>JAVKLA010000081.1:32647708-32664520 GCA_034782735.1 Sagittarius serpentarius | reverse complement strand
CCCCCCCCCCCCCCCCCCCTTCTTCCCATTCAGATGTCATTTTTGAGCTGTTTAGTTTCTTCCCCAGGTAGCTGTGGGGATTGTTCTCCAGGCTGACTTTACTTTTTACATCCAACCAATTGGGCTCTGTCTAGGAAATAGCCTTGGGCAAACAGTCAAGGGAATCTTGATTTTTTTTTTTTTTTTTTTTTTTTTGACTTGGCTGCAGGGAAGTAAAGCTGTGAAGGAAAGCTGGTTTAGGATTCATTTCATGCTCTAGTGAAGCAGGAGGACTAAAACCCCTGAATTTTGGTTTAAGAACTAGTCCTACTACATGTATACTGTTTGCAGAAGGGAAATCTGGAGAGACAGAGACTAATTAGTCTCCAGAATTAATTGGAAGACTTGAATAGGAAGTCTTGAATTCATTGTCCATCAAATAACCTCATGAATCACAATGAATCACACCTCCAAAGCAGAGAGGTGAAGTGATTTCTTCCTTTCCTGAATTATCATTTCACCTTTGTTTGTCATCTTTATTTTTTTATTCTGCTTTAGGTGAATGCTTTTGCTGAACTGAATGCCTTTGATTCAAAGGAAAGCATTAGAGAAGGGAGAAGACAAATGCCTAAGGCTGAATGTAGATGAGTTCAAATGATCTCAAATGAATGATTTAGTCTCTCTTAAATTTGCCTTTAGAATTAGAAAGATGTCTTCTAGAAACAATGATTTTGTATTATAAATTAACAGGACACTCATACTTGTAACAAAACTGTATTTAAAGGTGCTGGTCTTGCAGAAAATCTGTAAAATGAATTTAAACTGAGTTTGTGTACATTTTTGCTTTGCTTTTTTTTAATGAAGGCCTGAAGTGCTGACATCAGATTTTTCTTCTACTAAAAGTAGATGTGGCCTATGTATATCTAGTTGTAGCCCTACAAGGAATAATTCCTAAGTTCTTGAATCTTTAGCTGAATTATTGTTAAATGTTTTCCAACTCTGAATTAAGTAAGTATTATATAAGTAGATAACCCAACCTGTGTTACAGAACTACTTTTAACATAGATTGGTATATGATCAGCTTTCAAATGCACGATGCTAAACCTCAGCATATGTCCTAGAGGGGACTTAATAAAATGCTCTGTGTAAAATGATTTTTGTGTATGAGGTTGAGATAGATGTGGATATTAAGCCTTCTATTAAGTCTTGACTCAAATGACCACAAGGAATGAAACTGCAATTTTTGAATGATGTTGAAAGAAAACAAATGGGTATTACTGTCATGAAGCTGAGTTGGTTAGTTATAAAGTGAAGGCTTATTGAAATGCTTTGAAGTCTCCTTTCCTGCCTCCAAGAGGGAAAATGTGCATCTTTTCTAGAATGCTGCCTGTCCCTGATGGGGAGCTGCAAAACAAGAAAGGCATAAGCACCGGAGCACAGCTGTGTTAATGACAGCCAGCTCCATGTAAGTGTCAGATGCAAAATGATACTTAATCAGAAATGTACGGAACCAACGCTGTGGTTTGCACACCCGTGGGATGTACACAACAGCCCTACTGCATTATGTAAAATGTCTGCCACGTACAAAATGCTTGTTGGGTTTTACTGTTCGGTACTTGCAGACCCTTATTTCAAGAAAAATAGTTCCTGAGGAGTAAAGCATTTTCAGTTATTATATGTACTTCAAGTGAATGCAGGTCCCTTCCTCTTCCTTAAGAATAGCCTCAATTACCTCGGGTCTGCTTAGGGGGTTGCCCTAAGACTACGAAGTTTCTAGGTGGTGTGAAACTTGCTGGAAAACTTCAACCAATTGTCTTGTTTTGCAAAAGAAGGTGCTTGTGGCACTGCTTCAGAGTGTAAGGGCAGGAGCTCTCCTCCCTTGCCGTAATGTCGTACTGAAAAGCAGCTGACCCCTGGCTGCATTTCATAGCCAAGGGAAACGTGCTCCAAACTCTCCTGAGCTGTGGGAGAAATGGCAGAGGTGCCTCTCAAACAGGGATATCCCAAATGGGTACAGAGTACCGTAGATTTCCCTGTCCACGCTGCAGATGCCCCTTCCGGTAACGCTCTTACTTTCAACTTCTGTGAAGCAGTTGGACAGTTTCCAGTTGCAGTGTCTTGTTGCTGCCTTGATGGTGAGTGAAGGTGGTGTAGTGTGTTTGTGGCTTTAACAGATGACTAATGGAGTCTTTCGAAGGGAAGAACTGAACTTCAGCCTGTTCCTTCCCAAAGCTGTCTTAATCTGATGTTTTGGCCTGGGAGTATAGCTTTTTATGGAAAGAGCTGTTGAAAGGCAATACTCACTGCATTAATCTCAAGTAAAAATCTTTTAAGATCACTTTAGAGAGGTTATTTCTGTAATGATTTCACTGCAGGGCTTCATTTAAGTTTGATAGTAAAAAATCCTAAAGTGTATTTGTTTCAAACAGCAGCATGCCACGTTAGTTTTGCATTATCTAGCAGGTCTTTGCAGTGACGAAAGGATAATGCAGAACCAATGCATAGTGCATTGGAAGCTGTGCATTTTTAGAGTAAGCCTGTCTGCCTCCTTCTTCTGACCTCTGAATGGATAAGTACTGTACTCTGACAAATTTAGAGTAGATACTGTTGCGGTGGCTTGTGCCTATGTGGAAAAAGACAGCTTCTAGAGGATGGAGGGGGGAGGGTTTGGGGTCTTAACAAATCTGCTTTTCTGATGATCATCTCTTTAGGCTATATGTCTATTCAGATGGGAAGTGCAATATTGATGTGTATAGATGTATTTCTGTACTGGCCTTGATCTAGTTAGTTCAGGAGTGGAAGCCAGAATATAAAAGGTTCTTGGTGTTTGTAGCCTGCGCTGGTGTGTATGCTGCTCTGCCTTTGCTGCTGTTAGTTGAAGCCGCAGCTAGTGTTGGTGCAACAATAACCATGGTGCAACAGTACGTGCAGTATGGTGTAACAGTGCATAAACTGTCAGGAAAGGAAATTGCTCTGTAGGGGTGATACCTGCCAGGATTGTAGTCCCACCAGAAAACCCTGACATCTTTCTCAAGTTAAAATGCACATTTACAGAGACTTTCCTTATGCACAGTGTAGCACCTGTGACCTTTTTTTTTTTTTTTTTAAAAGTACCGTGTTGTCATTTAGGTGGTTGGAACCTTTAGCCTCAAGCATTCAGATAGGAATGCCCTGGTCAGAGAGCTGGGCCATCTTGGAAAGTAGTGGGGCAAGAGGGAAAACAGCTGAGTTTTAAGCCAGATCAGCTTTCTGTTCCAGCTGAGTATGCAGCCAACCAAAAGGCTAGCGCTGGCATGGAGAGTGGTGAGAGAAACACCTCTCTTGGCAGGAGTGCTCATTTCTGTGCAGGCTTAAACTGTGAAAGTTTGCTTTGACTATTTGCATTGTATCTAGCCATAGATTTTGCTTGACGCAACAGTTGGTGGAAGGCCCTGTGTAGTAAAAGCCTGAAAGATGGCTAGCAACTGAGCCTGAACGCTCCTGCAGAGGGAAAGCTAGTTGTTCACCCCTCCACTGTGTGATGAGAGTATGCATATAAGGTTCCTGGAGATCAGGCCAGAGAGACTCCAGCTTAGCAGTAGAAGCTTAAATAAAAATGTATAGCTTGCTTTTTTTTTTAAAAACTCGAAATCATGGTATTATGGGATCATAAAAATTACTCATATTTTCTAATCTTTTTTTCCTAGGACTTTATCAAAGAGCTGCTAACTCGGATAAGAGGAATGAGGAAACTCAGTCCCCCTCAAAAGAAGAGTATATAAATAACTCGAAGTAGTAGCACTCTGTAAAAGACATGGCAAGGGAAATGGGACTTTGAATACAAGACCTTTATTAAAATAGCTGTTTTTCTCCACAACTTTTTTGATTTCAGTTTTGACTCAAGGAATTTCTTTTGTGTGTGTTAAGGGTTCTTTTTTAAGTGTCAAATTTTTTTTTATCAAGAATATCAACAATTTGGATGCTGCTCAACTGTCACTTGAGGATTACTGAAGCAAGTGAAGAATCCAAGAGTTAGTGATGAGGGGCAGCAAGCCTACATGGTGAACCAGAAGATTCTGTAAATTTACAGAGCTAGGAGACTTCTCCTTGCAACTAGTTGGATAAGGGTTTTTTTTTTAGTTGGTTGTACATTTAACTCATGGATGTCAAGTTTCTTGTGCTTGTCTGTACATAAATTAGAGTGGGTTGTGAATACTGTTTCACATGGATGGAAGGAAAAGTTTGTTACAGTAAGTTATTTAAATGGTGGTTATAGCAAATTTGCTACCAGAAGGTACCAATTTAGATTACTAAAATGAGTGCTGCCATTTTTCTAAATACCCTTAAAGCAGCCCAGTGAAGAATTATATCCTATCTCCTTGTTTAGACTGCAGCATATGAGAATTGGGAATTTTAAGGGCTTAATTTGTAGACTTAAAGTTACTTGATTGACTTTGATGCTTTGCCAGATCATTCCCTCTCCACCTCATGGTGTCTTGGAACTGTGCTAACCTATACTGAATAAGGGCCTGCAGTGATATCTAGAGAAATGTCTATCACCATTTAAAAGCTGCTTCACAGTGGAGGAAAGGCAGTGCTACCAAAATGAATTACAAGCACTGTCTTGCATTTAGTGCTGTGGTCTTAATTGAATGCAGATTTCTCTCCCATTAAGGTAGGCAAAGAATATTAATAGCTTTTGTTTATGGCTGTGCCCTGAGAAGTGGGGAGACTTCTTAACTTGGGCTCTCTTACTTGTAAAAGCAAGAACAGAAGAGATCCCTGCTCTCTCCCAGAAAATGTCCTAACTAAAATGTTCAATAAGCTACCATATGCTGGTAGGTGACACTAGTCAGGCATTTTATATCAAGGGTGCTCTGAACATATTTTATTTTTCAAAAGACGTACTTGTTTGTGAATTTTATGTATACTGGCAAGCTTTTTTAATGTATTTAATTTTGTAATGTTTACCAATGATTTTATTTACCAGATATTTACTCAAATAAATGGAACAACTTGTGACTTGTTACATGTACAATTTACAAGACTACTGTTGCTGAGTAGGTTGGTAAATGAACTTGCTCATCAAAAAGAGAAGCGTGTGAGGTGGTAAGTACATGGGAACCCGGCTGTATAGACCCCAATTAGTTTTTAATGAGCCCAGTGTCACTCAACCCTTGCACAGTATCACTCAAGCTCCTGTAACCTGGTGCACAGCTTTCCTTTTGAAAGTCTTCTGCTTCCTTCCCTGTGCCCTGGGGGACTTAAAAAGGGGGGAGGAAAAAAAAAAGAACCTAGGAAATTCTTTCAGATAAATGCTGCTGCTTCCTTTTTTCCTTCCACCAGAGGTGAGTGTAGGGGAGGGCTTAAACTGGGTGACTGTCGGTTCTCTGCTGGAGGTGTGGCAGAAGGGGGTCCTTCTGCAGGAGGCACTCTACCTTTCTTCCCTTCTGCACCTCTGAATTCTCAAGAAATTCCAGCAGCCCTAAGAAAAGACTTAGTTGGCTTGCCTGCAGCATCTTGAATTTAAATCTTGTACTTTGCTGAAGCTGCAATATTCGACTGTGGTTTCCTAAGGAGTCTTCCAGCAAAATTTTTTAAAATTGTGAAGTGAAATCTGTGCTCCAGGGAAGTTGGTGGGGAGCTTCTGATTTCATCTGGTTTTATGCTGCAATCTCCCACTACTGTTGTCAGCATTATCAGTGGGATGTCTTTGGTTCTGAAAGAGGCCCATGTGAATGACCTGTCTTGCCACAAGGAGACTGTATCTCCTTGGTCTGTGCTCCTTGCAGAGGATCTGATGTATCTAGATCTAAATGACCAAGGTCATATGAACATCACCCTTTGAAGGAGAGGGAATTATGGGAAAAGAAAGCTTCCTTAAATCCTGAGGTAAGGGGCCTTTTGTTAGATTATTTGCTCAGCTCTGGAGGCAGAAATCAGTGGTGTTAGTAAAGAAGTCTTAATTACTAGTAGACTTCTGATGTTTGAGCAGGTACTTTCACAGTCCTCTTTCTGGAAAGCCTGTTGGTTTGTAAACCACTGAGAGCCTTTTGTGAGCACCAAGTTTATGATGTCCAAAATGGAAAAAAAAAAAAAACCCTTTTGATTTGAAACTTATTAGCAATGCTTAGCATTTTGAGCTGGTGTCTGAAATGCTGTCTGACTCATAAATTTAATCACGTGCATTTAACACATGAGCTGAAACAACTGAGAGCATGCAATACACCTTTTCAACTTCTGAGGTGGTTACAGCTGCCTATGTTTTGCATGTGGTATTTAGAAACAACCCCAGGTCTGAACATTATAGGTTCTAGTAATTTCTACATCCATAGATGCATTTTGTGACTTCGCTTATGATTTCAAATACCATTTTTTTTCTTCCTTTATAAAAATGGTGTGGAGAATCAGAAATGTCAAGTGATGGCAACTGCACCAGTTCTCTCGCCTCCTACAGCAAAATGCTACTCCACAAATATTTTTTTTCCCTTGTTACTTGGCTAAAAAAATACCCGCCCAACTGTGCGCCTGACACGTTTGTGTCTTTTGTCTTATTAGTCTTGCACTGAAGTAGCTGTGGAAAATAGCAGTCTACCCCTTCTAAAACCAATTGGTTTGGCGATATGCTTAGAAAAAATGAAGACTGGGACAGTCCTTAAGATTTTCTTGTCTTATGTGGATGGGACAGTCCCTTCCGTGAAGGGCTTTCTCTCCTCCAGCTCTGTGTTTTGCTATATAGTGTCAGTGAGCAAAAACAAACTCTAAATAGCTTTTGTTAGCAGCTGGCCTGATTTTACTGGAAACTTAGAGGGTCTCATTCTTGCTGCTTTTTACTTAATGGAAATACTCTTGGCCTTGGTGTAACTGAGGGGAGAATCAATGCATTCATTTAAGTTTTCATTGTGCTTTATGTCTTTATACTGTGTGGGTGTTCTTGGCTCTGGGCAATATTCAAGGGGCATATCAATAGCATGCTGTTACTGAAACGACTTGAAATTAAATCTTACGGCCTAGGCTCTTCACTGCCTTGGCCGGACAGCTTTCATGAGCAGGGCCAAGTCTGGCTGCAATGAGAGCTTCCTCTGGGCTTTTTAAGTGGCTAATGAAAGGAACTGAAGTTCCTTCTTATAAATACGTAGTGAAGCTGAGGTTTTTGTTTTGGTATTGAAGTGTCTCTCCAGTGTACAAAGATTGCCTTGCCTGCAAGAGCGCTGTTTCTGGGGTCTGCTTCATGGCATAATTAGCCTTTGCATGTTTTATGGCAGGAGCTGACAGTGCGATGTCTCCTGTGGTTGCTCTTCCAGTTGGCTTCAAAAGAGGAGGAAAGTGCTTGTAATTACATTTAGTGTGCCTCGTGAGCCTGCAGTGATAGGATAGTATATTCCTGTGGCACAGAAGAAAGGAGATGAGCCATTCTTCTGCCAGCCTTGGTTTTGCCCCTTCTCCTCATTATTCCTACAGTGGGTTTTACTCCTACAGTTGCCATTCGTGCAGGGAACATCTGGGGAAAACGTGGAAGGGAAGCTTTCCCTGTTCTTGGAGAACACGACCAAGAAAAGCAGGAGCAAAATAATCTGCTCCTTTTGTGCGCCTCAAACTCTCTGACACTGAGTCTTGGCAAGAGTCTTCAGCACTTTACCCTGGTAGGTATAATAGTGTATGTGAAATTGGAATTACTCGGCAACCTATTTCTAGGATGGTTTTGCTGATTCAAGACAGCCTTAATGTAAACATGCACCTCCAGGGTAAAAAAAAAAAAAAAAAAAAAAAATCATGTGGACCACATCAACAGAGAACCTGTTGCTTGGAAACTAGAAGATGGTACGGGTCTCATTCTGAACAAACAGTTGAACTTAAAACTCCTGGTGAAGTGCTGTAACAAAAGGATTAATTGCTTCTTGGCTGCATCAGGTTTGTCATTGCCAGCATCGTGCACAATGTTAAGCAGGTACTTAATAGCTGCATGCAATGCTTTTTTTAAAGGATGTTGAGATTTAGGGAGGGAGTCAGAAAAGAAATCAAGTGCTGGGAAGTCTAGGAAAAAAAATCACCAAGAAATTTACCAGTTACATATTTAGCTATTAAGAAAACTCAGAATTCCAAGTCTTGCTTTGCTGCATATATTTCTGTATGGGAAGAAAATGAGAGATGTAAGGGTTTTTGTGTACTGCTATTTTTGGCTTATGTAGTGGTTAAATCAGATTATCAGTACATATATTATATACAACTCTACTACTTTTTACTTGACTTCCATGTTACTTCTCCTTTTTTCTGGCAGTAAGCAAATAGTAAGTGTGAATGTAATTAAAGTTGCTATCGAAAAGCTAGAGAGAAATTGAAGTGAAGAGGAGAAAATGTGCCTAGAAAGTACCTAGTGCTGCAAGGTTTATTCTTGCCACTGTAGGATTCTGTCATCAGTGCAAATACAGAGTTTTTTTGAAGTTTTGAAATTGCTATTTATAATAATCTTACCTAGTGCTGATGGGATTTTATTTGCTTTATTTTTTCAGTAGAACTAGTGACCAAATTCTCTTGAGCTATTAGCTTACACTACTTAGACTGCTCTGTTTTCCAACAAAAATTGACATTAGCTGTTTAAAATTAAAGAAACTGAGCTATTTGAAAACTTATTTTTTTACCATGTATCTAAGACTAAAACTTCTTTGGAGGTGCAAGTTAACAGGTTTTGTTTGGTAGTAAACTCAAATGTCTTTTCTCACTACATTGGTATTTTAGTTGAACTTTTTTTCTTCTAAGTCCAAAATAAAAAATATCCTGGGATAGCCCCTAGCAGAGGTTTGTCTGACTGACTGTATTTTACTGGGTTGGACTTGAAGCATATAAATAATTACCAAAAAAACTGTAGGAGCTGATCCACTTCAAGGACAGACTTGTCTGACCAGCCCTTCTGGGGGGCAGAGGGGGACAAGAGCACAAGAAGCTTTCCTGCCTCCTAAAGGGGGGGTCCTGCATCAGTGTCAGCAAGGCTTTGACTCTTGCCCTGGCTTTGTGGATGGGTTGGTGGCCCCTCGTGTAGCCCACAATCATACTGGTGGGGCTTGTGGGAATTGGAGCGGTGAGTGCTGTCAGATATGTGAAAAACTGGAGCTTGTAGATCTACGACAGGATTGTGCTTATCCAGGATCGGTGTTTCCCTTTGCGTTGCTTGACCTGAGGCAAAACCAGGCTGGAGTAACCTTTATTTAATATACTCATCTACAGCAAAGAGGGGATCCCAATAGGATAATATGTTGAAACTCCCATCAATATCTGCTGTCTCCTAGTAAGAGAAGGCCATTTGTGACAGCGGTGGCTGTGCAGACCCTGCAGGCAGATCTCCCCACAGCTCTGTCTGAACCTGGCTTTGGGTCAGGGCCTGCCTTCCTATTTGTTTGTGCTGCCTCTACTACTGCAGTAAGTAGCAGGAAGCCTCATAAAGTGAGTGAAAAGACTTCAACAGACGCCTCAGACTTGTCCAGCAACCGGTGCTGAGTCAGAGCCATGTCAAGACTACAGACCGTGTGCCACAATGGCGCTTGAGCTAAAGGCCCTAGAGCTGACTTGTTAAACTGCCACTGTGGTAGGCTAGATAGGTAGGCTTCAGGTGTTTCCTAAGAGTTGCCACAACAGAGAGGATTTCTGGATGCTGCTTGTGGGTTGCTTCCAGTGTACTTGGGCAACACTGTGAGCAGAGGGGGACGGTGTGCTGCCTGATGCCTGTAGAAATGTGAGGGATCACATGGCTTGGTTGACGACCACACCATACCAAAATGGAGTTGAACTTCACCTATGCTAAAGCAGGCCCTCAGGCAGTTTTGTGCCTAGTTCTTGCAACTAGTGATCCTCCACTGTGTGTCTTCTGTGGTGTCTCTCCAGTCTTAATTTCAAGCCTACCAGAGCAGTAGTTCCTACATCAGTTTTGGCATCCGTTGTCTCCAGTACCGGCATGGTGCATTTGTCTACAGTCTGCATTAATTTTCCCCGTTTCTTCAAGTTTAACAGCTTGATTATTTCTCTTAAGGACCTCTTACTGCTCAGTGGAAATGGGGGTGTGTCGTCTGGTGCTATTTCTGCCACAGAGGCTCTGCCAATAGCAAATCAATCCAAAAGACTAGAAAGGATGCTGTAAATTTTAGTGTCTTCTGAACTAGGACCTCATACCGCTGGAGCTTACTTATTGCCCTATTTCTTCACTTCACTTTCCTAAGTAAGTCTTTGTCAGTGTGTGAATGCAACTCAGCCACATACTATAAGGAGAGAACAAAGCTTCTGGAGCTAATCGGACAATTTCTCTTACATTTTGGAAAAAAAGAAAAACGTGGCCTTCAGGTTTTTTCCCAAGTATCTGGAAGACACTCCAGTAGCATTTGCAGGGCTGCAGAAATGTTCTTGTTTTGAAACCTGAGGGTGTAGTGCAAGTAATAAAACAAGGAATAACGGGTGGCAGACACACAAACTTGCGGAATGGAGACCCTCTTTGTGTCCTTTGGGGGGAAAAAATAAATAAATCCATGTCTCCTGAGCTCAGCGCTTGTCGGAGATTAGCTTCCTCCCATCAGGCTCTGCTGGGGTTTGTGCTGGGTCCAGGCAGTGGCCCTAGGGAGAGGTGAGTACTGGTTCTTCACAGCGATGCAGACATGAGCACATTTGTGTAATTGTACCAGCTAACTTGCTGAACCCCGAATCCAATGTTTGGGCTGCTAATAAGCCAGTGTGTCAGGCAGAGCATCGGTAGGATGTCATCACCCTTTTCCTTTTTGCAGTGGCTGTGATGTGCGTAGTCTCTGCTGCTGCCAGTAAGGAATACTGCAGCTTTTCAGCCTAGAAATAAGGAAAAAGCATGTTTTTCATTTGGGAGGGACAGGAGTTTGTTGTCAACCCAAACAAAAATAACTCTCTTCCTCTGATATGTATACCTAAAAATCAAGTCTTTCAGATAGGTATAGCTGTACCTATGCTATTACCAATGGACAACATCTGTTTTTGAGAGAAAATGAAGCTGTTTAATGTTCTTTTATCTGGACCCATTTAATTCATGCCTCCTAAACTCTAGCTGTCCTTTTAATATAGCTTTCACAGTCATCAGAAATGCTTTAACATATTTCTTTGGGGAATTTTTCTCGTGCTGGTTTAGACTTAAGCACAAAATGATCCCATATTGGAAAAAGGCTATGTAAGCTACAACTTATTTGCAAGATTCCCCTCTTTATGCTTGTCTCAAAGGAATTCTGTTTCCATATCAACAATGTACCACAGTAGTGTGTGTTTTGTAATGGTAAATCCTTGGAATTTTAATAGTCTACCTCAAGTGCCTGCTTTTTCTTTTGTCCTCTGATATGCCTTGGTCAAGAGCTGCCACATAACATACTGTATTGATTATTTCTTCGTCTATGAAGCTGTATATTCAGCTCAGCACTTAATCACTCTGAGGCTGGATTTTCTGTCCTTGACACAAGGACAATGTGTTTAAAACTTCAAAAATTAGGAGTTCTAGTGCCAGGGTTGAGTGAAGTGATAATTGTTTAAGTTTTCCCCTTCTGGTTTTCTTTCAAATCTGAAAATCTGAGTGCTTTCTGAAATTAGTATGACTTTCTCAATTCTGATCTTGTTAACTGCTTCCTAATTTATTTAGTACTTGTATTTCTTACAGTTTTTATTTATGGTTGCAGTTGGTATCTGCTCTAACAACTGTTTCCCCTCCCTCAGAATTCCTCTCTAGTGCTCTCATCCCTTTTGCAAGAGAAATTCAAGTATGTCAAAATTATGCCACCTCTGCAGCACCAACAAAGCTAACTAGGCAGGGATTCAAGACAGAGCAAATAAATCAGATTAACCTACAGTATTCCTGCATTTTCTTTGCTGAAGAAAGTTAAGCTATCATGCCCAGTCCTGAGTTTCACATTTTCTCTTTTTCCTAAAAGCAGAATCTTCCCGAGGAGAGTGGGCTTATTTTCCTAGGCAGGAAGCACCTGAAAGAAAGTGCTTGAAACTCTGGGAGTTGGTTAAAATATCCAGGTCAGGCTCATGTATGAGCCTGGCTTTAAAAAAAAAAATAAAAAAAATAAAAAAAAATTCTGTTCAGAGCTTTTGTATCCAACCACTGACTCTTGTTAACTAGAAACTGAGGAGCAGCTGTCAAATATGCATCAGGGCTGGGAACCCAGATGAAACAGCAGGTATGGTACAGGAATATGTTGACCTTCCACTTCTTTCAAAGTTCCTTCCCTGTTGGAACCTTGCTAGTCTGAAATGCTTAAAAATCACGAAGGAAGTAATGCAGGCACTCTGAGGCTATGGAGTCCTGAATGTTTTATGATGCATGTTGGATTGTTTGATTGTTTCTTGAGATGCTTTCTCAGGGGCTGCTTGTAAGTTGTTCACGCTGTTGATGGAGGACTGGAACTTCCTTTCCCATCTCCAACAATTTTGGGAACAGAAATCCTAGGAAGAATGCTGGGCTTGCAATAAAAAACACTAAGGTCAGGGACAATCAGGAAAAGAACGCTTGTAGATGCTGGAGCTGCCCATGCTCCTGTTCTGCTGCGGTGCACTTCTTGGTGCATCCCATGCAGCCCATGGAGCTCCCCCTGGGCTGGTAGGACCTCAGGTCTGCTCGTGCACAGAAACCCACGAGGTGGACAAGCTAGACAAAAGTAAAATAAGCTGGCATCGGTTGGGTTTAGAGCTGATGTAGTTTACGCTCTGTCCGGTTAAATGCAGGCTACTCATTTCATTAACTAGAAAGCAACCTTCCTTTAAATTAGGTTGGTGATAGGAAACTTTCATACATCACTTCTGTGCTTTTGCTGCAGTAGTAGGTAGGGACCTGGAAAAAACAGGTCTTGGGTGGGTGCTAGAAACAAATAACGCTTTCTTTTTTTTTTTTTTTTTTTATAAATAGTTGAGGGCCAAGAGAAGCAAGCTATTTTTTTTTAAAATGTGTTTCAATTGTAAGTGTGTTGCAGTGGAGCCTAGCTAACACCTCAACCAATTATACTTCCCAATACTGCCCTTTGGGGACAGAAAAGGCTGTCAAATGCTGGGATGTCTGCAAATCATGGAAGTCTTTGGGTTCTTCTCATTATTAAAAGGGTTACTTACTGAGAGCAAACAATTCTAATAAAGGAATGGTAGTTGATGCTCAAAACTTGGCAGAAGGTTTCGGAGCTGGGTAATGGCATTTGGGAGATGGATCCACAGCTTTCTATGCCACATGTTTGTAGGTCTGGGGGAGCAAACTAAAATGACAATATTTTTGTGATACCCTTTTTCTCTAATTGACAGATTAGGCATGTGGTTCAGTTACCCACACATCTTTCCCACACAATCTGGGACTGTTACACTGCTGAGAAGAAAGACAGATAACCAGTGGTTGCTTTCTGTGCGGAGCTTTGGACATGGATTATCTTATAAGAAGTGTGTGAGTGTGGCTGGGAGTTATTCAAAATAAAGAGTGTATCTTATTCTCCAGTTCATGGGACCCCCCCACTCCACTTAAGGTAACAGGGAATCGGAAGGGCTCCTGGAGAAGGAACAGGGCTGCGTGGAAGGGGAGGTGATCCCGCCCGTTTGTCACGTGTTGGGCAACTTGGAGCTGAGCAGAGGTAAGTGCTTGTAACTTATTTCCACGAGAGTGCATGGAAGACTTGAAAGTTATTTACTCATGGATAGCAAATGAGTGAACTCTTATATTCCAAGTAAATACCACAAAATACCTTTTCCCCTATTTGCTGGCATTAAACAAACAGACTTGAGTTGTCTACTTTGTCTGTTGTTCTGGTGCCCACTCAGCTTGTCGCAGCCTGAGCTTTCTGTCCCATCCATCCTGTTCCGACCTAAGTATCTCTTACTGTCTGCCGTTTTGTTGCCTGACTGTCTTCTGCTTTGCAGATCTTGCAGAAACGTTTCCCGCAAGAGGGTAAAAGACAGCACTTTGCATTAACCCACTGCCATGACAGAAACCGGCTGTTAATTCCTACTTCTTGCACTGTCCCTACTTGGATCATGACAGTGTGCTAACCATCGCTGCTTAGGGAAAGAGAAGGGCTCCGGCGAACACAACGTGTCTGCTTGTTCCTGTTGGCACTCAGGTAAAACATACAGATCCTCACACACTCCTGCGGAGGCTGCCTGAAGTGGTGTCGGCAAGTCCCGCAGCTGACAGCCCAGAGGCGGGTAGTGCTCCCTCCCTGTACACGTCTGACGGGCACGTCACTGGTGCTTAGTCAACAGCAGTGTCAAAAAGCAAGGAGCCGCACTTCCTCTCCTCTTCGCGGAGCCCTTAACAGTCAGTGTACCAAAAGCTTTGTGTGCTAGACAGGCTGTTGCCGGTAGGAAAACAAACATGCGAACTCTCCTGCATCTAATATTAGGTCACATTGTCAAAACAGATTGCGGTGATTTCCTCTGAAGAAGGAAAGGAAATGTCTTAACTTCAAGCCCTGGTGCCCTTCATAGCTTCATAGCAGAGCTTCTCAGGACAGCAGTTTCCTAAACAAGATGCTGCTAGTATCTAACGGTGTATCGGTATTTTTCCTTCCTTATTTCCTGATTTCCAGTTTCCTAAAGGAGTGGAGTCGGTCCTTTTAGCAGCTGACATGTCGAAAGCATCCAGGAGGAGACTACAGGAAGCTGGCAGTGACTTGGAAAAATGAAGCAAATCTGCAGGGAGTCTCTTGGCTGATTCAGTGGCTTTCTAACATCTTTCCCGCCCAGCTGGACCTGCCTCCTGGCAGCAAAGGCCCCGTCTAGGCTGACTATATCAGAGGCAGAAGCCGCACACTGACCTCTGTAATTTCTGAGGATTAATGCGTTTACTCTTGAAGGCGAACGCCTAAACGAATGCCGAGGAGCCTTGCTCGTGTTTCTCTAACTCTTTCTCTCCTCCACCACCTCTCATTTACGCACTGGCGGGAGTCATAAATAATGTAGTCTCTTTAAAATACCTTTGAAAAAATTAAAATAATTGATGCGATCTGTGTAGCATAAGACAACTTGTGAGGGGGAGCTATGGCAGATGTAACACGTGGGAATCCTGCTGTGAGGGACTGTTGTTGTTTGGGTATGTTTCAAAGGTTTAAATAGGATTAAGGTATTTATTATTATTAATGGGAAAATAATCTTTATCCCTCCACAACATTAGAGAGACACTATTTTTTTATGCCACAGAGGAATACTCTATGGGCAAATATAAAGTACCTGTAGCCTAAATAGTCTAGCTTGGAGGTCGCCAGCCTAACTGAGGATTTTTCTTATAACACACTGCTTGTTCCACTGCAAGCTTGTTAAGGCCAATGGCTGAGACATTAGTAATTAACTACTAATTTGAAGGCCCCTGATTTGCCAGTGTTCCAGCATGGGGCACTTTAAAAGGACCTTTACTTAAAAAATAATGACTCTTTTCAGAATGTTTCTCACCCAGAGCGCTATGACTTTGAGGCTCCCAACTCGCTGTCCGTTCTTGAAAATCTTTGGGATGTTGACCAGATGAATGAATAGCGTACACCTATTTAGGCAGTGCCTGTGACTGCTTGGTGCTATAGCAGTAAGTAAAAAATAATAAAAAGGCAGGCTTTATGGTTACATAAACTGCCTTTTTCTGACAGGATAATGTCAACATCTGATTTGTATAGCGGGCCGTGGGCTTGTTTGTCTTATAAAATTAATGGGTTAAATTAAAAAAAACCTCCCAAACCACCTTCTGTTACCCTGGAAACTCTTTTTAAAATGCAGCAGGTAACATGTAAAATGTCTGTTAAACACTGACCACTGCTTCCTCCTTTGTCCCTCGTGTGTATGCAGCACTTTCCGCTGTTTGAAGCGGGGAGAGGCGTTGCGGTGTGTTTGCGTGCCTCAGTTCAGGGCATGTGAAATCCTTTGCTGCAGAGTACGGCCTTCCTGGTGTGTGGCGCACAGCAAGGTCATCGGCGGCAGCAGGCTAAGGAAGGGAATAAATCAACGAACCAAGCAAAGGCAGTCACTGGTAACGAGCTAAGAATAAAGAGAAGGGCTCAGGTATGCAATACTCACTTGTCAGCAAACAGAGCTTGAAATCCTCAAGCCCAATGGTGCATTTCTGAGCTTGGGGTGAGGCTTGGAGGAAGCCGGAGTTGTTAGCGGATCTCAGGATGCTGTGGCCTGAGTGAAGGTCAGCTTCAAACAATGTTTGCTGACAAGTGCAATAGATGAGTTGCTGCGTGAGCTGGCTTTAATGGACTTGAATGAAATAAGAAACACTGGACCCGGAGTGTTGTTAAGGGGTTTCGTGTATGAAGCCATTAACTCCTGGTTTTATAGCCCCGCTGGTTTTGCCTGGCTGGGAGATGGCAGAAAACCTCCGGGGGCTCTTTCTGACCCAGCTGGGAGGGAAAAGAAACCCGAGTGCCTGACTGCAAAGTTTCCAGCCCAGTGGGCAGCCTGAAAAGAGCTGGATGATTCAAATGCACTATTAAAACACTACAGCTGCTCTGGGAAGGGAAGTAGCATGTGTGGGGTTTCTTGGGTGCTTAATCTGTTTTTAGTTTCATGTCTTGCTCTTTTTTTAAACTGGCTGCTCTGGCTATGTAATGCTGCCTTGGCATGCCTCCTTTCAGATGGTGCCAGCCCTTGCTGGACCAGGGCTTGATCCAGCTTGGGAGGAAGGCCAAACGAAATAGTTCTGACCTGGTACACAGCAAGCACCACACTGCTCCTGCCGTGCTTGCCCCTTGGGGCACTCCGCTATGCCTGTCCCCATGGCCCCCAGGCTCCGGCGGCTGTCCTTGCCCTCCCTCGTCCCCACACCATCCCCTCCTGCTCCGGCAGCCCTCCTTTGCCCCCCAGGGGAGGGCCGCTTGACCTGGCCCCGGGGGCGGG
>JAVKLA010000081.1:32624365-32647688 GCA_034782735.1 Sagittarius serpentarius | reverse complement strand
ACCCAGGTCTCTGTTCAGCCGTAGCGTCTCGGTGCCGTTCAACAGCGCGAGGAAGGCGCGCAGGTCTCGGGTCGAGCTGAGGGCTGGTGTGCACGGCATCACCCTGCGAGAAATTACAGGGAGCTCCCGAGCTATTGCTTCTGTCGTGTACCTGGGGGTCCTTCTGGGGATTTCACCTGTTTGGAAGGGAGGCAGTCGCAATACGAACGAGCTTGGCTGCGATGAAGAAAAAACGCAGTCAGGTAAGGGATCTTCTCAGCTCTGCAAGCTGGGATTTAAGCTTGCTGTTCCGCTAGCAGTCTCGTGTGGCCTTGTGAAAGCTGCTTCTGCACATCAGCCCCTTGCAGTAATGGGCCGGGGCTGGTTTTGTCACAGGGGTGTTGTCGGGATAAATGCAGCTGAGGCAGGAAAGCATCGTGGAGACGCGAGCCACTTGACTGTCTTGGATCGAACGCAATAGGCAGGACGTGTAACTCACCCACGTAGGCTTCACCTTGGCGAAGTAAATTGTCTTAGCTCATCTCAAAACTGTATTGATATTTTAAACTGGAAAACAAAACCAACCCCAAAGTCCAGTGTGTAGAGACAAGGAAGGCTATTTTTAACAGTGTGGGAAGTGCTGTACTTACAAGGCTAACGCTACCCACAGTATGTGCTTTGCATTTTGCTCAACAGAAGCGGAGCCCTCTTGGGTTACGGAGCTGAAGGGGACTAGCAAGCTGGTGTGCTAATAATTCCCAGGTTACTATTTTTAAAGTTCTGCCTGTGTTGTTTGTAGCATTGTTACCCAGCAGTGCCTCCTGATGCCAGGTTACCTGAGGCAAAGTTGGTGTTTCCACTTAAGTCTGTATTAATTTTCCGGCTTTTTGTTTGCTCCCCCCGCCCTTTACTTACATTATAGTCTTATGCTCTTGTATGTTAAAAAAAAAAAAAAAAATCTTGTAGCCAGAAACTTGAATTTGACAAAGCTTTTGTTGTCTGGTTCAAATACTCAAAGTTGTACTTGCAGAGTCCCGGCACCCTCCAGCTGCCTTTGTGACCTTAGCTTTTGTGGGTACACAAATGACTTCTGTGACTTTTTTTTTTTCTTTTTTGCCTGATGGCTTGATGCTTTCCTAATCAGCTTCTATGTGCAAACACCGCTGAACACGTACAGGCAAGCTAACGGGTCAAATTATAGGCGCAAAGGTCCTTTTCGTCCGCCTGCCCCGGTCCCTGGCAGAAGCTCGCAGGAGGCAGGATCTGCTGCTGTGGGGCTTGGTGAAGCCTCTGCACTGCTGCCGGAACCGTCCGGGAAATCTGGCGCTCCCTCGCAAGGGCTCCAGCGATACGTATCGACTACTGTGAGGATGCCTGTGGAAGGAAAGCTGCTGAACGAGCAAACAAGACAGTTATTAGCAATAAAAGCTGAAATGTTCATGAGAATTCCCCTGAAAGAAAGGGGATTTTCTACAGGAGTGGGGAAGGCCCATGCGTGGCTTGTCCTCTGCAGCAACTCTGTCTCTTAGCCCTTCGATGTGCAGGGAGATGCCCGCATGTCCCAAAGCTGGTCAGCCTGTGGCACCGTGATAAAGCATCACTTAGCCGGAGGCGGCACGACTGCCTGCCTGCTGCTGAGTGCCCGGAGCGACGAGCAGCCTTCCCAGGTGCGTGGAGCACATAGGGAAGCGGGGAGAGCTGGAGGGGGAAAGGGGCAGCTCCCTTTCGGAGTCACAGGGGCAGAAGGTGTGAGAGGGGGAGAGGGGGGAGGGGGGAGGCATGAACGGGGAGGTCCTTACGTGTCGAGCCATCTCACCGCAGTCTCAAAGCCCCTCGCTGTAGTCTCCCGGATGCCTGCACACAGAGGGGTGACATAAAGGTTATACTAATGTGCTATTCTGGGCTTCATTTTTATTCCATGTTTTTTTTTAATTATTAAAACAACTGAACCTGCTGTTAGAGGGTACCTCGTAAGACCTTTTAAAATATTTAGTACTTGCTAACAGAATGAAGCAAACAAACAAGAGTAGCTAAAGGGTTGAGGATACACTTCATTTTTAAACAGTTAAAAACCAATTAGGCAACATCTCAGAAGACAAGTGCATAAAGGCTGTTTGCCTCGTACTGAGTGGTCCGCATGGCGATAGGAGACCATCTGGCTGGTCTGGATGTCTGTGTGGGGCTGAGCAATCAGTTCAACGGATGGTGCTGTCAGAACGACAGTCCTGTAGACTCAGCTGCTCGGCAGCTCCTGAATTTATCTTTTCGGTCAGCCACCCTGGGAACCAGGCGCTTTCCTTTCTAAAGATGCATCTGCTGTGGGCAAATCTCTCCGTGGTATGTCCTTGTAGACCTGAGCTGGAGCTCTTGCTCTGCCAGCTTCCCTCTATTTTCCCTTCTGCGTGGGTGGATGTTGCCAAAGCGAATGGATAGCGATCGCACCTCCCCCAGGCAAAGAAAATAGAACACATTCCCCAGCAGCTTTCTTGATTCCTTATTCCAAAGTCCTGTTTATCTTATCAATATTCATGGTGCTCTATATATTTTCAGGGTATCTCACAGGCCAGCGGGAGACTAAGTAGGTTCAGGAAAGTGCTGTTCTCAGTAGGGGTTGCGAAGCAACTGAACAACTTGCCCGAGATGACGCAGAAAGTAAGGGGCAGGGGCTTTGCCTCCGAGCTTGCTGGATTTATTGTTTTCCCTGGCTGCTGCCGCAGGAGCTCGGCGCGGTGTCCCTCTCGCTGTCGCCGGTGGCGTCCAGAAACAGCGAGGGGCAGATGTCCGCGCTGCTTTGCAGCAGCTGGGTGGGAGGAGCGAGTATGGCTGACTGGCCTCGGTCCTCCAGGAGAGGCTGATGACTTCCATAGCAGGTAAAACAGTAATCTTGGGTCCTTGCTGAGAGGAAGCCAAAACCCCAAGCTCAGGCCTGGATGCAGGAGCAGATCTGCTTAGAGCATCTCCTGCCTATCCACTGAAGCCAAGGGGCAGGAATAGCTCTCCCAGAGCCCCGAAAAGCCGGTGGCTCTGTTGGGCGGACTGAGGACACGTCTGCGCGTGGGGCCGGCCTGCCCGGGACAGCTGCCGGACGAGGGGTGAGGTTAGCGCAGAGGGCGAGGGCGTGAACGGGCCCAAGGGAAAGGCTGCCCTTGAGCCTGGTCTCTCCCCGCGGCAGGAGGAAAGATAACGTGTGGCACTGAATTGCGCTGGAATAAAATGGGTACGGACGAGAGCTTGTGTCAGGCCAGAGGAGCTGTGTCTGAGAAGAAAGATGAAGATGGGAACTGATTGCGTGTGAGAGAGATGCAGGGGAGCGGCGTGTCTGCGAGGCAGAGGAGGGGAAATAAAGGGAGAGGGAGCTTGAGGTCAACTGAGAAAAAGTGGAATGGTGTACAGGCAAGTGATACTAGATATAATAAAAATCCAAATAGAAAACTCAGCAAGGGCTAGAGAGCATAAAATGAGGTGTGGCTGGGGGGAAAAGAAGATTAAAATCATGGAAATAGAGTGAAAATGACTAGGGCTGCAGAAATAGTGGAAGATAATACAATAACATTAAACAGAGCAAGTGCGCGCTCATTTACTAGGATAGATCAATGCTATATTTATTTGGGCAACACAAAGACACTGCAGGGTTGCTTAAAAGGATTATACGGCTCTGGCCAGAGCATAGTGAGTGCTGGCTGTAATAGGTGACAGTAAATAATTATAATTGGGAAGGCTAGAGTTACTAACTGTTAAAATTTCCTGACCTTGCTCATTATAAGATCCTCGTTTCAGTTACTCGTAACTCTAAGACGCTATGACTGGGCTGTAATTTTCCATACCAGCTGTCTGCCTCAGGCTGAACGTCTTTGAAAAACAGCATTTCAAGACAACTGGGATGAGACTGGGAGCATGCAGGAGGTGGAAGTGGGGACAGACAATAGAAGAGGAGTATAAAAGCATCACTCATGCGCCTAAGGACAAAACCAAGAAGACAAAAGCCCAGCTGGAGCAAAGACTTGAGACAGACTTTAAGGGTAACAAGGAGGAATCCTGCAGGTATACTTGCTGCTGAAAGAAATTCAGGGTAAATATGGATCTGCTGACAGATGGGGGAGGCCACCTAGTGATGGTTGGTTGACACAGAAAAGGCTGAGGTGCTCAAGTACTTGCAAAATAGTCGCAAAGGCGAAGGGCCCCCCGCCCCCCGGCCCCGCCATTAATGCCAAGGCAGTATATCAAGGGGCAATGCCCATGGACTGCACCATGGGCTGTTTGGGTTGGACCTGAGGGAAAAGGAGAGCGGTACTGCTTAGGAAAAGGTACCCAGAGGGGGGTTGGAGGTTTTTGGGAGCTAGACAGAGCTGTGGCTGACCTGACGTGGCTTTGCTGATAGCCCTGCTGCCAGTGGGGGACGGACTGCCTCCCAGCCAGCGTCTCCTTCGTGCTGTGATGCTGCGGTGGAAGACGTTGCTGTGGCTGTGCTGGAAAAAGGCCTGGTGACTTTATTTGAGATGCTTAGTGTCTCTGTATTCTAGCTCTGAGAGGCAAAAGAGGTCAGGTTTTAGGTCATGGGTAGAGGACCCAAAGCACTGTCCACCAAAGCAGCCTTTACTTCTAAGCCCATAATGATAACCCAAGTTTTTATCTCTTATGCTTCCTCTCCTGTCAGGAGGCATGTGAGAAAGCCTTGGGCAAAATGTCTGATCTTCCCTGGTGCTGCGAGGATAAAAGCAGCAAACCAGGTTTGGCTCTCGGTTGCGCTTCTCTTTCGAGTGGCAGCAGTCAGCTGCGTGTCTGAACTCTGGCAGGGTTTGTACGTATTTTTCCCCATTTGACATCTGAATGTTTCTGACGCGCTCGGAGACCTGATAAGGATGACAGCCTTGAAAAACACTGGAGGAAGTGACTAATTCTTTCTCCAGAGCAGGGATTAAATTGTGCCTCATGCAGAAAAATAAAGAGAAAACCAAAATACCGAATAACTGCGAAGTGAAACCCAAATATTCTATGCAGTAAATAAGGGAAGAGTCCTGTGGGAAAAAAGATGTGGTCACATCATAACGACTGTTTAGTAACTGAAAACAACTGGCAGAAGTGATGGGTTTTTTTGTTTGGTTTTTTTTTCCCTCAGGTTTCAGTCACCAGTGTAGTGCTTGGTGTCAGTCAGGCATAAGCAGGAAAGATCTCTGCAGCAGTCTTTCACACCAGGCTCGAGTTTAACCCGAAACCAGAACAGCATCTTGCTAAAACTGCACGGGTGTGTTTGTAGACCCTCTCTTAATTTGGCAGGCACTTGAGGAATGGGTGTAGGCAAACAGGCAGCGTATCTGCGCATCTCCTGTCTGCGGGGCAGAAGCGTTAACGATGTAGCTATAGGAATTTGGAGAAGTGGTTTTGAATGTAACACGTGAGAGATGCAGGGACCGGCCAAACAAGCTGAAGACTTGAAGCTTAGCACACGAGTAGGGGATGTTCACTTGCTGCCTCCCAGGAAAGTCACTCTCGGCCGTCCCACAGGAGGGAAAAATCCTTACGTGGGCTTAAAGTCAGGAACCAGGGCAGGAGAAAATGTGTGGCTCTTGCAGCAGAGAAAAATCAGCAGAGGAGCTCCTGGGGGTCTGTGCAGTACAGCAGATTTATACGTGACCTGGAAAAGGGGGTCAGCAGTGAGCTGCCGAAATTTGCTGGTGGCATTGAATTGTTCAAATTAGTAAGGAGCAGGACCAGCTGGGAAGACATGTAGAAGACCCTCATAAGACTGGGTGACAGAGCAAAAAATTACACGTGAAATTCGGCACAGATGAATGTTAAGGGATGCACGTAAGAACAAAATGATTATAACTCCACGTATAAGATAATAGCCCAGGCAAGAGCTGAGGGAGCAGGACAGTGTAATTCAGGAGCTTGATCTGGGGTTATATCAAATACCTGAAAGCACTGGTTGTGTTGAGTAATCTGTGATAGTCAAAAAAACCAACCTATCAAATGTTAGGAGTTGTTAACATGATGGGGAACAAAACAGAATGTTGTGCCACTGTATGTTTTTTGTAATTCCGCCTTGGATTTTCTGTACAGTTCTGATCCTCTCCTCTCAAACAGGTTATGGTAGACCTGGAAAAGGTTCAAAAAAGGGCAACAAGGATGATCCAAGGTGTGGTAAGCCTTTTGTACAGGAAGGAAGATGCTAGACTAGAGAAAAAGGTGTGTGAGGGTGGATAGGCTAGATGTTTACAAAATCATGGGGAAGGTAGATAGGGACAGAACTCAGCTAATACGAGAACTGAGAGGCATCAAATGAAGATAATCAACCCACGTTCAGAACAAATGAAAACATGGGGTTCTCCAAACAACAAGTGGCTGACCTTCAGACTCTTCAGAGCCAAGTCTTTACCACGGAATGTTGTGGGTGCCAAAAATTCAAGGGAGACTGAATGGTTAGTAGGAAGAGAGTCATTCTTTATTACAAAAAGATAAACTGTCATAACCCTCACACATCTGATTCAGGACAAGCCTGAGCTGGAACTAGGGAAAAGGTGGGACGGTCTTAGGCAGAAGAATCATACAAGCTTGTCTTATTCCTGTTTTGCCCTAGTCATTTGCTTATGGTGACTGCTCAGAGAGGGATTCCTGGGCCAGGTGGCTGTTGTCTGATGCAGTTGGTCTGATCTTATCTCCCGGAGAGAGCGGTTCAAGGGGCTGATGCTAGGCCTGTTGCCACTTGCCATCTCAGTGGAGTGTACGAATCTCGTGCAAACCGACAAACTGGTTAAAGAATTATACTAAGTATTTTTATAATTATATTTTAAATTGCTATTTTGAAATGTCTTAATTAGCTCTAAATGTTCCTGACTCTTATAAAAGCACATCTGCGTCGAACACTCATTCCATGACAAATCAAGCTGCATGGCCCTCATTCCAGTGTCGTGTAGGCAGCAAATATGGTACTTTTATAGCAAATACTAGTTTTGGTAAACCAGCACTTTCTGCTTTGACCTTCACTAGACTGGTTTCCAAGGCTTTTTCTCGGGGGCTGGGTGATGAGTGCGCCCAGCCTTTTTGTCATCCCCTCGTCTGAGAGTGAGAAGGGGGAGGGCTAATACTGGGGGAAGAAACTCCTCCTTTATGTCCTGTCAATTTTCCTTTTGGAACTATGGAGAAGAACTCGTTCCTCTGTCAAGAGAGGCCAATTTTGCACTGTGCGAAGGAACAATATGAGCCCTCCAATAACCCCTGTGGTGGGGAACTCAACAGTCCCTACTCTAGTTAGTCTCACCCCAAAGACTGTCAGGATTCCTGTTAATTGCAGTAAGGTCAGTACGGTACAGGTGAGAACTGACCTTGGGGTGAGGTTATTATAGCTCAGGATGAGCTTAGAAAAGAGTGAGAATCTTCAGTAAGTTTTTCTCATGTAGAACAGCTAGAAATGGTCAGATGCAATAAGGATTTATTGGAAGAGTGTAAAGTTGAATAGCCGTATTGGAAGGAAGACTTGGAGGTCATTTAATCTAACCACTTGCCAAAAGCAGAGTTAACCTCAATGTCGGATCAGGTTGGTCGGGGCCTATTTGTGATTCAGCGGCTGCTTTGTGCAGTTTCTCTTTCGGTGCTCAGCCCTAAGCTAGTCCCAGCGCAGTGATCGCTATGTGGATCACTGTGTCTTGGTCAAGGTTGTGAAGAAGTAATGAATCTTGCAAGGTCAGAGACTTTTTTTTTTTTTTTCTTGTATCCACTCACATTACCTGCTTTTTGCTGGGGCTGTGATGTTGGCAGTTCATACAAGACATTGGGATAAAAGGACAATTGAGCTGCCTGCCTGAGCTGGGAGAGTCAGTGGGCAAATACATGCTACAAGCAGAGCATTTCTGACACTTGAGCCTGTCCCGCTGGAGAAGCGACTGGGTAAGACTGATCCCCAACTTCTGGATCCAGACTGATTGTCTTGAGTGTTTTCTCTGGCTGCCTTGAGGGTATCTTCCCCAATAGACGTAACCTCTGGGCCCTGCTGTCTCCCAGAGAAGCTGATCAGTACGTGGGCTGTAGGTGAAACGTCTACTGCATTGGAAAAGCCAACTATTGCCCCGTATGGGTCATTTATCATCAGCGGCCTCCATTGCTGTTGCAGTGGCCACTGCTTGCAAGGGTAGGTTTGTCTTGAGAGTGAGGGATAGTGTGTGGGGGCATGGAGCGGGTGTTCAAAGACAGTAGACACGACTGTATCTTGAGTACTTCTTTTGGCTGCTTTCTGCATGGTGTATTGAACAGGATGAAGAAGCACAAATGAAATCCAGGTACCCTGTTTGTGATGCGTCCCTTCCTAGTCCCCTGGCTCAGCCTCCCAGCTGTGTTCCTGCAGCTTCTTGCTGCTGAGCCCTGGTCTTACGGTCCTGAGCATTAGCAGGGCAGTGAGCTTGTATGGCAAGGTCACGGCTGTGGATGACCTGTGGCCGAGGGCTGCGGCAGGACGGTAGCACAGGGGTCAGCCTGCTGCTCCCCAGCTTTGCCCTCTGCTGTGGCTCAAAGGAGCGCTCACGGGCTGGTGTTAATATCTGCAAGCTTTCTGCCACCTGCTTGCAAAATGAAAAATTAATATGCTTATGTGCTGACTGAATTATGCTGTGCTCTAATTCCTGAAGAAAATGTTGATAAGAGTGCTTTTGAGAAAGGCTTTTTAATATCCTTTCCAAGTGGCTAAAGGAATTCCAATTAGACCTTACATGTCATTTTCATTTCCCTTGCCATTGCTGTCTAACTCTGAAAAATGCTTCCATCTTTACTGCTTTCATGTATCATCTGCTCTTCTTATTTGTCCACTTGGCCATAATCCTGGTGGGTGACATGACAGCTATTTCCATGGCAAGAGCATCATGAATTCTAATAATATCTTTCACTGAAGTAGCGTTTTTATCCCTTGTAGAGCTGTGCAAAATGAAGTTTTATATACATACTTTCATCACTTCATATGGCTTTCTAATCTCACATTGTGCAGCTCCTGGTTACCACATTTCATGTAAGTTGGAGAAGAAAACCCACAATCCTCTTTTTTCCTTTGTGCTTTGGATTAAAAAAAAAAAATATCTGGCTTGAAAGTAAGATTTATTTAGTTCTTGGATTGGAGACAAGGCTATTCAGCATTTAAAAATAGTAAGAATGCGTCCCTATGTGCTAAAATAGGCTTATTTTGGTTTGTGTAACAGCAAGTAGAACCCAATCCAACCCCTCTGAGTTTTAGCCGGTCAGCTTTGTATTTCATTACTGCTATCCCAGGCATCTTTACTCTGAAAAGGTGAAAAATATATTTTTGTGCTGAAGCTTTTATATTAAATAGTTGTTTCATCTGCCATTGAAATACAAGTGTTTTTTTGAAAGGGATATGGCCAGTGCTGAACGCTGTGGTGCAACATTGCGCAGTAGTTTACGGGATGCGGTGAAGGGAGTACAATGCCCGAGCGTAACAACAGCGAGGGTTTGTGTGGGCTGAATGTTAATGACTCAAACGGCAGTTTTCCCAAGGCACTGGGGTTAACTTTGCTCAGCATGGAGGACAATGAACAAGAGATCTTCCTGGCCAAGTGTCATGGCTTTAGTTCAGATGCAGAGGGAAGGTTGCTGCTGAACTGCTAGCACTAGGGTGGTGGTTGTTGTGGTTTTCTGTTGTTTTTGTGTTTTGTTTTTTTTTTTTTTCTTCAGTACCTGCTGTTTCTTTGTCCTGGCTAATGAAAAATATCTTTGTGAAATGGTGGACTGATGAAAAAATATCCAATGACTTCTTTGGGCGTTTGCTTAGGGCAAAAATTTTATTTCCTAAACTCCTCTAATAGTTCTGCTCAGTGCCTGAATATGTACCTACTGCTGCAGCCTTCTATCGAGGCTAGAGTTCATTTGTTGAAACTATTCTCTGCTACATTTGTTCTTGTACAATACAGGGCCCACCCTTGGCTGGATTCTTATTTAATTGATGTTGATCAGGAATTATTTCACAGAAGGCAAAAGACTGACGCTGCAAAATAGTCCCAAAGAGGACTTAGTCTCCTTGTACATTACTTTACTGACTCAAATTATATTCTTAGTTCTATAATTAATAAAATGTGCAGTGAGTCATTGCTTCATAGCCCCATCAACTTTCCAGGGGTGGCTGTGCAATTTGTATTTTGTCCCTGGAGAACCTGTGAGCTCAGTCATGTCGAAATCAGAGGTACTTATGTATTTAGTCCATATTTAAGTTCATTTTTATTAATCGGTATTTAAGTATGGATTGCCCTGTACTCTGTGGTATTTCGTCATTTGAAGGAAAACTTTTACTTTTAGTTGTCCTATATTTTTGCAATGTGAAGCTCTGAATGTCTCATAATGGGGCTGTTTCACAAGCAGTAAGTACATGCTTCTTTGTAAAGACACCCATGAAAGACATCAGTGAATGATGTCTTAAACCACTGAAACGTAAGGTGAATGCTCCATGAAATTCTGGGAGAAATCCCAGCAGGACCTGTCCACTGCTGTTGCTGACCTTGGAGCTAGACTCCAAAGAAAAAAAAACATGCAATGGCTTAACGGAAAAGAACTTACACGATGTATGAGTGTGGCACAACGTACTGCGGCACTAGACAATGTCCTTGGTCATGCAGAAGAGCATTTTTGTAGGGGGGAAAAATGATGCATTTTCAAATTTATATTGTATTTGGAAGGGACATGCAGAAACTGTGGCTGCCTGAAAAAGCAAAGCAAATTTGATTACACGTTCTTCAGCAAGATTGCTGCCTTTTGATGCTTTTGTGTAGATGTTGAATGCCTCCAAAAGCACACAAGTTATCCCACAAAGCTTCAATCAGTATAGTGAAGGTTAAGGCTTTGAAGAACACTTAATTATGAGGTTAGAAGTAGTTATTTCTGATATTCTGTTTAAGATCCATTATTTCATGCTTAAACCAACATACACTGCAAAAGTCACTACAAACCTTGTGGCAAAGAAGTTCTGGCTAATAACAAAATGTGTAGTGCATAGCACCCTTGGTCTCAGGGATATAAAACCTTCTGGAAAGGGATGGTCAAAACTCTGATGTCAAATGCCACAGCATTCTAGGATTCACCTAGAGTTTGGGGACTTTTCCCCCGCCTCTTTGCTTGCCCTGCTTAGAAAAGCTGATTCCTTCCAGGAGGTGTGTACTGAAAAAGTGTGAAGCCCAGAACCTCTGGCTGCATTTTCACTGCTACTTTCATTTTCATTGCTATTGTAGGACCTTTTTTTTTTTTTCTTCCTTTTTTTCCCAGCAGCCATGTCTAGAATCAAATTGATTAAGTTGAATATCTCTGCTCTGAAAAAAAGCATCTTTAATTCTTCCTTGTTCTTCCTTACTTTCCTCAGAGGAAATACTGTCTATTGTATACTATAACTAGCTGTGCCAAAGCATCTCTGTGTTTCCAGTTTGGGATCCTTTCTCTGCTGTTCCAGGGCAAATCTCACATTCCTAAGGAGCTCAGTTCAGTTGCCTAAACAACAGCCATCTAGTGCTGTTTGACTGCCTTAGGGTTTCTGACAGGTCTCGCAGCATCGGCAGATGTGACACGGAGCGCTCCAGTGGCCCGTACCCTACGGAGGGGCAGCTGGAGCGGGGTGCGGTGAACTTCTCGGGGGGTCTGAGGCTCCTCTGTCTAGACAGGAGAACTGGACCCACCCTATCCTGGTGTGTCCAACTGTGTGCAGGTGTCAAAAGGAGGACCACGTGGATGGACAAAGCTTAGACTTTTAGCGGGATGCTTGCCTTGCAGTTTCCACGGGCAAGAGGTCTCGCTGTCCTTCCCTCACCAGGCAATGAAGGGAGGAGAGCGAACAGGGCTGTTTGGGGGGCAGTTTTGCCCTGGAAGGGAGGAGGAGGAAGAAGAAAAAGGGGGTTGAGTCCTGGAAAGAAAATAAGCTTGTTGAATTTCTGCCTCATGTGATCAGTGGGTGTCCTTTGGGGGTGGCGGTGAGCTTTGGGTGGGTGTATGGGTGGGTGCTGCCTGGGGGTGTGAGCAGGCCTGGGAAGTGGTCCCTTGGGTGTCGAAAAAGGCAGGCAGCAACTGGGCCCAGAGGGGATAAAAACAGTAGCCAAGCAGCTGGGCAGTGCGGTAAGGCGGTTGATGCTGGTAGGGTTAAAGCATTTTGGGAAACGAGGAAGCTTCTGGGCAAGAGGGACCTGTGCAGGCTGTAAGGCTATGCCATAGTTAAAATGAGGCCAGGCTGTGCACCTTTGGAAAGGCTGGGAGGGAAATAAACAGCCCAACTGTAATGAACAAGGAAAATGAGCCTGCCTGCGGTCCCCCTCGGCCACCAATGCTCAATGGCGGAGCTAGGGCAAAACATACCCATGCTTTTACAGCAGTGCTTGGTGTTTAAAAAAATAGGATGGGAGAATGAGAATTCCTGGGCTCAAATGGTAACCCTGACGGAACAGTCATCCCAGGGACGCGGTGGGAGGGGGATAATCAGTGGGATATGGCGTTGCCAGGCTGCCAACCTTGCAGGAAGAGAAAGCAGGGCATATTGGTGGGGGAGTGATGCCGTATTTGAAGGATAGTGTGAAGTGTAATGGCATAAAAATGTTCCAGGGAGAAGAGGTGTGCAGCGGAACCCCTAGTAACAAGATCGTACTGACGATCTCATGCTCAGGTCAGGGACTGATCACTGTAACGACCGGGACGTGTTACGTGAGATGAGAGGAGCTGCAGTTGTAAGACAGACTGTAAAGTGGGCAGTTGTAATGCCCTCTACAAACTGGATCGATGCCTTGTTGGGGCGAGGTGCAGAGGTAAAAAATTTTGGCGTGCTGTTTGCTTCCTAGAACACCCTCCAAGAGAAGATGCTGATCTGTGTTTGGTCCCAAGTGGTGCGTGAGACCTACTTCAAGAGATAGCTGTCTCCACATGATTAGGTTTTAGCAAAAGCAAGCCAAATGAATTCAGAACATGAATATTCAGTTTCAGGAAAGGAAACTCTGGGAAAATGAGGCGATTTGTCAAAAAAGAAAATAAAACAACCTTGAAAACAGTAGTCTAGGAAGTGAGAAAACTGGAGGCTTCTCAAAATTACTGTATTAGTAGTTTAGGTAAATTTTCTGTTGCAATTAAAGAAAACATAAATCCAGTAAAATCCCTTCAAGGCTTAATAGAGAAGTTGAGGCTACCACAAGGAGAGGACCAATATTAAAAAATGGGAAAATTGCCCAAATGAAGAGAGCCTATAAATTATGATGGGGAAACAGGCAATTAAAAGGACTAAAAAAAAAAAAAAAACAAAACCAAAAAACCCAAACCCCTAAAGCTTGAAGAGAGCCTTGGAAAGGATGCCTGAGCTGCTAGTGATGAGTTCTTCAAATTCATCAGAATGGGGAAGTCAGACATGGAATCGGTGGGACCACTTGCTGGCCAAAGGTGAAAGATGTTGTCGTTGCATCTGTGCGCTCAGCGCATCGTACCCCAGAAGGTCACCGTATTCATGTTGGGTTTTGCTGCTGGGGAGATTCCTACACCCAACATTTTCTTCGCAGCAGAAAGGTCATAGGAGCCAGATCAGGTAAGTTAGTAAGTCCCTGGGACTAGATGACACCTAGCCTGGACTTCTGAAGTTATCTCCAAGGTGAAGTTACTGAACTTCTGCTTGTGCAACACATCGTTACAAGCAGTCCCTGTGGCAGCAGGCTGGTGGATCAGCCATGTAATTCCTACCTATGAAATGGGGCTGGAGGGGGATCCGGGGGTGCACAGAGCACTGAGTCTGATTTCCACCCTTGGCCAGTTAGTGTGAGAAAGAACAAGGTCACTGAAAACGTGGATAAACACAGCTGGCTTGGAAAGTCTCCATCACTGCAGTGAGATCCCGCCTTGCTCTTCTGCTCAAGTTTTATACATGCATCAAAGCACATGGATGAAGAAGCTTGAGTTGGCACACTATAGCTTGGATCTTCCAGGTTCAGCGTGCCAACCTAGATGGACCACTTGCTGTAACCCAACAGGGCATTTCTTACGTTCTTGGACACAAGATTTAAACTGTTGTGAATCTTTGCAAGCAGAACGAGTTCCATGATTTAGGGCACTGTGCAAAGTGAAGAGCTGCTGTGGGTCAGCGATACGACACAGCAGTCTTTATCCTCTTGGGGTCTACCTGCTCATAATGCAGATAAATGTTTATTCTTCCTTTCTTCCATTTTGTCTGGACACTAGACAGAGGAAAAACTAAATCTGATCCCTGAGAACTTAACAGGTAACTTCCTCAGACTGACGAATCACCAGATGTAACGTGCTTGCTGCTAAGGATTGGCAGAGATGTCCCAGAACTCTCAGTATCCTTCAGAGCAGGATGTATTGTTAATGGGGGTTTAATTACCCAGATTTTGTTGAAAACAAAAGATGAGAGGACACATGTGGATCATCCAGTTTTCAGTGTGCTGGTGAACAGGGTGGTGAGAGCAACTGGGAGGGAAAGTCCTGAAAGGTTTATTTCTTACTGGTAGGAAGAGTTGAGAAGTTTGTTAGAGAGCAATTTATATGATGGTGATCATGAAATGATGCAGACCATGGTCCTCTGGAAGAGAAGAGGAGGTGGCAGGACAGTCAGGGTCCTGGACAACTAGAAAATGACAAGTGTGATTCTGATAACTAAAAAAAAAAAAAAAGAGGAAGCAGGAGAATTATTTTTAACCAATCACTTCAATCTGAAAAATTCTGAAACAAATAGTTATGCAGTATTTTGTGGCCACCCTTGAGTTAAAAAAGTAAGTAGTATCCCTTATGAATTTGTCAAGAACAAAGTGTGTTAAGCCAGTCTAAATTATTTTTACAAAACGGTAACACGTCTTACAGGTAGGAAAGAATGAGCAGGAGGTGGCATTTGGCATTATTTCACATGTCCTTATAAGTAAGCTACGGAAAAATGGTCAAAATGAAATTGTTGTAGCGTAGGGTCAAAACTTATTGAGTACCCATTTTCTTAGGTGGTGTCAAAGGTCTGTAGTCAAACTGAAAGGGTAGACCAAGTGGGGATCTGGGCAGTATATACTGGCTTTTCTTCCCTTTAGGATCCAAACCCATTTTGATAAATTGAAGAAACTTCTGGGAAATAAAAGGAGACAGTTCAATAGGAACCAGTGCGAGGTGTACTACCCAGAGGTAGGTAGTAAGGGGAAGCAGTTGAGATTTGCCCCGAGGCCATCAGCCAAGACGTGCAGTAGCTGGTGCAGGGATGAGAAGGCAGGCGAGTGCCAAGGTAGCAGCCTGCCAGGAGAGGGTCTGGGGCTTACGGAGAAGCACAGGCTGAACAGGATCAGCGGCCACATGTGAAGGCGGCCAGCCTTGCAGCTGGTGGGGGGAGGAAGGTGAAACGCCAGGAATCAACCAGATACCTGCTGCGTTTTCTGAATAGGCCAGGGCTAGAGCTTTGCACCTCATTTTGGGTGGTAAGCTTAAAGAAAAATGAGGGCTGCCTGGGAATATGAACGTGAAGAAACTGTGAGAATGATTAGAGGGCTAGAAAACATCACCTACTGGGATGAAAGAATGAGGTCGGTTAATCTAAAGCAGGGGGATGGAGGGGAGCAAGGCAGCAGCCTTTGAATATGTCAAAGGCTCTTATAAGGAGGAGAAAAATATTTCCATAGTTATGGTAGCTTGGGCAAGAGGTAGTGGTTTTGACTCTATTGGAAGTGCAGCAGAGGTTATTCAAATTAGACATTAGGAAAATCTTTCTAAATTAAGCGTAGCAAAGGACTGGAATAGGTTTCAGAGTGGCAGTGTTGGTGATGCTTCATCACTGGAAGTGTTTAGGACAGGTTAGCCAAATCTGTCCTGGAAAAGATAGAGGTAGAAGGTGATTCTGCTGTGGGACAAAATTATTCTGAGACTCCATTTTCTTCCTATCCTACGGTGTTCTGATTTAGTATTTTAAAATTCAAAACCTTTTCTGAACTGCTTTCTCTTCTTCTGCGCTCTATTTTTTGTGTTCTTTTTGATGTGATACTTTCTTTGAATCGTGCCACTGATACTTTTCTGCTCATCTGTTTTACCCAATTCAAAATCTTAGAAATGGTTTGCATGAGACTTTTATTCCTAGTCTGCAAAACCAATCTGATACTTGAATAAATAATCACTGAGGAGCACAACTGCTTTGAAAAGCTCAGCAAATAGTTAAGGAATTTGGAATACTTCTCAGTATTTGTTTTCTGAATACTTCTTGGCTTTTTTAGGATTCTACTCTTCATGTATTTTATTCTTCATCTCTTCTACCTACTCCTGTAGTATTCTGTTCTCCAAAGGTGGTAAGTTTATTAGCAAGGCATTTCTCATTTTCTGTACTTGCACAGTCCTGTTAGGTCTCCGTAAGCATACTGCTTCCCTCCGTGTTCCCTGGGCTAAGTAATGGAGGAACCCCACGTAACTACTTAGTGAAGCTGGTGAGGCCTCTACGTCATCGGCAGCTGGGACTAGCTTAGGTGTTTGCCATATTTGTGTCTGAGCAGAAGGAAAGTTAGATGGATAAAAGGCTGCTGTCTGGTCTCCTGTGTGCATTGTTTTACTCCCAGGGTAATAGTTTTCCTTTGTTAACCAGCAAGTGCCTACCCAGTCTTCCTGCCCCTCTTACTAGGAGCAGACAGAGCAGCGAGTCAACATGTTTGTAAGTATCGGGCTTTCCACAAGGCTTCCTGTCACCAGAGGGTGTGGTGAAGCCTCTGTACCTCTTTCTGTCGCAATAACCTGGAAGTTTTGCCTGCAAAAATTCCTTCCAAATCTGTTCAGCCATTTGGTTCCGCTTACAAAAAGAGTTTTCAGCTGTCGGACACGGGGAACTTGTGTTAGTCTACTTTGAACAGGTGGCTCTATCAAAAAGCCATAGGAGGGTGTCTCCCCACTCAGACGGGGTGCTTCCAATTCGAGGATGAGATATGAGTGGGACTTCCCATAAGCAGAAAGCGCAGGCAGTTGGTAACATCCAACAGCCTGCAACAGGCAGCAAAACCGCATCCTCGCCTCAGCCACCGCAGCTACCCGCCTGGATGGCTTGTGCAGGTGTTGCAGAGCGTGGGTGAGAAGATTTGAGATGCCGGCATCTCTCGTCGCCTTGGCAGCCCTGGGGGTGGCCCACTGCAGCTGGACCTCTGTGCTGATGGAGGCAAAATAAGTTTGCTGAAGGGGCAGATGAAGAGGTTATAGTCCTAAAAGGTTTGCTTTTGGCCTTCTGTTGGGGTTACTCACCTCTGGAAGTGAGCAGGATGTCCGTCCCTGTGAGACTTGGCATAGCTTGTTTGCGAGAGCGAGTGAGGGTTAAGTCACCTCGTGGTCTCTGCAGCCTCCAGCGCAGGGGTGCAGCTCCAGGGCAGGGCAAGCAGACAGCTGGGCATAGTGTAGCCAGAAGCAATTTCTGAACTGCTGAAGGCCATGAAGAATCTTGCCCCTGTCCGGAATGTTAAATTCACCAGAATGTTGCCTGATCACCGGTAAATCCCTCTGGGGCCATCACAGACAGCCTTCGTCCTTTGGTTTGGAGCGGCTGGTCAGACTTGCCACCATTGTCCTGGTAAGGCAGCTTTTTATAAAGGTGCACGTGAGCTGGAAAGGGATTTTATTCTCTGCTCGGTCCGTTTTGTCGCACAGCTCTGCAGAATGCAAGCCAACAAAAAAGATTCAGCAGAGTGGCTTTGAATGGAGAAAGACTCCGATGTAGATGTATGGTTGCATCTGTTTAGTCTGCAGGCTGCAGTGGTAATGTTCGTCGGGGAGTATGAAGCAGCTCAGCAGGTGCTGTTGTCTTGGAGAAAGTGTTAACATCGATGCCTTCCTTATTGCTAGTTTTGATCAATGATTTCAGTAATAAAGGAGGAATCAGTGCTTACCTGTTAAGATCCTGCTGTAGAGTGAAGTATGAAAGATAGATAATAGACCTTGGTGCGTAGTGACCTTTAGTGTCCTTAATAAATGCAAATCAATTGCATTCCTTACCCAAAGGCAAACTAACAGATAGCTACCAAAGGAAAGGACTGCTATCCTTGCACCCCAGGATGTGCAGCAAACAGGGTGTAGAGAGAACGTGAGCACCCAGGTTGCTGCTGGTGGGAATGGGGAACCGAGGTGTGGGGCCAGGATGGGGTGAGCATGTTGATTGCACGGGCAAGATGGGAAATCTGAGGCCAAATTGGTGCGATCTCTTGTGGAGAGAGGGGGATTTTTTGAGCACCTCTTTTTCTGTGAGTTGGCTCTTCTGACTCTTTCTGGCTCGGGGGTGGTGGTGGTGGTGGAGATGGCAGTCAGAGGCAGTAGAGATTAAATTACAGAAACTTGGGATAGAGAAGTAGCATTTGACGTGTATTCTGAGGCTGAAATTCTTATGGAGATCACAGCTGGCATCAAAACGTCTGAGCTTGGGGAAATGAAAATTGTTTCTGTGCTGCTTAGTTCTTTGCGACAGGGAGTTTACTTCCTTGCATCCTAAAAATAGACAAGACCTCCTCCCCACTTTGAACAGCATCACTTTAACATAACATATTTCCCTCCATGCAACCCTATTTCGTAATGAATGCATTGTCTTTTATCGATGGCATTTTAAGTTTACTGTACAAGAGGCATGTCAAGGCATTTCCCCCTCTAACATTCATTATTAAATATGATTTAAATTGACTTGAGAAATGATTCTGAGAGCTCTTTAGCACTGAAGCCTCCTGTTTCTCTTTCTTTTTTTTTTTTTTTTTTTTTTTGAGAGGGGAAATGCCCCAGGTCACTCGTGTTATAACAAGATGTTCATTCAATGATTTTGGGCAAGCAAGTGCCCCCATTCTGTGGTTTTGCTTTGATTAGCACCCATTACAATACTTGTGTGCGTGAATGCATTACATCTTCCTTTAGCCCTTGGGAGTCTCATGCTGTTCAGGCAGTGCTGTAAGAAAGAAACGGACCTTTTCTTTCAGTGTCTGCATTGAACTAGGCGGCAGTGATTTACAGCATGCCTCAGAAAAAGCAAGAAGTCAGAGGACTCTGTGGATTGCATTCGTAAAACCGCTGGACTGGCGCTTTGCGATGCTCTTCTGGGTGATCCATTGCAATTCCAGGCATAATACTTCCTGCTACCGATGCCATCCTGTGTGATTTCACCAGACCCGCTCCGATGTGAGGCTTGCTCCTGTCTGTGTTAGAAAGGAACCAAGTGTCAGGGTTGAGCTTTCCATCCCCAGAGAGAAGGGGGCTGGTGCAGGGTATGGGGCTCAGCCTGTGCTGTGGGGCAGAGCTCTGGGGCAAGCAGCAAGCCCCTGCTGGGATGCAAGAGGGATGGGGAAGGGTGTGTGTGTGTGCATGTGGGTAGATGTGTGGGAAACAGGGACAGCCAGTGACTTTGTGTGAGGACTGATGCATGTTCAGAAATCGCCGGACGTTGACCTTGAGATGCGCAGAAGAGTCTGGAGGCTTTTCCTTCAGAAGAGATAACACAGCCAAATAAAGGAACAGTATGCTTTCTGTATATGTTCCATCGCATTCAGACAGATGAACGGGTGAGGTTCGCTCAGACCTCTGCAACAACTTCTGCCAGCTTAATCCGCAAGAAATGATACAGAGCTTGTATCGCCTTGTTGGTGGCCCTTAGCTTCTCCTGTTTAAGTTCCTGTACCTTACTTGTTTCTGTATTAAATGTGGTGCTGCATTTTGCAAATGCGTCTTTGGCCTGTTCAGTGCATTTTTCTTGACCACAAGAACAGAGCTTTAGACTTAAATATCCGCACTGAAGTAATGCGAGCTATATATCGAGTTAATGACTGCTAAATAATTGAGGCTGTAGTTCCCTTCACAGTGAGTTATTCCAAGTTCTGCAAGACCATCTGTGTGCTGGGCTTCAAGCTGAACTTAGTGCAGAATGTTTGATACACAATAGTATAATTAGATAAATGAAATGCGAGCGATAGGCTGTCAGCTTAATTATGGTTAACTGGCTGCTCTTAACATACCAGTGAATTATTTTGGATGGAAATGTTTGTGTGATAACCTTTTCTAACTTCTTGCAGTTCTTGAAGTCAGTGCTGCAAGGCAGGAAAATGCCTGTGGCAGAGCCCTGCTCAGACGCCTTATTTATAGGTTCACATTAGCATTTTCTCTTTTGACGTGTGGAACAACCACTGACCGGAGCCACGGGGTGAGCTCCGCAACTACTGTGCCACAGCTCTCTGACAGGGCACCTGGAGGTGCTCCGCTATTCAGTTTGCTTGCCTGTTAGGTTTTTGTTTTCTTTTTATCAACCAATTCATATCAGATGCCCTGTGTGTGAGCATGAGGCTTATGCGGAAAGGCAACAAGACTTGCATGAAGCTCCCTGGAGATGGCTTGTGCTCTCTGTGAGTACTTGAAAAATACAGCTGTTCAAAAGCAAGCGTGCAGTTTTTTCACGGACCTGTGCCCTGGGATTCCCTAGCTCCCATGTTCAGTTGCATCCCAGTCAAATCCTCTGTCTAGTTCTGCATGGTCTCCTTCTCTGCCTGCTTCGAGGCCCTGAGATGGAGATTAGCTTTCTGGTAGGAATAACTAGGCTCTGCAGTGAAAGGCCATCAACAACACTTGAGTTTCTCAATATGGCTAGTAGTAGAGGCGTATTACACAAGTGTGTTATATTCTAAAGCAATTGTTATCACTCTATTTTTAAATGATGCTTGCATAAGGTCACCTGTTGGATTTCAAGACTAGAGTTAAAGCAGTAGCCAAAGAGCCACAAAACCTGACTGGAATAGGGTGCTGCACCCTGGGGTGTGCGAAAGTCACTGGAGGCTCCTTCAGGCAAAGCTCTGCAAGTCCGCTTGGGGAGCGACCTCGTGCTGGCTGCTGGACTGGCTATGCAGCTACGGGAACAGGCTTTTTCCCCTGCTGAACTCTCCTGGGAAACTTTTATTCACAGGCAGTGAGCTACGTGGTCTCTCCGAAACAGCTGTGAATGAAACCTCCCTGTCTTTGCCTCCTCTTCATCCCTTTTGCTCATTTATGTGAAAACACTGGGTTCCTGTGGCACTGGATTTCTCCCTCCTTCACTAACGTTGGTTGCTATGAGAACTGCTAATGGGAGAAAAATCAGTGCTTTCCCCAAATACAATATGAAGTCATTTCAAATGTAGTGTTCATGTTATGCACTGAACATCTGGGTTCTTGAAGGATGAATAGATAAGTGAGGATTGTTGTGTGAACGGCTTGTAAACATGAAGTATGCTGAGTGTTGTTCTTGCCTTCAGTGTATCTGACTGGCATCATAAAACAAAGTGTTAGAGTACTTTTGTTTCCACATGCTGCGTGCCATATAGTAGAGGGGTTTCTATATGAAATCGCATTTACCTCAGATTCAAATACTTGTAAAATGCATATATATTGCTTAATTAGCTGTGACTGGCATTTTTAGGGTAACAAATCCTACTAAGTTTCGAAGAGATTTGGTCAACTGAACCTCTTCAAAATTCCTTGTATTTTAAGAAAGTTTCTCCCATCACGAACAGAAAACAGCCCACTATTAGACATCTCCCTTCCCCTCCCAAGTATATTCAGACCTTAAGCAATGGCTTCTTGTGACCTGAGGCGAGGCAAGAGACAGATTCCCAATGCATCCCTTGAATGCGATGTCAGCTGCTTTTCTGTGGAAGACACTGAATGGCACCGGGCAGCCATTCGGAAATCTGAAAGGGCTTTTTTTTATCGTAAATAGAATTTGCAGATGATTGAAAGAGATTTCAAGTGTGAAACTTCCACTTTTGATCAGTGCATAAGGTTTTCTTCCTAGGTGGTTGTTTTGCTGTAGAGGGCAAATTAAACACAGTGAAGAAATGATGAGGACAAGTTTTCAGAACAGCCGAACACTGAAGTTTCGGTGTTTGGCTGGGACTGCCGGTAACTCTCCGAAGGACTTTGGCTTCCAGGTAGCCGCTGGCTGGCTCACCCTGTGTGATGCACTGGAGAGGAGTGGACGCAGCTCTGCAGGTTGCTGCCTGCCTCCTGCAGACCTCTGCCACGCTGCCATGAAGCAAGGTTGAGTACCACCCTCTGTCTTTGGTGCCAAGTTTGTTCAGGTTCAGGCACTGATTTTGAATATGGTACAGGTTTGGCGCACGCAGAGGGAGTAGAGGAGGAGGAAAAGGGGCACGCTTTGAAGTATTCTGGTGCAACCTTCAGCTTGTGCTTGGGCTGCCTTAGATGTGGGTTTCTGGTCTAAATTCAGCATATGCTGCTTACATAGCTAAAACACCCCCCCTGCCCCCGTCCCAACATTTCCCAGAAAATACACACAGAGAAAGGGTGGAGTGCAGGAATTTGTACAAAAAGCTTTTTTTCCCCCGGTACAATACCTGCATCAAAAAATGTGATTTGGAACTCTGTTCTTTTCCGGCCAAGCAGAAAATGTATGTAAGCTTTACCTGCTCAGCCCTGTTTCAGTTCTACATAGATTTCTTCCAGCTGACCTTTCCCAGGTTGGCATTTAGGTTTTAGGACAGGTTTTATATCTCCTTGAATCTTTCACTTTTATCCCGTCTCCTTTCTTCACTTGCATCACATGGAGATGGTTAAGCCAACATGGAGAGCTTTTTCTTCCTCAAGACTAACACAGAAGGAAAAGTTGGAAGTCATGCAAAATGCTGTTGCCTGGTTTGAAATTAGTGAAGACAGGGCCCCACAGGCCATACTGGCCGGGGGGGAACCATGACGACCTTGAAGGCCAGAAGGGAAGGATTTCCAGGTAGAAAACCCCATTCTCGGTCTGCCTGCTTTTTCATGGGGCACGGCAGCTGAGGTTGCGGTGTTACTGCTGTGGCCGTGTTTGCTGATGCAGGATGAGGTGTCCTCCTCAGCTATACCGTGGGAACCACCTAAGGCCTCTCAGTGTTCTGGTGACTGCGGAGAGATTCAGACCTTCAGGCATAAAAGCCCACTCCACTCATAGAGCATAGCCCAGACCGCGCATCTCATTTTCTACTAATAAAAAGAAATCTGGCTTTTGTGATAGCTAACCCAAATTGCTCTTCTATTATGTATAGAATCACAGAATGGTTTGGGTTGGAAGGGACCTTGAAGATCATGGGCAGGGACACCTTCCACTAGACCAGGCTGCTCAAAGCCCCGTCCAGCCTGGCCTTGGACACTGCCGGGGATGGGGCAACCGCAGCCTCTCTGGGCAGCCTGTGCCAGTGTCTCACCGCCCTCACAGGGAAAAACTTCTTCCTTACATCTCATCTAAATCTACCCTCTTTCAGTTTAAAGCCAATTACCCCTTGTCCTGTCACTACATGCCCTTGTACAAAGTCCCTCCCCATCTTTCCTGTAGGCCCCCTTTAGGTACTGGAAGGCCACTATAAGGTCTCCCTGGAGCCTTCTCTTCTCCAGGCTGAAC
>JAVKLA010000081.1:32599531-32624265 GCA_034782735.1 Sagittarius serpentarius | reverse complement strand
AGCCTTCTCTTCTCCAGGCTGAACAACCCCAACTCTCTCAGCCTGTCTTCATAGGAGAGGTGCTCCAGCCCTCTGATGGTCTTCATGGCCCTCCTCTGGACTTGCTCCAACAGGTCCATGTCCTTCTTATGTTGGGGGACCCCCGAGCTGAATGCAGTACTGCAGGTGGGGTCTCACCAGAGCGGAGCAGAGGGGGAGAATCACCTCCCTCGGCCTGCTGGCCATGCTTCTCTTGATGCAGCCCAGGATACGGATGGCTTTCTGGGCTGCAAACGCACATTGCTGGGTCATGTTGAGCTTCTCGTCAACCAGCAACCCCAGGTCCTTCTCCTTGGGGCTGCTCTTAATCCACTCATCACCCAGCCTGTATTTGTGCTTGGGATTGGCCCCGACCCATGTGCAGGACCATCTGCACTTGGCCTTGTTGAACATCATGAGGTTTGCACAGGCCCACCTTTCAGCCCTGTCAAGGTCCCTCTGAATGGCATTCCTTCCCTCCAGTGTATTGACTGCGCCACAGGGCTTGGTGTCGGCAAACTTGCTGGGGGTGTACTCGGTCCCGCTGTCCATGTCACTGACAAAGATGTTAAAAAGCGCTGGTCCCGATACTGACCCCTGAGGAACGCCACATATGCACTTCCCCTTCCCCAATCCTTTGGTGAATGTTTCCAACTGCAGTTCAGCACAGGGAATTTTCACATTCAAAGAAAGTAATCTCAAAGCACTAGAACACTGAAGAAATATTTCATTTGCCCCTTTTATAGTAGGAGGGGAGAAGATGTTCTCAGTGGGCGCTTTCCCAGTGTGGGTGGCAATGGAGCATATTCTGAGCCAAGAGCACTTTTATGACCCCAGCTTTGCCCAAATGTAGCTAGTTTGAAGGGCTCTTTCAAAAGAACTATGAGATTTGTTTGTGGGGTTTTTTGTTTTGTGCTGTGGTTGTTTTTTTTTTTTTTTTTTTTTTTTAATGGCATCTAATGCAGAGAAACTTCCTGTTGCCTGCCTCTCTTATTGATACAAAGCTCTTCTAAGGTTTTCTAAATGTACAGTCTTTCACTTTTTATATATTGAATACTTTGCTTCACTGAAGTGCAGATAAGATGAATGGGGAACTGCTGGCTAACGAAAGGCTCTCACAATGTGTTTTAGACCTCTGTGTCCCTGAGCACTTGATCTATTGATGGGTTTTATAATGTTGTTATCCTGCTGATCTAGTTGCAGGATTTTACCTCATGCTGCAGGGCGCCTGCAGAAGAAAAAAGGGAGGAAGGAGTAGTGGTGACCCAGTTTTTCTCATGCGTGTGCACACGGTATGTCCTGGATGCCCTCCAAGTCATTTTGGTGGACAGCGTTCTTTATGCTGGGGCTGGTCTCGGAGTTTGTTACTCCTACTGACGTCCATGAGGAGAAAGCAGCAGGAGGGAGTGGATGGTATGCTCTGTGTTTGAAGCATATCCCAAAAAGTTTTATTTGGAAATGTCTACAGCTGTAGCCCTTGTGCTGCTTTGTAGTAGCTGAAGCTGGGTTTTCAGCAGCACTTTAGGAACATCCTCAGATGTGTCTCTTGAAGCTTAATGCCCCTTTGGTGGGAGCTGTGCAGAGGGAGGGAGAGAATCAATTTTAGCAGTCCTCTTTAAAAAATGTGGTGGCTAACCCTCAAAATCCTAATGCTGGAACTGCATTTAGGTTCTTCCAAATGCTTTCTCAAAGCATAAGCTTAATATTTGCTTGCAGGGAAACCGGAGAGATTTTTAACTGGAAGAGACCAGGCTGCAGGGAAAGGGGCATTTAGACCAGGACTACGAGCAGTTTGTGCTACTTCTTGGCTCCAGCCTCCCTGAAGGGAATAGAAGGCAAGTTATTTGCCTTGTGCTTGTACCATTGCAGAAACACAGTAGCAGTAATAACCCCATTACCTCCTAGAGTTCTTGCAGCCTAAATATTTCTTTAAAACAGAGACATACAGGGCCACATTTCAAGTAATGTACCACTTCTTATTAGATATACACCCATATGGATCATTCATGCTTCAGGCACCCTTATTATACATTCTTATTATACGCTATTCTTCATGAAACAACTGAGAGAAAATCCAAAATTTTAACTGCTGGCATGATACACAAAATCTGTACAAATAACGAATGTTTTGGTCTTCAGAAAAATCTGGCCTCATTTCACAGGCAGGGGCTATACTGAGTCTGATCCCACTGTGCAACGTGTGTGGAAAGTTACACGTGACTGGCCCAAAGTAAGGTCCTGTTCAGGTTCATGGCAATCTTGCCATTGATGCCAGCGGGGACAAAGTTGCAGGGCTGAGGTGTAGCTTTCAACGTCTGTTAAAAATAGTGTTATTGTTTTTTTTGTCAGATATAAAACGCAGTTGATACCTACCTAATGCCTTCAGTAAATTTTCACAGCTGGCGTGTGAGTACACGTATTATCAATCCTTTTCTGGTAACTCTGGCTGGCTGCCAAAATCGCTGAACACAGCGAATTTGAACACACGTCTTGACTCCTCTGAGGTGCTGCTAAGTAAGTCGTGAGCAATTGCAACAGTCAAACTGGTATTTATCCACCCTCTTGAAAGCAATGCTTGGAGTTCTTCAAGACTTCCCAGCACTCTGCTTGTGGTTTTTCTGTAGGGCTTCTTGGTGAAATGTTTTTGCATGGGGCAAAAAATCTCTACGTGGTGTAATTCTGAGGTAGTGCTGAGAGAGACAAGTAACTTCACAAAACACTTTACAGTAGGAGCACTGCTTTGGTTGCAAAGCTGCGCTTCATTGTTTTGGTTTTTTAACTGCCAGAATAAATTGATGTTGTCTGGACTTGAGGTGGATGGCCAACAAGAGAGACTTTTCAGGAGTCATTGGCCTGCCTGACCTTCCTTTCAGCAGAAGTTGCCTGGGACATCCAGCTTTAGTGGGTCGGGACGCTGGAGGAAGGATATAAACTGCCTGACTGGTCTCTCTGCATTTTAGACAGAAATACTTGCAACTAAAATCAGAGGGTGAGGATCACTAGGATAAGTCTCTGTCATTGGCATTACCTTTACATGTAGTAGCCTGCCTTGTTCCAGACAACATGGATGTATCGTAGCACACCACCAGATGTTTGTGAATGTATTTCAAAGTTGATGCCTGCCAATATATTTGTTCCTTTCTGATCTAGACAGCAGCCCTTGAAATTAAAAAGAGAGCTGAACAAGCTTTTCTTTTAAGTGGGGCATTTTTTAGCTTCCTTCCATAGGGCTTCCCTAGTTTCTAATTGAATGCATATTCAGCTGGAGCAAGAAAACATCTCTTTTCTTTGTGGCTATTTATTGTGGCTGTCTATTCTCAAGCAACTTGAAATAGCTGAAAATTACTGAGCCTGCTTAAGGGCATTTTGCTCTTTTGTCAAATTCGGTTGAAGTTGGCCTGTAGGTTTAAGAAACCCCTAGCACATACACACTCGCACACAGAGTGTGACTGCACTAGCTGTGTTTCCACAAAAAACTGGGCTAAGAAGGTCAAGCTGTGTTTAGCCCCAAGGTCAAACATCACAGATTGGAAAACGAGCCTCTGTTCTTGGCTTAGTTCTAAATGAAAAATATTTGTTTCTAACAATTGCTAGTACTGCAGTGTTTCCCTACTTGATTTAAGAATTTCTGCAATTACAAGAAAATGAATAATGCAAAAATGGATTTGCAAATTAATGGGCTGACATTATGATGCTAAAAATGAGGCTGCATCATGAATTATTCATGTATACGTGGATGATCACTAACTTTTCTCAAAATGTTTGTGAGGTCCAGAAGATTGGGAGTTTCTTACCTCACCAAAATAGGCTTGTTTGGTAGTCAGAAATAAAAGCAGCAAAATCGCATGAGAATAAAAAAAAAAACCAGATGAAATAGGTTATATGAGTCACAGTCATTAAATATGTAGAAACACAATGATCTGTTTTAAATACAAACTAAATTTGAAGGGAAAAAATAGTCTAAATATTAAACAAATCAGCATGAATGTTAGCCTTTGTAGAAAGGAAAGGTTGCTAGATGGTGTCATGAGTTATTTTTTCGGAAACTTACGTTAAGAGATGTTTACAAAGATTCAGCATATTTTATAAAAGGGCAGAAACCGTTTTCCTGACTTAATGGCGAGGGACTTGCCATTGAGAAATTTAAAGTAGGTTATTAAACTTGGTGAACCGTCCCCATGCTGAAGAAGCATTTGCCTGAAGAGGGTGGCCAATATGAAGCGTGACAACTTTCAGGAAATTAATGACTGTTTGGGAATGACTAAGGGGTAGAAAGAAATACCATATGACCAGTAACACGTAACTATGCTACAACAAAGAGCACAACTAGTTGAATGAAACAGCTGGGTTTGGGATTCGAGTGCCCTGTGGACTTCTACTCAGTACTCAGCTTCTGCAGCTCTTCACATTGTTGTCTTTGGCTGGAGGCTCCACAACCATGGCAAGACCCGACAGAGGTGACATACTGAGTCTTGACTTCTGTCCTTCAGATTTGGAAGGGGAAATATTTAGCACCACAGGAATGTGACACATGACTGTAGATTCACTGACAGACCATCTTTGTTTGTATGTACCAGGAACACCCTGTGAACTGGTCATCGGCGGATGCAGAGGTCCCTACCTGAGGTGCTGCCCTAGTTAGTGCTCTGTTTCAGGGCTCTGGACCCGAGTGACATGGTGATACTATCTCTGTGAACTGCTGGAGGAGGTAAAAGGCCTAGAAGTTTCTCCTGTTTTGCTTTGCCCCTGTGGAGGATTCTTGAGTTTATTTGTAGAGAGGAAAGTGAGCTCAAATCCTATTGTCTTCCAAATCACCCTTTAGGTTGCACCTATTTAAAGCCAGATCGGCCTTACAGTCCTTTAGGTAGCCTGTGCAGATGCTGGGCTTGTTCAAAGCAGCTTCCTGAAAAGCTGAAAGCCCCAAATTTACCGTGAGTTTTCTTTCTAGTAAGTAAGTGTCCCCACCTTCAACTCCTGTAATCCCTTCCTCTGGGGCAAAGTGACTCGCAGCTGCGACTGCTAGCGGTAATGGGCAGACCGTTTTGACCGATAAGCACTTCACACTGATTCGATGCTGGGGTAAAGAGCACAGACGACTCTCAGGGTGCAGACTAAAAATGTGCTTCACTCAAGCCTCTTTCTTCACGCGGATAAAGGTAAAGGAAAAAGGGCGTGGGGTTAAATGCTGTTCTACTTTCAGGTTCTATTTTTTAAATACATCTTTTTCATTAGTAGACGTCGTACTATTTCACCAGTTATCTATACAGTTACAGCACCCCAGGCTTCTGTCAGTGCTGAAGTCCCAGTTTGCCAGGTGCTGGGCAGTGGATGCCAAGTTGTTTATAGCCTAATAAAGCCAAGATACTATGAATGGACAGAGCAAACTACTGACAAGAAAGGAGAAGCACGAATGGAAAAAGTAGCCATGGGAACAGATGTACGCTTGCAGGTCAGGAGCAGATGTAACTAAGAGGCTCTGAATGACTGGTAGTACTGGCATACAAATATCACCTCTCTGACTTGCTTCGCTCACTTTCTCCCTGGATGTCAGCATGTGGCGCATTGGAAGGACACTGAAGTGGAATTTTGTATAAAAGGACTTGGGAGTTAAATATTATAATTTGGTTATCTCTGGGAGACTCTTTACATCTGTTTTTGCAAATACTTATTGACAGAAGGGTGTTTTCCAAATGGAGAGAATTTGGTGGATGCCAAGTTCTTGCTCTGTCAACGTCGTGGGGATTTGAACAGTACGTGCTGGTTGTATTTGCGGCTGGAAGGAGGGGAGAGGAGCAGTGTTAGCTCCGGACTGGGAACTGCTGAGAAAAGCAATAATTTCTAAATTACTCTTTTTCTAAAATGCAATGGCTTTGCATTGGAGAGACTAACTCTTTCTGAAACATCTCTGTGCCTTTTTTCCCTTTTGTGATACTAACCCATTTCTGAGACACCGGGCACAGCTTCCTCCTCTCTCTCCCCACTGTGATGTTTGCCAGTGCTTTCGCAGCCTTTGGCAGCTTCCCAGCCAGAGCATATTCCCTGCCAACAGACTCCCCTCATGGCTCGTTCTATAAAGGGCTGATTGCTTTGATGGATGATAAGGCAAAGGAGAAGGAAGGAACAAGGGATTTCTTTCTTTTTTTTTTTTTTTTTTTTTTTTTTTTTTTTAAAAAGGAAAAAAAGTCCTCTCCCTTGCTTCTGGATGACGCACTGTAAATAGAGTCAGTCCAAACCTTGCAAGTTTTTATCATGAGGGAGCCTGTGTTCCTGCGGTGCTCTGGGTGTGATACTGGGGGTGGGAGGTGGAAACATTAAGGCAGGAAAGGTTAGGAAATTAAAAGGAAAACAAATTAAAGTCTCAGGCTACGAGAGAAAAATATAGGGAGTGGAGAGAAGAGGAAAATAGTCAAGGGAGAGGACTGGAACAAAGAAGGAGAGAAGAGATGGAGCGAGAGAAACAAAAACGAACTGAAAGCAGGAGAGAGAAGCTCAGGAGAAGTGCTGGAGGAAAGCGAGGCCGGTAGACGCACAGCCCTGTGCGCACACTGGGTAGAGGAAGGGGGAAGAGCTGAAACAAGGCTGAAAAAAATCATTAGAAAAGATAACAGATCTTAAAATCGGGCAATAAGAGTGAATTCAATATGAAACGAAACATAAGCTGAGACAGGAAGCATCAAAAAACTAGCAAAGGACTAACTCCCTCCTTTCTACATCTGCCCCGCCTTGAAAAATTTACTTACAACAGTAACGCACGGACTTCCCCACAGCACCCATCTTTCCCTGCCAAATTTTCCGTGGGTTCCTGCGAGATGGTTTCCTGCTCCTCAATATTACTGGGGCTGGCTGTGCGGCAGCGATTAGTTTCACAGCAACTTTTGAAACCTGTTTTCATTCTGTATCGATTTGGAAACAAAATGTTTTGACTGTGTTTGAGAATTCATAGTTGTCCTAATTGCATATAGTTTTACGCCAATATTCCAGCTTTTGGATGCAAGAGTTTATTTATCGAGTTAGGGACGAAGGGGACTCAGCTACCAGTCCTTGCTCTCTGATACCATTTGGAGATTTTAAAATTTTGTATTCATTAAAGCAGGGATGTGCTAAATCCCTGGGAGTGGGAAACTGTTTCTTTTTTCCTTTACCCCAGCTTTGATGAAATCAACAGGTTTCTGCACCTTGTTTGGTAAAAGTTTTTCTTTTTTTTTTTTTTCCTTCAAGAATGCTCTGACTACGTCCAATGATGATTTGCATGCCCCTCTCAAGATCTGCTATAAAGAACCTGTGCTGTTTGCTGTCCTCCCTTCTCATCAGTCCAGCTTGTACCTTACGAACGGAGCTGGTACCTCTCAACATTGAATTTAATATTGATGTTCAGCTCGGTGCAGATATCTTGCTGAGCCTTAAAGGCCACGATTATATCCATCTTATGGAGATTTGCCTCGGTGCTCATAATTATTGCAGATACAGAAGGAAATATGTATTTTTGAATCAGACCAGTGTTTCCTTCATTTTGCGTGTCCTGGCTGGACTCTGTTGTCGGCAGCTAGTTAAGTTTTGCTTACCTTAACAGTTACGTTGTTTATCAGCCATTCACATCTTAAGAACTCTGGTGCAATGGGAACATCTCCTGTCGACTGTTTTTCACATCCTCTGGCTGTATAGGGTAGAAACATAAAATGACGTGTTCCCTCAGTGTACGGATGATCTTTCAGCAGCATCGGTACGTCACCTCATTTCCTTGTTCATTCCAGCAAAAACACCCAAACGACTGTGATTTACTCAGGAGCACGAAAATGGCAACTTATGGGAGGGAGCTCTATGGATGTCTGGGCAGGGGCAAACCTGCCCTGTATGCTTGTGTAAGAGCTCTCTTGGGTCCCGGTCCAGACTGGCTCATTACCTACACTGCATTCACGCTGCCTTTTCCAGAGGCAATGTACAGCATATTAATGGTTTTTGGTTTGTTTGTTTGTTGTTTTTTTTTTTTTTCAGTGGATGAGGACTGCAGGACTATCATTAATTCAGGGTGCCTCCAAGTGTCTAGTAACAGAGGTAATTCTGCCTTCTGGACACCTTTTTCCTCTACACCTGTAGCTTTTGTTGGCATTCCCATCCCATTCACATTTACCGCAATCGCACAGACAAGAGCCCTCTAAAAACGATGCATGGTCAAGAGCCCTCTAAAACCGATGCACAGTCTTCTCTATTTCACAGTAAACGTTCTCCCTTTTCTTGATACTGCTTGTTGCGTTCTCTGTTTCCGCGCGGAGTCAGTGGCGTTGCCTGCCTGCTGCAGGCTGTGCTGTGGAGGCTGGCGCGGGCTCTGCAGCTTGGCTGCGGCCAGCAGGAACGGCTGTGGGCCCTGCTCCGCTGCAGACGGCTGCAGCACCAGGAGGGAGTGATTTCGGGCGCGAGGGATGCGGACGTGGATGCACCCTAGGTGACTGGAGGCTAGCCTGGAAAAGAAGGTTTCTACAAAAGAGAGAAACACAAGGTGTTTTCTCTCCCTCTCCGAAACTGGGTTGAAGGAAGCCGTGCTTTTCATGTACGGTGACAATCTGACTTCGTGTGCTGAATCTGGGAAAAGCTCCTGTTTGTTTGTTTGTTTGTTTTCTTGGCTACTGGCTGCACTGTCTGTTACAGCGGTTGGATCAACCGTGCTGAGGTATAAACACGTTGACTCTGTCTACCCCCTACCCTCAGGGTTTTGTCCCTGCTTTTGCGGTTGGTCTGCCCAAGCTTACAAATCAGTTTCTTTAGGATATAGAGGGAACTTCTCAGGTTTAAGAGGAAGTTATCTCCTTAGCCGCCACTGAGGTTATGTGGGACTTAAGCACCGGCCGGGGCTCTGGGCTTTTCAAAACAAGCCCCTGGTTTCTGGTGAAGGTGGCAGGTGCTCGCACTTTCGCACTGGAGGGTAGGCGTTCCAGCCCGTTGTCCGAATTGCATATGTGTGCAAATCCTTCCCACTGCTGCCTGGGTGCAGTAAGAAGCGGGTCTTCTGGGATCATGCAGGCTTCTATTTCAAAAGGGCTTGATGTGACCATCTAGTCCGACCTCCTATACATCAGGCTTACTCTACAGAAGTAAGCCTGAAGGTAGTGAAAATAATGTAAATGAGTTTAAAAGAAACCAAAAGTGAGTTTAAAAAATACATTTTGCCTGAGCTTATTTTGTGGATCTCTGCATCCTCTATCAATAATAGAGAGATTAAACTTCTTCACTTGCTTAATACTTGGTTAAATATTATACAGTCCATTGGCTCCAGCTAAATGTGTCCCCAATTAAACAGGACTTCTACTAATAGAATTCAAGTAGTAGTCATTGCAGTAAATCGGACATCCCAGTAAAGCGGCCTTCAGCTGAAGTTAGGTGCAGTGTCATCATGGCCTTAAGGGCTTGTGGCTTGATTGCTTACAGCTTTGCATGTTTCTTTAAGTGTCGTTCTTCTGAAGGAAAAATGTGTTTGGTTTTTTTTCTGTAGGTCCTTTCAATTCATAATAAAGGACTTCAAGTATTTCTTCAGGCCTCCTTGAGGGAATTCTGGTTTTGCTGGTTTTTTTGAAAGGGAAATAAATGGGAAAACAGGGACAATTATTGTATTTCCTCTTGCTCACCAAAATCTGACCTTGTCTGAACTCAGCAGTCGGAGCCTGTTCAAGCATCAGGGAAGCAGAAAGTATTCAAGTCTGTGGAATAATAGCCTTAAAAAATTCAGAGTGCTAAATATTGAATGATTAGCTGAACGAAATCTCCAGACCTAGAAGGTGGGAACATTAGCCAAACCTCCCAAAGGAAATGAAGCTTGTGTAGCTACGCTGTCTTCCTGGGCTGCCTATTCCTCCTCCCCCAGGCGTAATTTTTGAGCCCCATGGCCACTTGAGCAAATCCAAGGGAGGTACGGTATTTCAAAAGACACGGAGTTGTTCCAAGTTTTGTGAAGGTGGTGGGTCAGAGGCGAGGAACGAAGGGGCTCCGCAGGAGCACAGCGGCTTCCCCGTGCGGCGTACGGGGCTCAAACCCCTCGCGGCACGTGCTGTCCTTGATTCAGCTGCCAGAGGGGAGCCGGAGGAGGTGGGGGGACGTGGAGACCGCCAGGAGGGTGTGGGGAGGCTCCAGGGGCTCGCTGTGGTAGGGGGCCCACGGGCTGGAGGTGTTGTGATGGGACCAGGAGGTCACTAGGGCTGTAGGACATCAAACAGCAGGAAACCAGCTTCGTTAATCTTGTTGGGAACGGGACAACTTGCCAATGCTGCGTGAAGGAAGGGAGGTGCGGAATGCATCTCTGTGCGTTTATGTGGACAATTTTAATGTGTGGTTCAACACTCAGGAATGCAAAATAATACTTCAGTCCCCGTCAGCCCCTTCTCCTGCTTCCACTAGTAAAGTGCACGAGGAAGAAAGAGGGCCGTTACAGCAGAGCAGGCAGGGCCGGGAAGGGATGACCGAGCCTGTGCAGGGGCACCCCGGGAAGGCCCGGGCACCGCGGCCCTCCTGCCTCTCGGTGCGATGCTCCTCGGACACCATGCCTGCGTCGAGCTGGCTGTCCAGTTACAGGGGCCTCCTGGTCCCACAATCATGACCTGTAACTGGCTCATGATTTTTTTAAATATTTTTTTTTTTTTTTTTTTTTTTTTTTTTTAGGGGAAGAAGGTGGGATGCTGCTGCTCAGCAGGAACAAGATGTCTTCCAACTACAGCTGCTCCTGCAGAAGCTCTGTCCGGTGCTGTTTTGCTTATTATCTTGCCTGTGAAGGTTGTGAGAAGGGAACCAAAAATACCAAGTGAGCTCTGCTTTAAAGGATAACCTCTATGGTATCTCTCCTTTTGCATCACAAATGTGCAAATAGAAAATGACAGCTGCCTTTTCCTTTTCTTCTTTTCTTGCTGTAGTACGTTTTTTCCCCTGCCTGGCATACTGATATGCTGGAGAATCCAGGCAGCAATTCAGTGGAAAAAATCATTCAGATTAAGTAGAAGCAGGCCTTGCTCAGCACTATATTATGACTGGACTCCTACTACCACTTCATTTCTTCCCCCACCCCCGATCTCAAAACACTTCTTGTGTAAAATAGTGTCGCATTTCAACAGTGTTTCTTCCTCTTTTCAACCTTTAGCCAAGGAGAATGACTGAAATAGAGCTCACAAATCATCTCTTGGACGCCTTGGAGATCTTCCTTGTCCTTATGTGTGCCAGACAATTCTTTCTCAGAGCGCTTTTGCATCCTTGAGACAGCACGTCGCAGTGCCAGGATCTGCCAGTTGTAAGGCCTTTTTTTGTTGAAACTGGATGGTGCATAGAGCTTTATTGCTGCTGCCAAGCGTTAAAATCATCAGGAGAGTAGCCTAGAAGTTGTGAGTTAGGTTAAAATTGTGCTTGTGCTCTTTAGAGTTTGTGCCCTTATTTCTGAACCTGGGAGGTGCAGCCAACCTTGCCTTTGCTGTGAACAGAGCTATGAACTTTTAAAAAGTGTGCAATTCAGACAGAATTATAAAACATTTGGGGAAGGAGCTAAGGAAAACGGCAGATTTAACACAGAACCCCAGAGGTGAGTGAATCCGTAAAGATGTTGGAAGCTCATTGTAGGAGAGATTTTAGTGCTTTTAGAAGATAACATTGGTGATGTGGAGGCTGACCCGAGGTTCACCCAGCCCACAGTGCTGTTTCTAACAGCGTCCGTAGGTGAAGACCTACGGAAGAGCCTGGGCAAGACAAGTATGTGCGATACTCGAGGGTCTCCCAGCCTTCGCCTTTTTGAGCTCAGAGACTTCATGGCTAGGTGTGGTCCCTGGGCAGTTCCCCTCTGTGAGAATATGTCCAGCCTTCCCTTGAAGCCACAGAAACTTGTAACATCTGCACTGTCCTTTGTCGAGGCATTCCTGCGGCCTTTGTTGTTGTTGTTCTGAACTTGGCTCCTACGAGCTTCAGTTGGTGCCCCCGTAGCGCTGGTGCAGTTAGAGGAGCGGACAACCAGTCTTTACCCGCCCTTCCTACTCCCAGTCACAGTTCTGCAGACTTTTTTGTATACCCAGAGTCCCCTCTTTCACAGGCCGTGTCCTGCCTCACTGATTTGTTCCATGGACAGCAGCTTTCTCTACCTTTGATCTTCTGTCCTGCCTTTCCCTGAACGCTTGCCAGTTCTGCTATAAAACTTCTGAGGGATTTTCTTGCTCAGTCGCATATGATTCCTCTGCAATTCTTCACAGTTGGTGCTAGTCTTTACTACCCTTAATGACTTTGTGTTCTTGGTAAGCTTTCTCACTTCGCCCTTTTCTAAATTGCCTGTAAATACACTGAACAGCAGCACAGGCCCCAGCACAGGCCCCTCTTAAACTGTTGCTTACTCTTCAATGAGAAAATGCTGCTACTGTATTTCCCAACTCTGCCAGGACCTTCCATGGATGCTTGATTTCTCCTAACCCTTTGGCAGACATTTTTGAAAAACAAGGCAGTCTGTGTCAACCGGATCGCCCTAACCGACAGGTTTGTTGGTCCCTTTGCAGATGTACAGGGAGAGCAAGGCAGACCTTCTCTTTATAAAAGCCATACTAACTCTTCCTGGTGTGATCATCCCAAGTAGATTGTACTTCTCTAGATGCCCGCTATTTTTAGTCTTTATCACTACTTCCCCTAATTGTCCTGGTTCAAAGGTCAGGCTACCCTTCCCATATCTCTTCTGGTGCTTTTCTAAAAATCGGTGCTGCTTCCACCCACAGCTGTGACTGAATGCTGCAATGCATTCTGAAGCTGAAGAGATGGTCTCCGGGAGCTCAGCACCCTGCCGGTGTCCTGGCCCCTTCCCTGCCCAGTCTGCGGGGACACATCACGCTGTTCTCAAGAGAAAACCTGTGTGCTCGGAGGGAAGAGCTTTACAGGCACATTGTGAGCACCTTTTATCTTAAAGCATAGACAGGGAGCAACCTAGGCTGGGTGCTCACGTGGGAGGGGAGGTGTTCGGTCCCTACTGTGCCGCAGCTTAGTCTCTCTCTGCCTCTCTCCCCTGCGTGTGCTGTGGGCGTAGTGGTATTTTCCTAGCTCACGGGGTTAGGGTTAGATAAATACACTGCGAACAGTGAGGACCTTATTCACTACTGGAATCGGTGCCGTAGCGGAGCCAAAAATAGGTGGGAGAGCGTACATGCAGCACCAGTGAAGCGTCGCTAACCTTGCGTGGCGGAGCGAGGGCTAACGGGCAAGGAATGCGTGGCGGGGAGGGTGTCGGAAAGCCCTGGCTGAGCACAGGAGTGTCAGCCTCCCCTCACCGAAAAGGCGCCAATTTCCCTTGTCAAAACATTGCCTTAGGCAGTACTTTTCAAACAGGGTGATTTTCGTCTGACTTGGCCCTTTGTATGTGAACTTTTGGGCCCTGCTTAGGACCGTAAGCCCATACCTTCAGACATGTCGGTGATCAGAAGGAAGTTTTTCACGGTCTGGAGGTGAAACTGGGATGGCAGAAAGGGCCAGGCCTTGTGAAACGCAGGCCAGCAGGTCTGGGCTGTCACAGAGGTGCACGTTGGCTGCAAGTCTGCAAGCAGTAGTCAAAACTGGCTGGAGCACAGTTATTTCTTATGCAGAACTCCACCCCGAATTTAAACTTACACATGGAAAAAAATAATTGTTTTACTCAGTATTGTGAAAGCTATCACAGATTGTCTGAGGCGCATGGAAGTGTGTGCTCTCGCCCGCTTCGTGGATTGAGCATTAGTCCAGCCACATCTAACAGAGGCATTTGCATGAATAATTAACCACCATTTCCTGCAAATCAAATTACTTTGAATTAGAATTTAAAATGACTTTACAATTACTGAACCATCCTTGTTAGTGAGAGAGAGCACAATGTTTTTACTGTGCCACATTTAGAAAGGGGCAGAGGCTCTTAACTCTTTCAAGAGAGCAATTATTTCTGAAATGCGTATTCTGAGAAGCACAATGTGTGCAGGGATCTTAACCTGATTTGCTTTACAGTGCTAACTACCACTGGAACTGGTGACGCTGCTCTCACACGTGAGATTAATTTGCTGGTTAAACTTCGCGTAGAAGAACATCAAATGTCCGTAAAATGTCCTATATAAGTGTCACATTTCAACGACAATTGTATGGGCTTCTGTACAGAGTTGGCTTTTGTTTTCAAAGTATCCAGTGAGGTTATTCAGGGCTTTTCATGACAGGCTGCGTAACTGCATGTGCAACTGTGCATATGACTGTAAATGAAGATGTCCCTATTATCACTTATAGAATCCATTTAAATTGCCAGTGGGAATGTTCCACTTATATTAGAGAACTGTATTTCCTAAAAATATTCTCTGAAAACTTACAGACCCTGAATTTCCTCATGTCTTGTGTCAGAGGATGATCAGAGAGATCGTTTGACTTTCTATCTACCTGAAACACAACCAAATAATAAAAGGGATTATATGACAGTGATGAAGCTAGGACATCATATTTTAAAGTTAGGCTATGGGGACTTTGGCTGGTATTCCGCATCAATGCATTGAAGAAAATGAATGTATTCATGTTTCTTAGTTCCTGCAAACCAGATCTTGCATGTAACTTAAATGACTTCCTGGCTATCCAGCGTGATTTCACAGAGTCAAAGCCTTATTATGAATGTCTGCTTGAAGAACACAGTGCCCTGTTAACTGTTAATAGGAGTCAATGAATCCTGATTGATTCAGCGACCAGGGAATATTTGATGTTCAAGATCATAAAACAGTATGAGAACTGACATTAATTTTACTATCTGCTGACTAGAGAAGGAATGGATTTAGTTAAAAGGAATAATAAAAGAACAACATGTTTTTCTGTATTGTATAAAAACATAATGACATTGTGTAGCTAACTTGAACTGGCAAGAGCAAAGAAATGTAAGGTTAAGATTCTTACTACCTTTAATCTTGCTGCGGCTGGAAGTAGCGCAATACGCTAAGCAATACTACTGTGGAAATAATGAGACCAATATAATTGTAAACCGGGGGGCTGGAAAAAGGAGAGTGCGACAGGTTTCTTGTCGGATTTATTGGCAGAATGTTAAAATAATCCCTCCTGAAACCAACAGAGGTCCCCAAATTAACCACGACAAGAGAATTTGCCTTAAGTTTTCCTCATCTCACCCTGAATGTCACAGTTAACTTACCCTATCAAGTTATGGGATGGGTTTAATGGGGGACTGATGACAGGAGAGGCATTTCATGAGCACTGTCTTCCCTCTTTTGCTCGGAGGAGGTCTCCTGCCAAGCAGTGCAGCTCTGGGGAGCCTGCAGCCCTTCCTGGAGGGTGTCCGTGCCATGGGTGGTGACTGCTGAAGTTGAGCTCCTCTGCCAGCACTCAGACAGCTCAGGTTAGGATTTCACTGACTCTTGTGCCCTCATTGGAAGGGAAGGCAATGTTTGTGCTGTTAAAGGGTATTTGGATGTGAGATGGAGGCTGACAAGGAAAATGTGTTGTGGAGTTGGATGGCAGAGAATAAAAGGAGAGGGGAGAAGTGGGGGATTGAAGCAAGAGGAAGATGGAGAAGCAGGATAGCGTGGTGGGGGACAGAGCAGATGAGCAGGCAGACAGTAAATGAGGGGAGCTGCTTGCTGCCAAGCAGCTCCCAGAAGATGACATTGGGGAAGAGAAACTTGTCTCTGGGAGGCCTGAACTTACTGCCTTCCCCTGGGCTATGACTGCTGTTGTCGCTGTTGTCAGCTTGTGTCGGCACGTTGTCAGCGTATCCCCAGGAAGGTTTGATACGACTGTGATGAACAGTGTGGAAAAGAAACCTTTTCTTTTGCCACCTACTAGCGCAAGGAACTCATCAACGAAAGGGTCATGGTAACTCAAGCCTTTACCTTCTGAAAGGAAGACTGATGTCTTTTCAGAGATCGCAGTTATCTGCAGGAACTGCTGCCACGAAAGGACCTGGTTTTGGAGGAGAATGAGGATTTAGCATGATCTGAGGCATTTTGTGCCACTGTTGCCAGGATGCTGGAACAGCTGGGCCATTGCTTGGGTCTGTCAGTCTGGTGTCTGTTCAGAGGCTCGTCACGCCGTTTTGCTGGAGAATTAGCTCCCTGAACCTTCTCTAATAGGAAGAGTGCCGGGCAGAAACCAGACGGGACAGTGCTGTACAATATGTTTAGACTGTTAAATGGTTAACGACAGAGCTCCTGTTGTGATTCAGTCATGCCAGTAGCATAATGCCAGCTTCTGTCCTCATCTGACACTTTTGTGCTGCTCGGAAGGAACCGCTGGGGAAATACGCTTTCACAGACTGTCAGTTGTACAGCCACATCCCTCAGAGCCTTGTATAATAAGGCATCGGCTGAGGAAGGGGAAATAACCAAGTGCTTGTCATGTACCAGCTTTATTTTTGCTGTCAGCACAACCTCAAAGGCAGCTGACACTGGGTGTGAGGTAAAGTTTTTCAGGGGTCACCTCAATTTACAACAGGGCTAGGACAGGGCCCCTGCCTGGTTTCATAGATAAAGCTTTGCTACTTTTTAATTTACTGAGAAGAACCTGACTAATATGAGCAACTGGGTTCTGAAGCTACAAAAATCCACTGGCAAACCGCTAATGCAGGATCCTCTCTGTGTGTGTACCTGATGGCAAAGCATGTCACGCGATGACAGACTGCCTCACGGTTAGCAGGGGCGGGGGGAATCTGTAGCGCAGAGAAAGCAGTATACAGGTCCTAATTCTTTCTTTAGTTTTGGAATGAAATCACGCTGAAAAGCAAACAGTTGCAGTCAATATTGAAAAATGAGCTTACTTGTCTTTTTGGACACAGAAGGTGCTCCAGCATTGATTAACTCTAATGGACTGCAGTGCACTGATTGCAAGGTAAGATGTGATTGATCACTGGTGGGAAGGCACTTGGTCTTGGGACAGCGCCTTGGTGATCTTTCAAAGGGCGTCAGCCGTACATGCTGAGCTGTCCCAAACTGAACTTAACCTGCAGTAAACAGGGACGCTGTTGCTGCAGGAAGATAATCTGGGAGCATCAGGGAGGGGAACAGCCTGTTCTGTCACTGTATTGGCGACACAGCAAGGTGAGGGTAAAGATGCTGGCAGAATGCCTGCACCTCCGAGTTTACTCAGTCGTGGTGCGCATCGTATTTTTTAGAAATGCCCATTCATAAATTTTTAAGTAAAATAACCCCTGTGGAGTCTGAGCCTCCTCTTCCTCGTACCAATGGCTACAACCATAATATATCTGTGGTGGGGCAACATGAGATCCTCCAGATCTTTCAGATAACACTGATCATTATTTCCCTTTGTGAACTTTTCCTCTGGTGTCAAGGACCGTGTTCCTATTTTAGAAGAAATGAGAGAGTATTTTTTTTTCAGACAGAAAATACATCTTTTCAGATGGCTGTCATGGTCTGAGCTTTTATACTGTTTTAACGAGACACCGAAGTGAAGAATTTCACAGCGGGATGCAGAGTGGATTTTGCCTATGTAATTAGTCTGAGCTTTTCAAAGAATTTAGATCCCAAAGATCCCAAGGAAAGACTTCAGCCAAGCCCATTTCCAAGCTCTGTATGCTTAAATCGGATCTAAGCCCACTGGAGAAACCACATGTAAAGTCCACTGGCTGGTGGAGTAGCGAACCTCAAACAGTTTAGTTATGCCACATAGTTGTAATTTTCAGTCAGTCCACAGATACCCAGATTTATTTCAGAGAGTAACTGTCTGTAAGGAAGTGTTAGCTGAGTAAAGTGAATTGTTTGAACAGTGCTGGGATTTTGAACTAAGTGTCACTGTGAGAAGTGCTGCCTTTTTGCGGACCAGCTGGGGAAATCTGCAGCTTCTTTCTCTAGGAGGGAAGGTGGTAAATGTTAATCACCCCTTGGCAACCTGTCAAGTGGTAGACTGCAACCCGAGAGGAGTGATTTGCTGATTAGCTGATGTGACAGGTTATTAAATAAATATTTACACACACGGTAAAAGTGGCAGTAGAGTTGGGCAAGAGATCTGCATCTCCTGAAGTCTTAGGTCAGTGATTCGGAGGAAAAAATCTCTTCCTTTCTGGCCTTAGGGAAAAGGGTGAAGATACCTTTGACAGATTCGCTGTGGCGATCCTTTAAATTCTCTGTGTGCTTGGGATTGCTCTTTAAAAGGGTGACTTGACATGGGAAGGAGATCTGTAATTCTGGGTCACTTGGCATGTGGCTTTCCAGCCTCAGGGCCCCTGTGGAGCATGCCGACCTGACCACCCAGCTATCCCACCCTCCCTGGATACCAAGGCATTTCACATGATCAGACACTCTGAAAATGTCTCCCACTGTGTCTGATGCCTCTGTGGTTTACCCGAGAGCTGGGTCAGCGTGCGTGCTGATCTGGACTCTGTGTATGCGTGGGCATGGCCATCTTCACTTCTCTGCTTCCCTTTGCAAGCAACAAACGTTGGAGCAAGGGAAAGGGAAATACTGGAACAGCATCATCCTTGATGCAGCTGAACCAGAGTCACGGTGCCAGTTAATGCTCGGCCACTGATGCTACTGATCAGAAGGGAGGAAGGGTTTTGCTTGGAGGTGTTTCCAGGGAGCTGCAAAGGCCCCTGAGGGAGGGCAAAGAAGGGGAGATACTCGCTGTTCGGCTGGGCAAGGAGCCTGTCTGGCCGATCCACTGTCTAGGCAATGCTGCAGGCAGCAAGGTAGCTCCTGTGAAGGAGGGAAGTTTGGAGGGCGATTGGAGCTAGGGATGGGCAGACCCACCCCATGGAAGAGATGAGGCTGTGGATGCCCTCGGTGGTAAGGACAGGGCTTCAGCCTTGTGATGGATTGCCTCAGGAGGCTGGAAGATGAAATTCATTCAAAGTGTGTAAAGAAGAAGAAAAGAAAAAAAAACTAAAAAAAGAAAACCCACCAAGAAACCAAACCCTTTGAACATTGCTGTTTATGATTACATAGGAATTCAAGGCTTTCTTCACATTTGTAGCTAGGAACTGTTTTCCTAGATGAAGTTTTCAGAGGCTCAGATGTAATCAGCTAAGAAACTCTTCAGATAAGCTAGCCCTGTTTTGATTTGGTGCAAATAAGAAATGAAGTAATAGGAATAGCTATTCCAGGAATAGCTGAGGCTTTGAAATGCTGATTGTAAATGCTGCCTGCTGCCATTCAGCTGTCCTGTCATAACAGTATGGAAAGACAGACAATTTCCTTCTCTGTAAGCACACACAAAAAAGTATATTAGCGACTGGAAATAAAAATCCACCTCTGAAAAGCAAGGGGGTTTAATTTTTTTCTTTTTTTTTTCCTTTTATTCCCCCCCCCCTTGTATTTCTTCTTTGCATCAAAAAGACAGTAGCAATGTTTCTTAAATCAGCTACAAAGGATATCCAGTTACCATTTCCCTACTGCTGCTACTTGACTTCACATCGTGATTTGAAAAGTCTGATCATATGGGGCACTGCTGTAAATTCACTGTAAACGCTTACTCTCCTGCACCATGAACTGATGGGGAGGAGAGATGGGGGCTGGTGCCTGTGCTGCAGTCAGAAGCCCTGGCAGAGCACGTATAGGCCCTGCGTACCTGGGGATTAAGGCTGGAGAGCTGCAGCTGCAGGGGTTGCTGGCATGGGGACCTGCTTGAGTACCTGCCTAGGGTCATGGGTAAGCTGGTACCTCGTGCCTCTGGCATCAGGATGACTACGCGGCTCCGATAATGGAGCTGGTTCTGGTCTACGTATACATGTTCTTCGGCCCCACACCTCGGGCCGTGTGGATGTCCAGAATCTGCCTTTTGAATTTGTGCCTCTGCATTTTGCCCTCGCCTTCCCCTCTTTGGCCTGATATGCAGAGAATTAATTTGCTGTGATATTTTATCTGGAAGAGGCTACTCTCCACTTGCTGGCTATTGGGAGGGGGCCACGGCTACCCCTCCTACCTCCTCCCTAAACACCCCTACTCTGAAGGGGTTATAACAGCCTCTTGTTAGGCTGTGCTCTCCCACCTACCACGTGGCTATTCAGGAATGGCCTTTTATTTTTTCTTACTTTTCCCCATGGGCTTGTATCAAAGGTAACTCACAGAATAAAACAGATTTTAACATAGCCTATTATGCCCAGGAGTGATTATGGAAAAATAGTATTTTGTCTTTATGTGTTTATGTATCCCCATAGTTGGGGCAAAACCAACTTTCAAGGTCTGTGTTATCTGCAGACCCTTGGTGGTTTTTCATGTAAGTTCAGTGATGTTTTCAAGATCTCTGTTTAGAGAGCCGAAAGTTTTAGGGAGCTCCTGAAAACTCACCCGTGCAGCTTTACTTCAATGAGTAGCACTGTTAATGTCTACCGTGGGTAAACGTTACTCCTACACGTTCACGGTGGTAACATTGGTACAGCAGTAGCAAATTGCTCCTTCTGGTATGAATCTGGGGGTAAATTAGACTCTGGGCTAAAATTTAAGTTACTGTTTTCAAATCAGAAAAATTTTTGGGATGACTGGACTATGGTCCTGTTGAGCATGAATAATGGTTTATCTGCTACCACAGATCCTAATAAATGGGTTATTCTATTTAGAAAGATATTAATGAATCATATTGTCTATTGCTAGGTTATTTCTTCTGCCCTGTAATTTATAAATACAGGGAGCTTGCAAAGGAAGGGCGGTATACTGAGGACAATTGGAAAGAATTACTCTATCGCATTGTGCGTTGTTGTCTCGTGCTTTCGTTGCTATGGGATGTAATTGTATTACCCACTGTACTGTTAGATTTCAAAAGGCTAGTTCATAAGCACTAATAACATTTGTGGCAATCTGAGCTAAGTTAATGAAAAAGATAATCAAATCTAATGCTACAGGGCAAGATATCTGATATCTCCAGGGGTCATAAAGAGATCATACTGCTGACTTGGGGGAAGGGAAGGAGACAGTTGTATGTGTGGAGCGCAGAAGAGGCGAGAGATGGCCAAAAAGTGAGGGTCACCTTGCTCAGAAGCACTGCGGGCTGGTCACTGACGGAGGCAGGAGGGTATGTGCTAGATGTATCACGGAGATGAAGATGCTTATCAAGCTAAAGGTATTTTTAGTAATGCCAGTACCTGGTGATGTGTAAGTTTCAGCTGATTCCAGACATTTGTCTCTATGTGTTGACTGGGAAACTGGATTAAGTAGTTCATGTGTGCTTCTGCCTTGCCCATAGCAGACATATACTGAGTAGGGGGCTGATCATAGATAACATTGGAATAGCCTCTTTTTTGGTTGTTTTTCAGTAAACACCAACTCCATTCTGAAACTCACTTCTGTCCCTGATGCCAATGTAGTATTTTATTGCATCTCTAGACAATACCCAGTGGTGATTTTTTTCCTGCTTCCAGCTATAAATACATCAAGTTTTCTGTGTGGACACTTTCACCACCACATATTGGTCTATCAACAGTGGCTTATGTACCGACTAGGAGCAGAAATAGTGCACCACGTGTTCCTGTAGGTGTGTAACTGATAATGTTCAGCAAGAGACATGTGCAATGGTAACTGTGGTCAGCACCCAAAAATGTATTTTCTCGCACAGACTTGTGCTATGTTTATTGCAGTTACCTCCTTCATCCTGCTCTGCGCTTTTGTACATTCCCTGTTAACATTCTTCTTTTTCTACTGCTGCTCTCCTTTACACAGATCTGCTTCTGACTAAAGTAAGTATTCTTACACCAAGTCCTAGCTGCCTGAGGCCATCTAGCGCTATAGCCTGTGTCTGTACACGACCAAGGGTAGAAGATTAGGAAAAATGAGAAGGCTAAGGACTGCACGAAAGGGTCCCTCCTTCCACATATCTTCCCACGTCTCAAAGACTTCCTAAATTAGGTGTTTTAACTACCATACTGTGCATTTGATAGTTTATCCAATCTGAATAGATGTATTTAATCCCTTTTTGAATGTCTAGACATTATTGGTTTCCTATAGCATCCAATAAGAAGTCTTAAGAGTTCTCCAACAAAGTACTGATAGAAAAACATTGGTAGGAAAGACTGGGGGCTGATGGTTTTGGTTCTGCCTAGCCATTCACAGTCTCTTTCCCTTTTAGCTCTGTGCACTTACATAGCTTACATTCACCTTATACAGATAATATGTTCATTGATAATTTATGCATTTGGAGGCTCTCCTATCATTTGCATCTTTTGTGTAACTCTTCTGTTAGACCCCATATGCACGTAAGAACTCAAGAGACTTGCCCCAGCCTAGCCATGAGGCAATCTCATAGTAATGCCGCAAGAGTCCTCCTCCAAGCAGGATGCGGGGAGTATGCAGAGGTCATGGGGGTGATGGGAAGGGCCAGCGGGGAATATCCAAAGCAGAGATGGAGCTGCGTAACTCAGAGCTCACGGCTGGATGCTGAAAGGTGGCTTTGCTTTCACGCAGTGCATTTTCAGTAGGATGGTAAAACAGGAGAGGTAGTAAGTCGGTCCCACTGTATGGTACTATCTAGTCATGTCCTTGTAGCTTATAAATGACATTTGCTTATCACACATTTTTGCTTTGAGAAAAATGAAGGGCTATATTTGATACTTGAGTATTTTTTTTTTTCTTCTTGACAACAACTACTATGCACAGAATTTAATGGGAAATATTAAAGAAAGAAGTTTTGGTCCAAAAGCTTCTAGTATGATGGTCTGTATCTTTTAACAGCTTACATGGATTTCATGCAGTAATACTTCAGTACAATGGTGTACTCAATAGCTGTATCTCTATAAAGTTTTTCTAGCTGCTTTCCACACCTGTCAGAAAAGCTTCATTAATTTCTAGGAGTAGGGTTATTTGTAATGTTTCTCCCGATTTTTTTTTTTTTGAAACTCAAAAAATAAAAATCCAGCTCCTAGGCTTTAGGGTTTACTGTAGAACAGAAGAAATAATGGTAATAATTTCCTTGAACTTATAATGATGATAATGATTACATTTCTATAAAGCTTGGGTTGAAAAAAATCCAACAGAAAAACTGTTTAGAAACTACCATACAAAAACTAACTGCTTCCACCCACCCCTTCCCACAGTTCCTCAGAGCATCGCTGTGTTTATATTTTGAATGTCTACAGTATGGAGTTGTTGAAACTAAATCAGGTTTTAATAAAATGAGGTATTGTGGGATTTCTGTGGGGCTGAAGTTCAAGCTAACAGTCCAGAATATACAATACCTAATATAGATTTTGCTTAAGTTAATACCAAAGGGACTTTTATTTGACTTTCTTTCTTTCTCTGCTCTACGAGAGAAAAATTAACATCTCATCACCTCTAAGAAAGCCAAAGTTATTCCAGAAAAGTGAGAGATTACAAAGTTCCCAGCATTGCAAATAGAGGCAGTTATTTTAAACAATAGCACTCGACCTTCTGTATTGCATCTCTTGCTCTTTCAGCACAGACCTGTCTCTCTGCAGGATGGATTCTCAGCTGCAAAGCGTCCAGATCCTAATTTATGTGTATGTGAATACTTAAGGTTAACACGAATATATTCCCCCTGGGAGAAACAGTCAGTGCCATTCAGAACCCATTTCTTTTTCTTTCCTTGCCATAGAGTAGGTTGTTGAAAATGTGTCTGGTGAAACTGCAGGTCCCTGTTCTACTCACATGAACAAATTTAATGTTTCTAATTGGGATTAGGTGAAGTATCTCTCCCGATGACTGGAGGGCCAGCAGGCAAGACAAATGAGTTTAAATATCTGCTCTAAATCAAGGATAGAGAGGGTAAATTTAACTCTTTTTCCCACATGGTAACTGTTGTCCTTTCTGTTCTTGTACAGTGTATGGATTTTGGGGCTTTTTTTACGCACAGCCCAAGATCAGTGACCCAAGCAGGTGTCCCAGGTCACAGCTTGACTGGAGAGCAGGGAAGAGAAGATTCATGGCTCGGGTTTTCAAGCAGGTTGCCCTCTTAGCCAGAGGTAGGTGCCTGTCTATTGCCAGCTTTACTGGATTAGATTAGAAACCCAAGCACAAATTTTACATGTCCTCTTTATTTCATCTCTGATGGACTTACGCAGGCATTTGGCTGGTTCTGAGGGTACCCTTCTTACGCAGATCCCATACATTGCCTGGAAGGACCAGAACCTATGGGGACCTGGGGACTGTGTGTCGGAATAGGATGCACTGCAAGAGCACTGAAGTATTTATTCTGTATCTGAGCTGGGCAGCTGAGAAAGCCCAGCCTGAGTACAAGTTTCAAGGCAGTTTCATTTTGCCTCTAAGCACGTCTAGACAATATGTGCACAGCTGAGCAATTTGCTTGGCCTTGTCCCTTTTAACAAAAGGAGCTTGTATTAACAGAGGACACGTGATCGGACCGTCAGCCAGACTATCATCGTGCATGGCCAACTACTACCCCTTGCCTTGGGTGACCTTATCCAAAATGCAGATTAACTTGCCGTGGATGCAGAGACTTCAGAGCTGGCACTGTGCTGCATGAGATAAGGGCTTGTGCTTAGCTGGTGCTAAAAAGGGCTGATGGGTGCTGGTGACTGCATGTGGTCAGTACACCTGTACCCTGCTCTCCAGCACACCCCTCAGCACCCACTGCCATCTGGCATTTCCTTATTCCGTATGTCCCAACAGTCCCAGATAAAGGTATCTATTCAGTGCTGCTGTGCTGATTCAGTTCCTAAGCAGTTGGCTGAGTGTCCTGGTTTCGGCTGGGATAGAGTTAATTGTCTTCCTAGCAGCTGGTACGGCGCTGTGTTTTCAGTTCAGTATGAGAAGAATGTTGATAACACCCTGATGTTTTCAGTTGTTGCTCAGTCGTGTTTA
>JAVKLA010000081.1:32516918-32599431 GCA_034782735.1 Sagittarius serpentarius | reverse complement strand
CCATCCCACTGGGTGGGGGGGGAGCGAGTGAGCGGCTGCGTGGTGCTGTGTTGCTGGCTGGGGTTAAACCACGACACTGAGGCAAAAAATTGGTTAACCATTTAGGCATTGACTGTTCCTGGATTAGACCAGGATGCTATCACTTTTTAATCTTTCCTTTGATAAGATAGCTGAATCACAGTTTTAAAATTCACTGCAGCATAGATATTCAGCCCTCAAATATTTCTTGCTTTGATGCCCTGAATTATTCTTTTTTCTTCCTGCAGAACATCCAGGATGAATACAGGGTTCTGTGAATCATCTCATTCATGCTTCATACGGAGGTAATGCTGCCCCTTTACTTACCTGTTTTATTGACCTGTTTACGTAGCCAAGGGTGCTGCTGCAAGCTGATATTCAGTTGGTGATATTCTGATTTCCTGGGATACGTGCAATATGACTAATTTTATGAATTAAACATTGAAGAGATGCCATCAGTTTTTGAAAGTCACATTCCCACTTCGCTTTTTCTCATAATCATTGTTACAAGCAAGATTACCAAGATCACCATAACAATAAAAATAAAGTGTTGGGGGGAAAGTGTTTTGCCTTCGTCTGGGGTTTTGGAAGATTTCTCTCTTTTTGTTTTGTTTTGTTTTGTTTTGTTTTGTTTTGTTTTGTTTTGTTTTGTTTGGCACTGGACAGCATTTATGCATTTGTGTATGGTCAGTGCCTTTGCTTGCTGTTTGTAAGTAGTTTCTTCCCAGAAAATACATAAACCTGGGTCTGCTTAACAGCAGCAGCACATCACAGATGAGATTAAGGGGGTGGTGGCTGAAAAGTAGAATCGGGATAGGGTCGAGGACTGAACCTTGGGTCCACCCCTTTCTGCTAACTGCTGTTCTGCTCTTCCCTTTTCATCCTCTCCTTTTTGGGAGAAACTAGTGAACTTAGAAGGAGGGCTTCACGCTTCCATAGTCATGGCACTCTTTTCTTCCCTAACCCCAGTCTTTATAGCCATTATATGTGTTTTGATTGGGCTAATGCTGAAGAAGACTAGTGGAGAGAAGGAAAAACGTGAGACTAAAAGCAAGCCTCTATCTCGTCCATGGGTTGATGAAGATTTAAAAGATGGAACTGACCGCTGCTTAGAGGAAGAAGGTAAGAAAAATCATATCCATCTGAGCACTTTTGTTGTTTGAATTTTGTCTGCTGATATGAATAAAGGAGATGCAATCTTCTGGACTTCTCCACAGCGACAGCAATACCTAGCGCTACGCTGCTGCTGTGCCCTGAGCTTGTCAGCTCACTGGAAGGAGGCTGTCCTCATGTCATGTCATGCCACTCTTGGCATAAATCTCTTATTTCTGCCAGATCCCACAGGTCGGAGTACAAAAAGAAAATGCATTTTCAAAGACCCCTGTCTGTCCCTCTGCACAGCAGACCTCAGACCTGTGAGGGGCTCTACGGGCAATGTAGGGAAAGAAAGGAGATATTGCTGAAGTCTGCTCAGCCTCTTCCGGGGCCTCATTCGCGTGAGCAAAGGGAAGACCTGAGCAGAGAGTTTCTATCTGCAAGCTGATTTTGTAGATGTCTCATCCCACTTTACCATCCAGTGCTGCATATTTGGTCTCGGCACCCCCAGAAAAAGTTGGAAATGGGTTTATTACAGTTATTACAAAAGTTCTCCATTTTTGACTTCTGAGAACACCCACGAGAGCTTTCGCTGGATTAGCGCTGGGATCATTCGGGAGCTATGTTAATCAAATATTTAAGAACAAAATGTGGCAATGGTGCTAATCTGTTCACACAGCTGCGTATTTGAACCTGTACAGAATGCATCTTTTTTCTCAGTAATGATTTCTGATGCACAGCTTGGACAAAAGTCTGAGCACAAAATGTGCCCTTCCTTCTTTCTGCTTCCTGACTGTCCTCCATAAGCTCCCTTTATTTCCTTGTAGAATAAAAATCTACACATTTCTGTTCCTATGAAGTTTTTAAACTTGCAGTTAATACAGCTTTTTTCTTTTTTTTTTTTCCCCTCAAGCTGGTTTCAAAGGCTTTTTGTGTGGGTTTTTTGTCCCATAATGACACATTCCCTGAGTCTGCTTCTAGGAATCTTGAAACTTATATTGTTTTTCTGCACATATACCTATTTCTAAGAACCATTATTTCTCTTTATTTCTCAGTGTTCAGTGTACTTTGAACTAGTGTTGTGTATCAGTTTCCAGAAATAGTTGATACTTGGAACATTTTAAACCAAGCTGACTATTTCCAAAATATAAAAAATTTCTTTAAAAATTAGTTTATATGCTGTATCTTCCTTTGTTTAATGCAAAATAGATTCTGTGTAAAATTATCCCGTATCTCCTTTGTCACTAATGGCTTACTAGTTCAGTTAAATTGCTGCAAATTAAAATTCCTGTGGGTAGTTCAAGTGACAGTCTATGAATTATCAGTGACATCTTTGATTACAGCTGTTTCTATCAGTTTAAAAATTTAGTTCCTCTAAATAAACAAACCTATTTGTTTTTAACAAGGAGCCTCACTGCTACAGCTGCATATATAAAATGTTACTCTTTTATGTCTTGGTTGCTTTCCCTTCTATTCAGGTGCTAAATTCAAAACTATATTAGTTTAAAATTGCTTACAAAAAATTGACAGGCATATAGACACGTTTGTGCTGTTGCTAAAAGGAGATTTATTTATTTTTAAATAAAACCTCTCTCAAGGTACCATGTCATCCAACATCAAATTAGGTTTTCTTGCTATGTTGCTTTTAACAACAAATAATCATCTTTCCCTTAATGGTGTGTGATTCAAACCAACATCTTTGCAAAGCAGGCACGTCTTTTATCTCTAGAAAAATAAAAGTAATTGCGTCATGCTTAGGGAAGTTTTTCTTCAGCGGGGGAAAGCCCAGCCTAAGTGAGAAGAGACTATGGCCACCTTGGTGAGGATTTGCTACTCTGCTAATGCTATAATTAAGAGTCCAAACATGTTCACCTTGTTGTCAGTGTCAAAATTTTCACTGACTGCACTAGATGCTGAAAAGGAAACATGGATGTAAACAGAGATTTTCTTAATAGTAAAGAATATTTTACCCGCTGTGTAAATTCTGCTACTTTAGTAATGTGTCTTACTTGATCAGAAAAGCTCATTTCTACTTAAATGCCTGAAGCTGGCTTGTGTTTAAAGATAGAGTTCCTCTGAAGACAATTTGAATTAGGTGAGGTGAAACATTTTTAAGGCCTTGTCTAAAGCTAGAATCTAGTGCTGCCGAAGGTGAACAAGCTGAATTTTTAACATCCCCCTGACAGGAAGAGGCAGCTGAAGACCAAGTCTTTCGATGCTTGTCCATGACCAAAGTGAGGGCGCTTTGCCAAGAGAGTGAAGCGCTCTTTTAAGAAAAGCACTGAACTTGGGCACCATCAGCCCCGTGAACCTTCCCTGAAGCAGGATGTTTGCCCTGAGAGGGGCATGCATACCTCTGAGCAGCAAAGCATTCAGTGTAATTAGCTGAACTGCTTGGGCAGACCCAGTAGAGTCACTTATCGGCAGTGAAGGGTAGAAGGGGGAGAGCCAAGTGCTCCCGAGCTTGTCTGTGTTATGCTTTCGGTAGCTGAAGAGAAGGATGTTTCTCAGAGCAGCCAGAAACGCAGTTCTTTGGTTAAGTGGAAAGCGTTCACTCAGTCCCTTTGTTTAATGCCTTAACTGGCAGTACTTCAGATTTGTTTGCGTTCCCGTCTGTCCTATAACTTTTTTCCTTTGTTTATGAGATCCAGAATGAGGGATTGTTGTGCTGTGGATTGGCAAGAATGGTCTGTACGTGTGTATATCTGGCTGTGTCTTGCATTAGGCCATGTGTGACTACCAATTAGATACAGATGAAAAAGATGTTTCTTCAGCCTTGTCTTGAACGATGAGTCACAAGGGCTTTCTTCTAGCAGTGGGTATCTGATCCCAGAGTTGGTGGTACCTCGTCTCCCACTGCTTCAGGTTTACACAATTAGATCTGGACTATTGCAAAGAGAAATTCAGTCTTTAGCCCAGGGAGCTTATTGCATATTGGTCACTTTCTTGGTCATATGTTCAGATCAACACGATGGATACGGTAAATCCAGACCCAGTTTACAGTGGGGTGGAGGAAGAGGTTGAATGTTATTTGTATCCTTGTTACTCTAGGGATCAGTTGCAGAGATTAATAGCAAAGGCATTTTATTACTACATATTCATTGTGGGGACTTGGTGATGTACTTTACTTAAGGCCCAAACGTTCCATCTCTTCTGAAAATGCACTGCTCATTGCTTGTGATACTTCTATTAACAGAGCTCTCCCACTTAGAAGTATTTCTCCTCTCCCCAAGTTAAAAGGCTTCCCATATCTTTTAATAATACTACTGACATGAATGAGACAGTAGCAGTTTAATTTTCCAATTCAATGACAGTTCATGCTTTGTGTCATTTAGGAACACAGGACTTGCATGGATGTGATATATCATTGTGTTGATCTCCTGGCTGCTGCAGACACCCCCAGCCTTTGTCATCAGCTGAATGAACAGGAAAACTGGCCTTTTTTTACCCCGTTTCTTTAACCGTGCTGGAAGGCTATTCCAGAACTTCATGCTATGGGTTAAAATTCCTCCTCTGCCTGCCCACCCAAACTTATTTAATACTATACCCACTTTTCTTGTTCCATCCTCTGGTTAGTTTAAAGGATACTTTTCCAGCCCTGGTGTATACCCTCCTGTGCTGTACAAACAGCGATCAGATTACCTCCATTCCTCTGAAGATCTTAAGAAACCTTCTGCAACTATATTCCAGTTTGAGGTAATTGTCACAGTATTTTGATGCCGGCTTCTTTCTTCCAGGGTCTGCCTCTCCCACGTGATACTTCTTTGGCTTAGATCCCTGAGCAGCTCTTGAGGTTTCCGGGATCAGCCTGCTAACCACTGTTTATAACCCACTAGTAAGGCACTCTAACATTTCTTTCAGTTCCCTATTAGCTCAGTTCAGGATTGGATTCACTACTGGGATTCCTGTAGTGGCAGATAATGTAGCATTCTGCCATTAATCAAGCAAAAAACCCACAAGGCCAGTTGCCCAGCATTTTAAGTCCAAAGATCTGAAAGCTTTCTTCATATACATTTAATTGTTTTCCTATGCATCATGTCTTTACAGTGGAAAAGAGGATTGGAGAGGAATTCTACGCTTAGGAAGCAATTCCTTAGAGAAGAAACTGAAAGAGCTGGTTTGGAAAGTGAACGCATTGGTCTAGTCTGAGGTTACAGTGAGGTTTCTTAAAGATTGGTTTCAGGACCAATTTTTAATATTATCTAGTGGTCTTTGCATAAAACCAAGGAGTGTACAAGTGAAATTTCTTAATGACATACAACTGGGAGCCAATGACACAGGGAAGTGTCAGTTGGTAGGTAAAATAAGTGGCCAACAGAAATGACATGACAAGTCATTGTTCTTAGTGTGAGTTTAGGAACTCATGGTAAGAATTTTTGCTACAAACTGAAGCAAAATTTATTACATGATTTGTAGGCTGATTATAACCTCCCATATGAACTACTGGGGAGAACATAAACATAATCCTAAAATGTATCCAGAGAGGAATTTCTGATAGAGTTAGAGAAATAGTACTTTTAAAATGAGATTTCACTTGGGATGTCTGAGCCAAAACCATTTCAGATTTGCTTAAAAAGCAGGAAACCTGATGACTATAGTAAATGTACAACAGGATTGATGGCAATCTTGAGAATGTGGCTAACAAGGTAATAGGCTGACTAGCAGGATGTCTGTTGTCCATCAAATGATGGAATACAGAGAGATGTAAACAAGACATTTGTAATATTGTATAACGTGACCATACAAACAGGAATATGTCTAAACACAGCAATTAAAGATATAGAGAGCATGCACTAAACAGATGGTGCTGATAATGATTTTAGCTTAGCATATGGGTAATGTTAACTGCTAAGAATGAATGATGGACATATGGTAGAAGAGAATAAATAATAGATGAATTTATTTTTTTAAAAAATTGCCAGGAGAGTTTTGGGTTTGTGTGTCAGTTCTCTCACTTCTGGGTTCTTCTGCCTCAACCAGTATTCCTGTTTTGAGTATATCAAGGTTTTTAAGTTTTGTAAGCAAAACTTAAGCTTAGATATGGTGAGTCTCACACTTCCATTCTCACTCATCACCTCACCTTTGTCCCATGTCCACAATCTTTGACAGGACATTTCTTTTTTCACTGTGTTATTATTAAGTTGAACCATCTTGACCATGCAGCAGCTTCACTTCTTTTCTTCTCTTCTACTTACATGGGAAAAAAAAAAACAACCACAAAACAAGCAAACAAACCTCTCAAAATTTAACTCAGCTTGACCTTATGTAATACTGCAAGTTTTATAATATCTGTCTTACAAGGTCTAGGATTCTGTGCTAACTAATCCTTTTCTTCCATTCCTAGTTGCCTATAGATGATCTAATTGAGGTATTTATTCAAACAATTGCATCTAAGATGATTTTTATACCTCTGATTTAAAGAAATGCCAAATCTCTCTGCTTCCTGATCCCTGAATTCTTCAATCTAAGTTCTCCAGTTTAATATTTCTTAATCCCTTCTTTTCCCCAAGTTTGTTCTCTTAAAAATTGAGAGCCACAGTTACGGACCCACTTTTCCTTACCCTTTCATTTAGTCAATTAAATTGAATGAACTGATAATCTCAGTTTAGGGTGCGTGTGTGTGGGGGTTGTTTTGGTTTTGTTTGGTTTGTGGTTTGGGTTTTTTTGTAACGTCCTCACCTTTCACTGAAACCAAAGCTAAGAGAGTCACCGCGCCAAGAGAAGAACAGGTTATTTGATTAAGGTATTGGATACTTCAGCTGGGAAGCCTGGTTTCTAGCATTATCTAGTATTATATTTCCTCTTCAGTCTACACCTGGAAAGCTATGTTTCCGCCAGGTACTTCATAACAGTGATGTGCTTGAGGCAATATGACTCTCTCAAAGATGTGTCCTGATCTAGATGTGACCTTGGGGGCCTTTGTAGGCTTCACACTATCCCAGAAGATAGTGCATCTCAAAAACTGACCCTTTTTTTAGCCATGCTACTTTTTTATTTCTTTACAATCTACCACAACATCAATTATTACCTATTTATTATTGATATGCTTCCTGAACAAGTCAAAGCAGGTACTGCTGTTGTTATTGCATCTTCATTCTTCCTTCTCTGTCACGTTTTGTTTCATGTCCTGTACAGGCTTGTTTCATGCCCTGTACAGGCAGGATAGCTCGTCTAGTTTGCTGTCTAGGCCTCTGTACTCAACTGGCTACGGGTAACATCCTCTTTGGATTAAGTACACCATCTGAGTCGGTTCTCTGACTACTTTCCTCATCCATATAAGTAACTTAATCTTACTGTTCATCTTTCTGTCCTTCAACATTCATGTACGTATTGATGGTTTATCACCTACCTGACTTCCCTCTCCTTGTGTTTCAAAACCAGGTACAGAAACTACACAAGTTTCCTCCAGCCTTGATTTGACAAACCTCCTTTGTAAATATTTTCGGTATTTTATAGACTAGTCTCAGTATCTCTAACTCAAAATGATTGTTGATAGTTTTGCAATAATACTAGAAAAAGAGATGACCAAGCACAGCTTGGATTTTCTTAGGAGCCAAGGTTAGACCATCAAGTCTCCTCCATCAGTGGCTGAATAAGAGGTACGGTGCATTGAGTGTATGCCATTTCCTACTTGCTGAACTTTGATACAAACCTCATCATAAGAAAGTAAATAGTGAGAGCACGTAAGAACTCTTGGGTCCTGGAGTTTTATTTGACTGTTTCTAGGCTAGAAATAGTCTAGTTCTATTTCCCAGGACACTCAACATTGTGAACTTGTGAAATGGATAAGGATGATGACTACAGCACATTAATATAAGCACAAATAGTGTAGTCTGACCTGAAATTTTCACCAAGACACTAATCCAATACCTACTTTCAGTATAGTTTTCTGGTCAGGTTCTGCTTTCTGATAGACAATGCATAACCTCAGATGATTTCAGGAAGTGTTTTGTTATCATAAGGAAAATATTTCTCCCATTTAGAAACACCTCTTTCAAGAGTGCCAATGGATATAATTAAGATATGCGTCATTCTGTGTAACTGCTAAAACTCAGTTCAGCAATGAATATCTTTGTTGTAGTGTCAGTACTGCTATACAGAAGTTGGATTTGGAGAGGGAGAATGAATTTTACTGGACCAATCAAGACAGCTGCAGGAGGCCATCCAGCTTCCAGGCCTGTAAGTCCTTTGAGAGGAGCTTGCAGGAGACATTATGTGCCCAAAGCTTGCATGATTTTCTGTCCTGTCTGTATTAGTGGAACACCTTCTGAATTTCTCTACTGGCCAGACAGTCCTCAGTCAGGTTGGAAAGGTTTGACGAGTTGCCACGTCCCAACTCCTTTTTTTTTTCCCCTTAGGATTTTATACATTTTTGGGTCATCACTTTTTTCTCTCAAATCCTTTGGCTGCCAGCCATCACTGTCTCAGCTTCTGTCTGTGGAAGGTTTTGCATGCTGGCTTTTACCAGCTTAACATAGTGGTCCTTGAAAATGGCATCCTATGGTACCACGCATAGCGTAGGAGAGGTGGGAAGGATGCAGAGCTCTAACCATCTCCCTGCCTCCCCTCCCTAGCTACCCTGCCACTCTAAAACATGTAGGATGTTGAACACCGGGGCCCCAGCAGAAGCTCTTCCTCTCAGCACCCTATTGCACTACACTACTTGCTAGTGTAAACATCGCCTTTTAACCCTATGGTGTTCCGTTCACTGAGTGTGGAGGAGCAACAGCAAAAAAGGGGGTATGAATGTTTCTGAAAGAGATGATGGCCAGAACCCTAGCAAAGGGCAAGTCCTAGTCAGCCGATTGCTATTGAACAGTAAATAATGTACTTTACTAAGTGTAAACCACAAAGGGAACGATAGGAAGAGGCATCCTCTTCCTTTTTCGGGTTGAGTGTGAAAGATGGCCACAGAAATAATTTTTACAATGGGTCTTTTCTTCCCATTACCCTGGAGCGAGGTCATTGCAGACCATGACCGAGAGTGCTTAACACAGGCATGAAATTCTAAACAAAACAAATTTTCTGGGTGACTTCTTTGTATGCAAAATGAAATGTATGTTGCTTGGGCACCAGAATCATTCTGTTTAGATTCAACATATGAAACTGGATATATTGCAGCCTCTTGCACATGCTGAGCTGCACTTGTGAATATTTCACTGCTGTTTATAAAATGAACAAAAAAATCAGCCTGGTCTCTAAGGCAACCGCATACTACTAAAACACAGAAATAATTGCTTTTTGAATTTGCACTGGAGATTGCTATGATTCCAGAATAACAGCCTAATGGCAACTGAAAAAGAACTGGAATATTTTTTTTCCTGACTCAGCCCTCTGTAGCAGATTGCTCAATACTATTGACTAGTCAAAATGCAAAATTTAAATGACTTTAACTTCCACATCATAGTTGCAAAATTGCTGTCCCTGCTGATTCTAGGAATGCAGGGGAGAAAGAGGAGCTCTCAGAGACAACAGAGGATGCATTTTGTGGTGTAAAAAAAACCCCAAAGAGACAGATTTCAGTGAAATGAGGAACCATTTTGAGTTCTTTAATTAAAGACAAGAAACACAATATCCTATATTTGATATGTTGTTATCCTAAGTATAGATGCCTGTCATCCATTTCCTCTTATGCTGAAAGTATCATGAAACCAAAGAACTTAACCACAAAGTCGCATTTGCCCAGAGCCTAGACTTGCAATGCTTCTGCTATGAAACACGAATATGGGAGAAGCTGACATTCAGCTCTTCAGAAGAGATTTTACATATTGGTAGTTAAGCCCTTTCCCTAACTCCAGCAATTTAATTGATTTTTTTTTTTTTTCTTATTAGACTTCTCAGGAAGGAACATTCACATTTACTGAGAAAAGCGGGCTGAAAGGTTGGCCACCTTTTCACCGCTGTTTCAGCTTGTAACCCACTTCTACAGGCAGGCTTGCAGACTGACGTGGAGAGGGCCATGACTTCTCTGTGGTTCACACCTGCTACAGCCAGCCAGGACCCTCCTGCCTCTTGGTATTTAAACAAGGTGTTTATTCAGTCGCTAGAGGTAGGGATCAATGAGTTGTGTCAACTTGAACCTCAGACTTTGCCTTTCCAGTGGTGTAGAAGTGCAGTGTATGCCAATGCAGGCCAAAGTGCGTTACAGTGGTGAGCGCCAAAGATATAAACAGCGTTCTCCAGCAAAAAAATCCCTAACCACTTTTATTTTCTTGCAGAGGTTGATGAAGAGTGGCAAGGACTTGATGAAAATGTTGCCCATGTCCCCTTCATCGCAGAGCGCTACTCTGAGGCCGAAATGATTAAAAGGTCACAGATGTTTTACGAGCTTCTTAATAAGAGGCGGTCTGTCAGGTTTCTCAGTGATGAGCCGGTCCCCAGGGAGGTTATCGATAATGTCATCAGAACAGCAGGTATGGTACAGAGCGGTTCAAGGTTTGGGAAAAAAAAAAAAAGATCGGCATTGCTGTTCAGCTGTGTAAAAGTGATGTGGAAAAGCCAAGAGAATTGGCATTTGGCTTGTGGTTTTTCTAGATTCACCTGTAGCCATAATGAATGAGCACCCATTGACTGACTGGAAATTACTCCGCTTGAACAGCTATATGTCGGGGACTGGTTTGAAGCATTCCCAATTCCTTTGTATTTGTAGTGCACCCGAAAGTGAAAAAGAACATTGCAATAGCATGAAAAAAACCATTTAATTTTCAAGCTTTAAAAGACGTTGTTTACAATAAAATTGATGTACAGTTTAGTGAGACATCTTTCAAATAGAAATATTGAAGTGTTTTCTCTCAAAAATGTCAAACCATGTGTACTTCACATGCTTTAAAATTTCATGTATTATATTTATCATGTGTAGGTTTTGTTTGGTTGGTTCCCCCCCACCCCCACCCCCCGCAAACTGATGAAATTTTCTCAGCCATGCAAAATATTTCTGTTTACATAAATGGTTGGGTTTTATTATAGGAAAAAAAATTCAGTCTAGATCAAAAAACCTTTTCCAGTCCTTTCAACATCAGTGCCAGGCCCCTATTGCATATGACTGGAGTGTTATGCTGAGGACCCTGACTGAGGTTATTTGACTGTATGTCAGAAATTTCTTTTCTTTTTTTTTTTTTTTTTTGAGAATTTATGTTTTTCAAAACATTACTGTCATGTCCTGGCCTAATCTCATCTCTGCTTAGTAAGATTGACTTCAGCCAGAAGTGGGTTTGACCCTCATTATTTCTCTTATTCTATGAACCAGCCGCTGCTAGAATAGAAAATATTCACAAGCTGCCTTAGAGAAAAGTTCAGTAGCCTCTAGCAGGATTAGTAATATAGAGATTCTTAGCATTTGAGCTGCATTGTTTTCCCTTTAAAAACTGTAAGCAGCTTTGTTACTGCACTATAACAAGTCTTCATCTTCCTGTAATTAGCTGGGAGTCATTAAAACACTGAGCATGTTTTGGCAAATGCAGCAAAACGAACAAGCCTGGAGTGCAGATGAAGTCCTTAGTAACCCTCAAAGCTTTGGGCTGTGTAGAGAAAAAGAAAACAAAGCAAAGCATAAATGTCATCAGTTCTTACCCAAACCTGAGGAGGGGCAAGGTTCACGATAAAAACAGATTTTAATACAAAAGATAGTTCAAGCTGCTTATTCAGTGTTTCTCAAACTGAAATCAGTGCTTAGGTAAGCAAATATTGTATGTGTTCAAGACCTTCAGATATTTTTAAAATGCGTATGACAGGCTAGAGAGATCTAAACAGTCTCCTTAACCTATTTATCTGTGAACCTGCACAGATAACTATATTCTTCAGCTTCTGGGTTTCATTCTCTAGGCAGTTAAAATATTCTCCAGTGGTGATGGTGTGTAATGATCAGGGCTGAATGAGCAAATGCAGATTTAATATGTCCACACCTACATACACCAGCTGTCTTTGGGACAACAAACTCAAACCTGTGTGCGACATGGCAGATGTCTGCATTGTGCAGCTCCTCATGTTTGTCAGTCAGCGACAGATTTCTGCAGGCGGTCGCTTACCCTTGTTTCCCTGAAAGCCACTGGCTTTGCCCTTCAGCTAAAACCATGTCTCAGACTTGGGTACATATTCAGATGGTGTGTTGCTTTCAGTATAACGCTTTGCAATAACATTACTGCGTGCATAATACTGCCTCATGGTAAGAACCACAATGGAATTTTTACAAATCCCTAACTTTGGTTTCCTGTAAGATGGCTCTATGAAAGGACTAACCTCTGTCATTGAATGGGACTTTGCATTTTTTTGAGAAAGAAAAGAACAGGAGTGTGTGCTTATCTTAGTCCTTTTCTTCCCATCGCATCCACTTGCTTTCCCATTGCTCTGTTGATCAGCCTGAGGGCCCACAAGAAAGAGACGATGCCTCTCACTGCACACCCTCCTTCCTGTGTTTTCATCTTTTCCTGGTTTTGTACGAAGGTACTTCACCCAGTGGAGCGCACACTGAGCCCTGGACCTTTGTGGTAGTGCAAGATCCATATTTAAAACATAAGATTCGTGAGATCGTAGAAGAAGAAGAAGAAATCAACTACAAAAAAAGGATGGGAGAGAGATGGGTTAATGACCTGAAAAGACTCAGGTATGAAAAAGTCAGTTGGCTAAGGGGTTTGAAGGGAGCTGCGTTTTAGTCTAGGAAAGAATATATTGGGAAGTTTTAGGCATGCTTCTTTTTTCCCCTGCCCTCCCCCCACCTTATTCTCAGGAAGAAAAAAAAAAAACCAAACCTGAAACATTAAAATATTCAGCTCAATTTTTAAAAGCTTATTTTAAAAATGTTCTTTCAAGTCCATGTTCTTTAAACTCTGCCCAGTTTTCTGGTGCTGCTCAGGAGGGCAGCTGTAAATATTTCCCACGTCTTGATCACAGAAAAAGAAGGAAAGTGGGGTCAGAGACTGCCCCAGCCAGAAAGTTGCGGGGGTCACTGTAAAGTGGCCCTTTTGCTAATTTACAGGTGGGAAGAAGAGACTCCTGTCTGAGGAAAGTGGAGTTCCCACCCAGCAGGAGCTGGAAAAAAAAAAAAATTACTATCTATATGTTAATTCTGGCTACCTTGTTCTAAGGGCCAGGTGAGATGCAGCACCTGACTGATACACACAAAAGAAAAACTCACTATGCCTGCGTGCTTCAATCGCACCAGAAGAAGGATGAAATAAGTGACTCAGATGTTCAGCACACACTTTTCTGTTGCATGGCTTTGTCTTGATTCTCAAGATGATGAGAATCTTACTGAAAGCATCACAGTTTAGAAAACTGCAGTGATAAAATAAGCTTGTCTTGAATTCTTCTAGCATCTTTTTCCATTTCTTCCTCCCTTTTGCTTTTAATATATTCTAAGATTCACATTTGGAAAGAAAAGCTTAAAAATATGTGTAGAATTGTACCTTGGTGGCGGGTTCATGAAGTTGCCTCTAGTAAAAGGGATTATATACTCTCCATCCTGAAACTTTTCCAAGCATTTGGCTCCATTGTTTCAGTTTTTATTCTACGTAACCTCTGTTGCCATAACTCTTGTCCCAGTTTTTTCCTGTTGTTTGCCAAACAACTAAGCTCCCAAAGACATTGGGAGTTTTGCTGCTGACTGAGGTAGCCCCAAGGCTTTTCCCTGTTTAAGTGCTGAATTATGCAACATTTAATTGTTCCAAATGCTCTCCAAAGTCTGACTGACTTGCTTAACTTCACACAATGGGAAGATGTCTACTGAGTCTTGGCTTATCAAATGAAGCATATACGCAAAGCTTTATAGTGTTGATTTGCCCTACTTGTTTCATAATGTTATTTTTCAGGTGCTTACGTGCTACATAAATTTATGCACTATGTAAACAACTAAAAGATAGTATTTTTTGTATGTTAAGTGAGAACAGTAGAAAGCATACGTTTTCTTACCTACATCCTACATCATGATTGTATATATTGTCATTAAAAAAATGGGAACCAAATGAATTCTAACAGGGCTGAAATACCCAGAAGCAGAATAACATTTTTTTTTCTGTGAGAATATATTTAGGTTTACACCTTAGACCAAGAAGTTTTGAACTTCTCTGCCAGCAGTTTTCCCTGCAATCACAAAAAAGTTGGTACTGCTAGTAACAGGTGGAGCTGCAAGTCTGCAAAATTCCAGGAATTAAACAATCTCAAGGGCAAATACTGGTAAGGCCAGTTCATAGATAAGAAGTCAAGAACTACCTCCTATTTTTATGCAATTCCGCTCTTCAGAGTGAGCACATCAACTCCTCAGCTGAATCTGTTAAAACTGAGAACTCTATTCAACCTTTTTTTTTTTCAGAAATGTTTCTATTTAAGCTGATAATACTTAATCCTTTGCAGTAAATGTTCTAAGCTTTAGTCTACTGCTATAATTGTCATGTACCTTTAGTGCCCCTTTGCAGACAGTAAATGTGATTTACAGGAAAGTGAAAAGGTTGCAAAATAAATGTCTTAAACATTATTCTTTTGCAGAACAAACTGGATCAAAGAGTACCTGGACACTGCTCCATATCTGATCCTTATTTTCAAGCAGGTATATGGGTGGCTTCCCAATGGCAAAAAGAAGACCCACTACTACAATGAAATCAGTGTTTCTATTGCCTGTGGTATACTGCTTGCTGCACTGCAGGTATGTTGAGAGAACCAGCATACTGGGAGTCAATATATCGGTTTGGATTACATACCAAGACTATTCTGCCCAAATGAGGGTGGAACCCGGTTTAGATTTTAACATTATCAGTCCTCTGGATTCCTCCAATTCCTGGCAATATTTCTTAGTTTTGAGTTTTAAAGTTATTCTGCACAGGCCTACATGATTCCTATCCTCAGTACTGGTTAACAAGAAGAAAAATGTAATGCAGCTTACTTCTAGATTTGTCATTGTTCTCCCGGGACAGGCTTCAGCCCCTGTGGTTTCTGCCTTACGCTAACAGGGCTGGCAGGGTCGGCAGGTACCCAGGCATGGCTGTCCAGTGCCACGCTGGCCCCTTCTTTTCAGTAATCCGTAAAAAAAACAGCTGGACCCCCAATCATTTTTAGTATGCAATGCTGAAAAAAACCCCAGGGATGTATTTCACAGAACAGGCTGTACCATTTCAGTCAGGCTTCCTGAGGCATTTCTGAAAGTGAACTGATTTCTAAAGCTCAGCAGGTTTGACACCAGCCAGTTGGATTTTCTCGATGGTTTCTCAGTGCTTAGTTCTGCTTGTTGTATCTGATGTACTCACACCAGCGTTTAAATAGTGAAGCTAGCCCAATAGTTAACTTGGCCTGTCAGCAGGATAACAGCAAGGTGCCACCTCTTAGATTAGGCCCATTCCCTACCAGGAACTGCTATTTCTCCTCCATTCTGTTTTGAGTGACACTTCCCTTCCCACATTGCTGCTCCTCAGGAGGACCTTCAGGATGGGAAATCTGAGAAGCGAGCAGTGCAGAAGCACGTTGCTGGGGTGCTGCTGCTCTGCAGCTGCACAGGGCTCTGTATTTTCCCTCCATGGAGCTGAGAGCAAAGGGAACGCACAGGGAGTGGGGCAGAACCAGCACTGTGTCACTAGTGCCTTAGCCAGAAGCAGTAGGAGTGACAAGGCTCCACTTGCCCCTGAGCCAGCCCACCATCAGGCGGGATTTCTGAGGCCCCCTACCAGCTGTGAGGCTCCTTAGTGCTGTCTCTTTCCCAGCTCCTAGAAATTAATTGACAATACCGAAGGACACAGCGCCATGGAGTCGTAACATTCAGCACCCACCACTATTAGCTCTTCTCCTATGCAGAAGATCATAGAGATTACTTAACATGAGAGGCCTATTGCCTGAGCACCTCTCCCTGGCTGACTTTTGTATCTCCAAGCCTCCCAAAATGCTTCCATTACATAGAGGGAGAGACTCAAATCCACATGTGCAACTATCAGGAAGCGCCTCAGCTGCGTGGTCCTATCTTGGATAACGTCAGTTCTTTACTATTTGTCAGATTGCTTAGCTTTTTTGTGAGATTTCGTATGAAAGGAGGAGTGATATGCAGACTTATTTGGGGGTTCTGATGTGAGCCAGTGCATTGGCCACTGTGAGAGATGGCAACAGACTCTTGTGACCACTTCTGAGGCAGAGCCTGTGCCCCCTGTCCCCGTGACGTACAGCTCTTGAGCAGGAACAAATTTCACAAAGCTGCAAGGCATCTTCCTGCCAGCTGTATGGAGGCAAGAACCAAAACATTTCTCTGTATGAGCCAGATGAACCCCATGGGATGATAACCCCACAACTGCCTCTCAGCTTCACTGTGGCTGTGGGTCCCTAATTACACTGAGCAGTGCAGGCAGGCTCCTGCTGCACAGCACACAGACACGTCAGGCAGAATGTGCTGTTGCTGCACTGGAGAAATGCTGTACTTTAATCTCTGTTAACCGTAATGCGGTACGTTAATCTCTATAAGCAAAGCAGGCATCTTTTATGGTACCGTTGAGTCTGTTAGTAAATTAGATGTTCTAAAGCCTGCAGCAGAGTCTAACGAAGCAGCATTTCTGGGCTAGTCAATAGGAGAATGTGTACAGGTCTGGTGGGAGTAACAGGTACAAACACAGAGCACAGACCTCTGTCTCACCCTGTTGCTGTCTGTCTTGCTGCAGAACGTGGGTCTGTACACAGTGACCTCCACACCCCTCAACTGCGGTCCCCAACTCCGGTTGCTGCTCCAGCGCCCAGCAAACGAGAAGCTACTCTTGCTGCTCCCAGTTGGCTATCCCAAGAAAGATGCTACTGTGCCTGCACTGACCCGAAAGCTGCTGGAAGACATCATGGTAGTCATGTGAGCCCAGCGCCATGAGGAAGGAGCACATCCCTGCTAGTAAGCAGCAGCCAGCTGAAGTTGTCACTGCTCTTTCTGTGTATCGTCCTCCTATGTCACTGCTGCTCTGGCTGTTCACACCTGTATTTCTTTTAGTGCTAGTAATCTACTAATAGCAGTGAGCAGTCAAGCACTGTATGTTTGACAGGTGCCATTACCAATGAGCCCAGGCAGTTGTTTCAGGGGACACGTACAATGGCTTTTAAATGACCTTCATCACTTGTTTTTTCTTGTGCATTATAGGCACAAATCTTTCCTTGAACTGGAATGTGTATTCTCCGAGTACTTTTGTGATAACCATTACACAGTTATTTTCACTTCAGAATTTTAACAGAGGTTGTATTAAAAGATAGAAGGAGATCAAACTCAGCTGTGTTATCTTGATCAGTGCGTGCTGTTTAAATGCCCCTTCCCCATGTTCAGTTCTGCATAGGAAGAAGCTATTTTTGTCATATACAGCAGCATTTTCCTTGCTTGATCGATTTCAAAAATCTTGTCTATACCAGGCTTTCTTAAACTATTGCTGGTACAACTGTCTTTGGCTGGGGGAGAACTAGTAGGAACAAGGCGTCCAAGTAATTTCCTTGTTACCATTTATTTATACATATTCCAGGAACAGTTAGATCATATGGCAGCTATCAATCATGCCCCCTATATTTGCTGCTTACACTGGAAGCAGCCCAGAGGGAACTGCTCACTACTCTTCTGGTTATCCTGTTTGTACCTACAACTATACCAGTTAAACACCCTGAAATTTAAACCACTTTGAAGACCCTGACACGCGAGAGGTGCTTTCATGTCACAGCAAATCAGGCATATCTACGTTTATTTTAAGGCTGCTTCCTACAAAACTAATGCTCCCTACTACAAGCCTTGTCTACAGGCAAGATGTGAACAGGCAGCAGTGGGAGTTGCTCACTGGAAGGGTTGATGCTACCGATGCCCGCGCTGGCAGAGCCCCCTCGTGGGGTTGCGGCTCCTGCCAGCTTTGCGAGCAGCACAGGATGAAAACACTGAAAGAGAGACATCCTTCCCTGAAGCTGTCTATATTCTGTGAGATACTTGCCCACCCTGCTCTCTGCTGCGTGTATCTTCAGGCAAATTCAGCCAAACTGGCTTCAGCCTTCCTTGGGGGTTAACTTGCTGCACCTTGTCTGAAGTCAGTCCTATTTAATGTGACCTGTCATCAGCTGAGCAAGTGGAGGGGATGATATTGCGCAGAGGTACAGCTTTTTGCAGTGTCAATGCCTCTGTCACCCAATGAGAAAAACTCTTTTCCTCTTTGGCAGACCATTTTGTTGGTATTTAGCAGGCACGGTTATGTGTTCACCTGTTTTACTAGCCCCATTCCACATCCTCAGTGGTACAGCAATGGCAGGAAGAGTTTCTCATGCAGACCTATTCTGAAACGAGCTTTTATAACTATAGTAAAATAAAACAAGTCCTGTGTCTACATGCTTGCAAAGTCTAAAAGCTAGTCAGGGAGAGAGGGATGAGCTGAACTAAGCTAAGGCCAGCCGGCTGCAGGTCCCCAGTTATCAGGAATACATATTAAAGTCACTATGGCAAGTTTTCCTTCTGTGCAGATGCAGCTCTGCCATATCAGGCCCCTTCACAAAGGAGTTTGTACCTGCTGTAAATGTATATAAGCCCTCTTATGTTTGTTTTAATTCAGAGTTCACATCGGTAGAGGACTGAACCTCTGTTGCTTCTATAGCTACAGAAATAAACTGCTGCTGCCTGGCCTCTCTCTGCACAACAGACGGCATGTTTATTCCATTTATCCAGCACTCAGAGAAGCTTTACCAAACGAATTCAGTTTCAAACAGCAGGACCTTGCATATATAAGGCCATTTCTAGTATGGTTTCATAATTAAAAAAGAAACAACTAAACCACTTCAAAAATATACAAAAAATTGTAACAATAACGAACATGGTATATACCAATATATCTTTTTACACAAAAGAAGATTGATGGTGGGTTTTTTCCCCCCATGTGTTGATTCCGGAAACTAATATACACATAGCAGCTGGAAAAACCAAGCCCTCGCACCTACTAGATGGGAAAGATTCCATCCAGGAAAGCATTTCTGGGATCACAAAATATAAGTAAAAGAAGCATTTTTTTTTTTTGTTCCATACAAATGCTTACTCAGTTGGACATACTCCAGTAGTATTACAACTGCTGATGATACTGCAGTCTTGTATAAATCATGTTAGTGCTCCTGTTGTGACAAGCCTACTTGGAATTGCCACTGTTCTCTAATAAATGTGTTGTCTTTATTTAAAACAGAAATTAAATAAGAATAAATTTTGCCTTTCCATGCAGAATATCTTAAAATAAAATTAAGGTTAGCATTTAAATTGCTTTACATGTCACTAAGGCTTTTTCCTTTGTTTGGGTGAACAAACAATGTTTTTTCAGGAAGAGAACATTCTGGGAGGAATGTCTCCCACACAACCAGTAGGGATTTAATTTTTCTCCCATTTTTATGTTTAAAACCAAGATTAAAAGACTTGACGGGGTTAGCAAAAGGTGCTGGAACTTGGCATCTCTCCTCACGATACCTTATGGCCACATCTCCGAAAGGCTCTGGACTCAGTCTACCCATCTCTTCCAGAAAATTGACTACCATTCAGATGGGAACTGAGCCCTTCAGAAAACTTAGCTCTAAATACTAGTTTTCTAGAATCACAGAATAATTGAGGTTAGAAGGGACTTCCAGCGTTTATCCTCTCCAAACCTCTGCTCAAAGCAGGTCTAGTTAGATCAGGTTGCTCAAGGTCTTGTCCAGTCAAATTCTGAACAACTCTAAGGATGGGGAGTCCGTAACCTCTGTAGGCAACCTGTATGGCATTTGTTCACTTCTATGGTAAAAAGATGTTTTCCTGCTATCAAATTGGAGTTTCCCGTGTTTCAGCTTGTGTCCATTGCCTCTTGGCCTATTGCTTTGCATCTCCAAGTCTGGCTTTGTCTTCTCTGTACCTTCCAATAAGGTACCTGCAGAAGGTAATTAGGTCTCCCCTGAGCCTTCTCTTCTCCACACTGAACACAAGCTCCCTTGCCAGCTTGGTGGCATCTGCTGGGCTTGCTCCAGCATGTCACTATCTTTCTTGTACTGAGCAGGCTGAAACTGGACACAGTACTCCAGACATGGTCTCACAAGTGCCAAATAGAGAGGAAGGATCACTTCTCTGGACCTGCTTGCTACAATTTTAGTAATGCGGCCCAGGATGTGGTTGGCCGCCTTTGCTGCAAGGGCACACTGCTGATTCATGTTCAGCTTGCTGTCCGCCATGCACCCTGGGGTCCTTTTCTGAAAAGCTACTGGCTGGGCCCAGCCCGTACAGTGGCACTGTGTTATTCTATCCCAGACGCAGGATTTTCTATTTACTTTTGATGAAATCCATGAAGTTCCTATCAGCTTATTTCTGCAGCCTGTTCAAGTCCTTCTGATTAGCATCGCCACTCTCCAGTGTTACCTGCAATTTGGTGTCATCCCCAAACTTGCTACCAGTGCACTCTATCCTGTCATCTTTTGCCCTCACTTCTCTCCAGGTTATGGTAACCCTCCTCAGGCACATCTAGTTTAAAGTCTTCTCTACCAGGTTAACAAGCCCATTTCCAGACATGCTCTTGCCCCCTCTTTCTCAGATGCATCCTGTCCCTGTTCAGTAGCCCCTGTTCACCAAAGAGAGTCCTGTAGTCAAAAAACCCGAGCCCTGCCTGTGATACCAGCCACACAGGCAAGTGCTGACCCACTGAAGGAGTCTGCTTCTGCTCAGGCCTTTCCCCCTGACCAGAGAGGAGATAGGGCCTGGGCCACCATGCCCTTCACCCTGCTCCCGGAGCCGCCCAGTCACTCTTGCTTGATATGGTCCCCGTCACTCCTGGCAGTATTAGTGGTGCCCACACGGATGAGCAGCAAAGGGTAGCAGCTTGAGGTCCCACGCCCCAGCCCTGGTCCTGACCCTGGAAAGCAGCAAACCTCCTGAGACATCAGGCTGGGTCAGCAAGCAGGCTCCAGGGACCCTTTTCTCGCCTTCCTCTGTGGTGCAGGCTCTAGGCTTGGGCCCCACTGTACCCTGACGGTCAGGGCCCCCCGGCACTGTCTCGCTGCTGCGGTCGTAGCTCTGCAGCTGCAGCAGGCAGCCTCCCTCCTGTGGCTAGAAGCCACCAGCTGCCAGCCCTCCCCGTGTGGGGGATGTTGGTCCCTGAGAGGCAAGGAGGATGGAGGGTGGGGAAGTGTCGCCCTGGAGCAGCAGGTCCCTGTGTGTGGCTTCCTAGGCCTCTGAGAGGGGTGCTGGTGGCATTGGTAGCATTCACAGGCTAAAGCCCGGGTGCCTGAGGGGTGCGCAGGCAGGCTTGTTCTCTGTCTCGCAAGGAGGAAACGACCGACGACGGCGGGGGTGAGACAGAGAGGAGCTGCCCAAGAGCAGGCTGCACTGGGCCTCCCTTTGCTGACAGGATGGTGTTGGCAGCCTTCGTGAGGGAAGTGACTCCCCACCCCCTGGGGGGGACATTTGGGCGGGCTTGTAGTCTTGTGAGAGCGGACCTGCAGAGGTGAGAAGCGTCACCCAGGAGCATGGGATGCCACGGCTTCTTTTTGCTGTGAGGGCGAGCCTAGAAGCAGAATTGTGCAGCACTGGTGGAGTTCATGACCTAAATGTCACATTCTTTGAGGGGTGTTTGGGTGGGCTCACGGTCCTATGAGAACACTGATGCTGGGGAAGGAGGGGAGACAGGCTAGTCAGGAGAAACAGCCACCTGTACCGGGCTGCCGTTTGCTGTCCGGGCAGCAGGAATGTGCAGCAGCATCCCTAAGCTACATGAAGGGCACAGGGGGGAAGGTGTTCAGGTGGGCACATAGTCTCATGAGGAAGGACCTGCTAGGGAAGGAAGGGGAAAAGTTCAGCCCAAGAGTAGCGGATGGTTGTACTAGGCTATCCCTTTTCTGTTGAGGATGGTGTGGGTGGCAGAAGTGTGTGGCTGGGATGGTGTCTGTGAGTGAAATGACAGGCTCTTGTGAGGGAGGGGGACTTTTGGCTGACCATGTAGTCTGCTGTGTAGGCATGGCCTCCTAGACCAGAAAGCAACAGCCCTCTGGCTATCTCAGCAAAGATGCCTTGTGGGTGGCCTCAAGTCAAGCCGTGCTCTCTAGCTGTATGATGCAGTGTGTGCCATCTCTTCTCATTTAAAAAAAAAGAAAAAAATAGCTCATCTCTTGATGATCAGACCCTCACTGAGCGCTATGTGGAAGCCTTGGTATAGCACGCATTTCTTTGAGAAATGGATCTCTCTAGTCACCCTTGTGCCCTTTTGTTAAAGCGTAACTGTTCCTTATGGACAGTTATTGTCCTTGTTCACAATGAACAATTGAATGCCACCTTGTGAAAACATGGGTGTTTTTTGGGGAAAAAATGCTGCTAACATTGAATAACATTTCTGGGATCTTTCCTCCTTGAACTGTGTGGACAAATTTATGTGCATTCAAGGACCCTAATGTTTGCCAGACAAATGGGCTTGAACTCAGGTGCAACATGGTGGGTTGCATCAGAACCCGGATGATTAAAGAAATAAGTATCACATGTTGTTGGAGCTAGGAACCAGGGCAAACTGCCTGTCTCCTCCCACTGCATGGATAGCTAAACGGGCATGGGTTTCAGGACGCCCTTCAATACTGAGCCGTAAACTGTTGCGCTCACCTGGTGCTTCACTAGCAATCCAGCTGGCCATGAAGTGAGTGAGGCAGGGAAGCACTACTCCTGGAGCAGCAGCGTCTTACCCACTCCATCATCTTCCTTTCCAGTCAGGTGAGCCAGAAGCTAACTGATTCTGCTAGAAATAATTTGGTTTTTTTTAATCTTTGTGATTCAGAGTGCAAGGTCTGAGGTCTCTGTTACACTGGTATATATGCCCATCTCCTCTATAGATTAGAAATCACTTACGTGATCGAGTGCAAGATTCCCAAAAGCTAGCTGTGCTCTAGTAACCATCTAAGTGCACTGCTCTCAACTTGAAGAAAACAGCAGCTTGTTGGTATTTAGCTTCTTTGGAAACAGTTTAAAGCTAAGTGTTGCTGCCTTGCATTTGATGGAGATAACTGTGCCCAGGAACAGCCACTTGGTCTGAGCTGGTGCACAGGGATGTATTAAGCTGCAGTTTATCAGCTGTGTATTTGAGCACTTCTTACCGTGTGAATTTATGTTAGTACAATAAAAGCAAAGGAATTTATGGGTGTAAGGAAGTCTTAATACGGTGCTGTGAATCCTGGATGAACAGAAGCAGGCAAGCCACACCCTCAGGTTGTGGTTTTGCTCTGACCGAGCTGCAGCACTTCAAAGACCCTTAAGCAAGTAGATGTGCAGTAGGCATCTGATTGATTTATTTCTTTAATTGCTATATAGATCTCACGGACTCGTGAAAAATGAATCTTGATAAAGCATCCATCTTGCTTTCCAAGGCAGGATCAGCTGTACCTGAATGCCAAGTACTGCCAGAACATGAATCTACAGCACTAATTCACTGCTCCCAGCAAAAACTTGAAAGAAATAAAAATTCAAAAGCTAATTGTGCCAGCACATACAAGTGCTAGGAAGGTTTTTTTTCCAGAAGGGCTCTAGCCTTGGCTTCATGTTGCTGTCACTGATCAGACCTCCATGGACATCATTAAGAAGAACTTGGCTGCTGTATTGCTTTTGAAGATTTCCACCCACCTGAGCTTAGTCATCTGCTCTGCTTTTGCAGAACAGACATTGTATTCGTGACTCATAACTCTCAAGGCATTTCATTATTTCTTTGGCTAACATTACCTATATCAGACATCTAAGGGAGCTATAACCTTTCAGCCAAGTCTTTGCCCCTATAGATAGAACTCCCCTATGCTTGTGTGAGAGGTTTCAGCAAGGGTACTTCTGGTGTCGCAGCATTAGTTAGTAATACTCTGTACTGTTGTGATCACTGCTTTTTCAATCTGAAGATTTTAGGCCGCTTTCAATACTAGCGTAATCTCTGTGTACAGTAAACTTGTTCTTTGGGTTTTATGACTGAGGAAAAAAGAAACAAAGCGAGACAAGCCGCAACTACTAGGCAATGCATAAGTGTCCACACAAAAAGGGGTGAAAGAGCTGAGAAGAGCTTTCCTGCACTGCCATAGCAGCATGGGTTTGGGACTGGCCATTCTGTTTGCTCCTGTTTATGAGCTGGGATGCATTAAATTTAGAGCTGACTTAATTTGAGGAGATTATGTGGCTATTGAAAAATCTGTGTCCCTCCAGAGATTAAGTGTAAAGGCCACTAAGGAGTGATGACTTAGCTGCTGTCAAGCAGGACAGTTGTGGCACCACTCCTATTTGGTATAGGGCCTTTCATTTCTTGGAGTGCTTATTCGGCTTAATACAATACAGCAGCTCATCCTCTAATTTTGGTCTCCATTTCCATTTTTGCTGGAAAATGGAGATGAGGTATATGGTGGGAGAAGCATCATTTTAAATTCAGTGAAATATAAATATTTGTCAAAGCAAAAAGGCGGTATAATCAATAAGCAGTGTTGGACAGTTATACGTGGCTTTATAAATTTAAGTATTAAGTAATCATCTATTTTACACAGTTTTGCAAAGCGGTATAAAGTAAGAGCATCCTCAACTTCAAACTAGGGTGAGTTATCAATTAACTTTAGTAGTAGCTGGTCCTGCAAAGGGAAGAAAAACAAACTTCAGAATGAAGCACTGAAATAATTATAAACACACTATCTATTTAGAAATCAAAAGCCACTGGAGATACTGACTCGTTTTGATTAACTGCATTTTTGAGAAAGCATGAAAGGAATTGTGATTATTTCTTTTTACTGCTTTGGAGACCAAAGCAGCATATGCAAGTGTAATCACTTGAAAAAGATTTAGGATCTGTTTCATGCTGAACTGTATTTCAGACTGCCCTTGAAATGAGAAATTGTATTTCCAAGCTGCCTGCTAGGCAGGATATCAAGTCAACAACTGATCATCTGTATGTAGGATTCCAGATCATGTTTCAGCTTAAGGGTGCGTTATGAGTTGAACAGGGCTCAGTAGCTCATTTCTGTAGCTCAGTGAGATCTGAGGGACAAACATGATGCACAAACCTTAAATACATTGCGTCTCGAATGTCTCACTTTGCTACAATAGCATCATAAATGAAAATTGGTCAATGGATGGTACCAGACAAGAAGATTTCTTGTTGCGATCACTAACTCCGGCTGTGCAAGTATCTGTAAATGTGTATATGTATAAAAGGTATATCTGTATGTATAAAGCATAGGTGAGGAATATGGCACAGCAGAATCGTTCTTGCCTCATGTGATACAGATTTGTGCTTCATAAGTGACTGTAGTTTTGCCACTTTCCCAGGAAGGAAATCTTACGCAAACACCAAACATCGTTGGTTTTGAAAGGTACGGAATTAAGTACAGGAAAAAAGCTCTGAGGGAAGAAGGACTCTTAAAAAGTGTCTTGCTTCTTACCAGAAGGTAGGAATGTTTTATAGAAGATCACTTTTAACTACTGGTTCTCCCTGCTACCTGGTGCACCTTGAGTTCATTCATGATGAATGAACAGTGGCAAAATAATCGCTGCTTCTTGTTTATCCATCTTTTCACGTTATCTACCTCAACCTCTTTTCTGCCCTTCATTTCTCATTTGTCACTTTACACTGTTTTTTTACTACAGATACTTTTTGAGCTTTGAGCATGGTGTTCCTTTTCTTTAGTAGAAACACAAAATGTTGCAGTAGCATTAGATACTAACCAAACCGTACTGAGCATCTCATGAGTCTGATTACTCCAGGGTTTCAGAAGCGCTAAGGCTACTTGTACGCTGTCTTCAGAAACTGAATTTCAACTTGGCGCCCCGGAGCGAGTAACATGATCTAGCTGCATCCATGTTGTTTGTGTGCTCACAGGCCTGACTTTACCCTGCCCGAAGATCACGTTGTCTTGTTACTGATTAGGTTCAGAACAAGACTGACATGTAAGCAATACGGGTAGGTGTTTTCATTCTAACCTTCAAGCCTGTGTCTCTCTCTATACAGCTGTTGTTCTGTAATATCAAACAACACCTGATGGAGTATTCACTGTGAAGAGGACCAGAGCTATAGCATGATTCTCGGGTTTTGTGGGGGGGTTCTGGACACAGATCTTAGCCCTTTTGCATTACACAGGGTAGCACTTCATGCCTTACCAGCCTTCACTATGCAGCAGTCTGCCATGTGTGGGTTTTGTAATAGAGCAGAAATATCAACTTTTCAAGGCTATGGTCAGCCCATAGAGGTAAATGACTTAGCCTTCCTGTACTTAGTAGCACCAAGGTGTGAGCCATTTCTGGATATAACTCCATTAGCCAAGTTGGTAAGTTGAGAGTTTCCCACCTGTAACATGTTTCTGTTTGAAGGGTATGTAACTTTACACTTGACGTACCTGTGCAGAAATATTTGACAGAAACAAGCAAAGTGCATTGCCGTGGCAGAAAAGCTAGGAAAACAGCAAGCACAGGTCAGTAGCAAGGTCTCCATTTTTGTGTCTTATTTTTACTAAGATTTTTTCTCTGTGTCGGTACAGCACCTGAACTCCATTCAGATATGTAACAAAAAGCGATCCCCACTCCAAAGTTTGTGTCTTCCTTTCAGCTGAGTTTGTTATATTATCTGTTTATAATTAGATGACAAAACACAAGTAGAAGTATGAGTGAGGTAACAAACAAAGGTTACAGCAAACTTCTGTCAACTGTTGTCTATTTTAACTGCCAGCAGGAAATCTGGCAGGGTACCTCCTTTCCTGCAAATCAAAGTGAGTAACTCTCTCTGTGAATATTACCTTCCTGTTTCATTTAGTAAATTGTTGATGAACAAATTGCAAAGTTCAAGAATATAATTATTTGGAATTAGTAGTGAATTTCTTTAGCACGTAATTGATATTCTGTGGATCATTTGATTAGCAGCTGAAAACAGTTTGTAATTGATGCTGTAATTAGCTAGCACAGTGCTCACTCCAAATGAGACTGCAGTGTTATAAATTTGGGTAGACCCAATTATCCAGCCAGAATACAGAGCAATGCAGCTTGACTTCTAACTAACTTACACTGAACAAATGTCTTGTAATAGAAGTCTATGTGTTTGCCTGCAGGAATCAAACATGGAAGACTTGCAACCAGGCCTGGATCAAATATTGCCTCAGAATTCACTTACTTTTAATTCTATGCTGATGTCAGATGTCTGTGGGTTCCCTCTTCATGGTTTTACATCTCACTGGGAGGTCAGGGCAGAGCAGACTAAATGTGATTGATATATGAAAATCTGCACAGAGAGTAGCCACGAAGGGTGGAAAAGCTTCTCAACAAGTGTCTGTTATGTGTGGAATGTTTCTTCAGAGCATGAAGGTCCCTCTTGACTGAAGGCTGTGTATTTTCACTTGCACAATCACACAGCAGACCTGTCTTGTAGGAGGGATGCCTTTCCCTTCTGCCCCTGAGGTCCAGGAAAGCAGAGTCCTCCTGTGAGCAGCTGAATGGAGCAATACTATTTTCTGCATGGATTATTCAAAGTCAGCTCAGGTAATAGGAGACCGTGTTGCCTGCAGGCCAGTGTCTCTGCCCGGAGTTAAAATACCTTTTGTGAGAAAAAGTAAATAATGTTTTAAATAATTTTTCTTTTCCTCAGTTGGTTTATGAACTGTGTAACTACCCTGGCACATCTGTTATGCTCTCCAGGGCTGGATACATAAATGCAAAAAAAAAATAAATAAAAAAAATTTAATTATATTGTTAAGCTTCTCAGAGTAAATCTAGTCATATGGAATGGGCTTTCCCTTGACCTTTTGTAGATACAATAATCTTTTTATCTCCAGCTGCTTCTAGTTGGCAAGAAAACACACGAAGTGCTCCACTACATTTACTGCCATTTTCTGTGGAGCACTAGATGGCACAAGAACACTATGTAGGAACAGAGGACTCTTGCCTGGAAATTGGTTAGCTCGTTAAGTCCACTTACTCTGCTGCCTTTAACCATATTCTGTTACCCAAACCACAGATCTAGGAATATGCATCTGAAAATTAAAGCCTAGAGTTTTGTCTGTGATCAAAAAGACACCACACAGAAAGTCAAAATTTTGCATGTGCTTAAATAGCTTAAGTAAATGCAAAGGACGAGAGTCACCTCACCCAAGCTCTGATAGGCTTAGACAGGTGGCTTTTTCTTCACTGTAGAAGGGACCCAGCTTTTTCGAGTCACCTAGTCACGTATTACTATATGCTTTGTAGCGATACAGCCACAAAGTTGCATGTTAGTCGTCCAGCAGACTGTCATGTTCACCAGGTGTCTTTAAATAAGAAAATGGTCACTAATATCCAGCCACTTCCTTTCATTGAATTAATTCCCCATGTATTTCCCTTCCTCCCCTGTGGGTCTTCATACTCGCGTCCAGACCTCTGCATCCCGGCTAGCCAGCAGCTAAGGCATGGCACACAGGCACGTTTCTTCCGAGGAGCAGATCTAACTCCGGTCTGCTCAAAGCCTCTTACTTGCTCATGTGAAGCACAAGGCATGGTTTGCCCTCTGGGCAGGTGTATGTGTAGGTGTTTCATTTCTGCTGTTTGCCTGAGAGAAGAGGGAGATGACTCCAAAGGAGTTTCTTTCTTTTCAGATATTGATAAGTCATGAGTGAATTATGCAACATAAGACTGAGAGCAGCTGTGGAGAAAAAGCTTTCTCTCCTTCTTCCCCCATCTCGTCTCTGAAGTAAATCTTCATTTTCTCCCTACTTAAGGGATTTTGGAATGAGCTGTATATGAAAACTAGAACTCTCTCTATTTCCATAAGCAGTGTGAGAGTTAAGTCTAGAGCGTTAAATAATTTGGGAAGTAATTACACGTCACCTTACAATATGGCCTTAGAAGCCTAATGGGAGTATAGAAGGGCAGAAAGGCCTGGGAGTGAAAGACAGATTTGAAGGCATGTCTGTAAAGGCATGTCAGGCTGGGTCTGTTGTTGAGTTACAACAAAGAAATTGTATATGGGGGGAAGGTAGGCTTGGATTTGCCTGCAGGTGCAGAGGAGTTACTTGGTTGCCCAAGCAGCAAGTCAGATGCCGGCATCAAATGCAGGAGCATCTGGTGAATTTCCCTTAGTGAAGATTAAGCCAGGTAGTTAAGGCACAAGACTGGCACTCCTGCCCATATAATATTGGACAAATCACTTAACATATTTTTTTTCTCTTTATCTGTCAGTGCATGAACAGTGGGATTTGTGATGGTAATCTACAAAGGAAACGAAGGGAAAAAATTACTAGAACAGCCCATGATAACGTTGATCTGACAATCTCAAATTTGCTGCCTACATCAGTTTTCCAGATTTCATATTCAGCTCATCTGTGATTAAACCTTATCTGTATTTGATCATTAATCATGAATGTATTCTTCCTGTAATAGTCACGGATGCTGAAAGGGTACCAGGAAAGCAGGAGACTGAGAAAGAATAGATAAACACTGCAGAAATATTTTAACGCTGGACAGACTGGCAGCAGTGAACTTTGTGCACTTGCGGAAGCAAAGAATATAGGCTTGAACTTCAAATCCATCTTGGCTGCTGCTTCCAGCATTTCAGTTCCTGCTGAGGAGGATGCCAGGTGTCTGCTTGAAAACAGAAAGTGTTCCCAGGCTGGGTTTTCTGTCTGTATTCTGTGCTTCTGACTCACAAAGAAGAAAATAGCTAGATGGAATAGACAGATTGGTTTTCTTAAAGAAGGATTTAAAGAAGGATTCATACGTGTTTAATGAAAGGCTGCTTACTATGGTTTTTGTATAATGCTTAGATAAATATGACTGAAGTTTCTCCCATTAATGTCATTAATTTGAACTTCCTTGCTGTGTAACCGAATGTACACTTCTTTGCACTTCTGTCACTAGAGGCAATACAGAAGCAGTTGATGGAGAAGTTGTAGACTTGCACAAAGAGTAAAACACCTTTCATTTTTACCTTGAAAGACTTGCTAAAGGGAAAAATTGCAGCAGAGGAAGCACTTTGAATTAGACAAGGAAAGTGTCTCATGAATTCATGGCATGTGTGGGAGAGAGCGGTTACTGCTCTGCAGATCTGCATTACTTGAGAGAAACAGTTTCACAGCAATCTTACTGGCTGTTCTTTGGCATTTTGTAAATCTCAGCAATATGAAATGATTAGCTGTACGGTCCCAATACAGAAGCTCCCCATGAATAACTTTCCGCTTGGAATTTAGTAGTTTCCAGGAAGCCCTGAACGCATGGGGATGACGGGGCCGCGGGTGTGCTCACACCAGCTAGCGCCCGTGCCGTGCGGCTCCCTGGGCAGCGTGGGCAGTGACCAGTGTGCTCTCGGAGCCGGAACCCAGAACTGGCACCTGCAGTGCCCTCGGGGCAGCCCCCCTGCGTGCTCCCCCTTACTGACCGTGCCTGGAGCTGGGCAGCAAGCCTGCCTTGGCTAGTGTGGCTATGCCTGAAGTGGGTAAAACGAAGGAGGAGAAATCGGAGCGATGCTGAGGACTGCAGGGCTGACCACCGCCTCACCCAGGCTAGCCGGTGGCTCTCAATGAGCTTGTGTGTGCTGGGTATCCGGCACCCTACCAAAGCCTGTGGGGGTGCAAGGCAGAAGGAATGAGTTCTCCCACCTGAAGAAAGAAAAGCTTTTGGCTGAAGGAGGTAATAAAGCACTGATCCCGCAGTCTTAAGGCTAAACTCCCATGAAAGGCTGAAGTGTTGATTATTTTTAGCAGGGGATAGCCAAGGGGGAGGGCTTGTCAAATAGATTAAACCATTGTTAGGAGCAGAGCAGAATTCTCCTGCAGCACTTTCCTTTCCATCACACCTGCATCCTGATGTGAAATTAAAAAAAGGGGGGTGGGGGGGAGGGAACGTGGAAGAGGGAAAAGCTGCACTTGGAGAGCTGAAGTGGTAGCAGTTAGTGATGGAGTCGCTCTTTCCTGTCACTGCTTTTACCCTAGTAGCTTCTCTTATGCTGATTTCTTTCTGTTAATCCCCAGGATAGCCTCTGAGAGCTTTTTATCATCCTGGGGCAAAATGTTCCAGCCTCCTCTCACCACTCCTTCTCCCTTCATGCAGTGGTGCTGATATGTCTAAGTGTCCAGAAGAGCCTGAGGACAGAGTGGGAGGATGTTTTCTCCTTTTTGTAAGCTCTCTGGGCCCATTAGCCTTGCTCAGCGCTGTTCTAGTTCCCCCTGCTTTCTCCCAGCCATCCAGGCTGTGAGAAGCAGCGCTGTCGTGCTGCAGCAAATGAGATGCTGCACAGCTGCCGGGGCATTCATCCGCGCTGGGCCAGGTGCTGTCTAGCCTTCCCTTTTGGAGCACATGTTGAAACACTGTTCAAAGCAGTCTGGTCACTGTGGGATGGCATGGGTGGGTTGGGCAGGACAGGGCTGCCCTTTGCTGGCTAGGTTTTACTGATTTCCTGGCTCTGCTGCATGACTTATCTCGCAGACAGAAGGAAAAGAAGGCTGGGAGAGCACGTTTGCCCCAGAGAGAGAGGTATTTAGGAGGGCAGCTGGAGCTTCAGCCAGGTGTTGTGGCAACAGAAGTTGGCTCTTTTTACCTGGAGCAAGAGCGTGAATAAGAGAGGTGCCTTCAGAGACTGGGAATTATGGTCTGACCCAGTTTGAGTCTCTCCTCTCTTCTGCCCTTCTGTTCAGTCATTTAGGTCACAGCCATTTACGGAAGAAAATCTTTTAGGTGGCAGTCCTTCACAGAAGACTTCCGTGATTCTTTAGTCCTGGTACCAAGCCCTAGTTTTGTATTGCCCTATAGGTCGTCTGGCTTAGGGTCTTTGAGTCTAGAAGAGGAGGCTTGTACATAAAACAACACTACCTATTCCAAAGATCTAAACTTCGAGGAGGAGGAGCTGAAGAAATATAAAAGCACATAATCCACGTACAGACCTGTTGTCTTTAGAAGCCTACCAGGTCAAAAGTGGAGGCCACTGGGACCCCCAGCTGTGAGTGGAGGGAAGGTGGGACCGACGCCTGTCTATCTTGACAATCTTTCTGAATACTTTAGGATATGATCCTTTAAACCTACTCAGCTGGTCTCTCCTCCACAAGTTTTTCCTCCTTCTTACATTGGAAATCAGCCTGACTTCAGGAAGCTCTCATACAATCACATGAAAATGTTTCTTGCCTTGTCCTAGAGTATTCCCCCACCTACTTTATAATCTGAAAGGAGAGATGAGATCGCTCCGGAGCCTCTGAAGTGCCTCCTGAAGGGCTCAGTGGTCCTAAGCATGAAAACCCTCTGCAGAAGGGGTAGGTAAATGGCTGAGCTGTATGAAACTCAACTGTGTTCTTCCCTGCCTGATGCAGGCAGCCTGTTTTTCAGTTTAACCCCGTGGTTTTATACAGTAAATTGCCTTCCAGTAAACAAATGAACATTTAAAAGATCATATATACAATTATAGGCATCTCCAAATCCGTCGCAGATGTCCTTGGGGTTTTGCGCGCCTAAGGGAAAGCCTTGGCTTTTAAAGATGGAAGAAGCAGGAGAGATGAAAGGGAAGAGGCTAGTTGCTTTCACAGAAATATGGGAATTATCAGACCGAGCCAGACTTAGACTGTGTAGTCTGGCTTGGGTACGTGGAGTGCAGAAGTGGGCTTTAATTATCACTATCTGCACACACTGGTGGAGTACATGCCTTCAGTCATGTAGGCTGCTGGTGTCTGCACAGCCGAACCATCTCCCTTTGGAGCTAGGATCCCTGCAAGCAGAACTGGAACTTAATTACTCTGGCTGTTTCTCCTGGGAAGGGATCCACACAGTGACATCTGATATCGGCCCGCGCTAAAGGAGGAGCAGGGAACGAGGAGTTGTTGCATTACTGTGGAACAGCTGCATTTCAGGATCAGTGCCAAAAGTGGGGGAGGAAAACTTCTGGAGGCCTGAAGAGACAGAGAAAGGCAGATACCTCCAGGTCTGAGGCTTCAAGAGATCAACGCCGTGTGTGGGCAGGAGCTGGGACACTGCGTGGGAAAGATTTGCTGTTTCAGTAGAAGAGGAGTTCCCTCCCGGGTCTTCATGCAAACCACTTCCCCTAAATCCCAGGCTTTATCACAGATCTAGGCTAGTGCTCTGGGATGGGCTGCAGAGCTAGAGCCGTTGCCCCTTTCCAGGCCACCCCCCCACCCCCCCACCCCCCCGTACCAGATACTGGTAACCTCTGGATTTAAAGATGCATAGCTTCTGGAGCTGAGGCCAGCAGTGGGGCCATCCGACCCCCTCCTCGGCAGCGTGAGGCAGCGCAGTATGGGAAGCTCATGCTCAGGGTGCAGAACTTGGCAAGTCTGTGTAACGTAGCTGCCACAGCTCTCAAGCTTGCATGGCTTACGCTTCGTTGGGTACAAGATGAGGGCATTCCAGCGGGGCAGGCAAACATAGGGTAGGGTTCAGTAATACTGGCAGCCAGAAATTTTTCTCAAAGAGCTGGCTGCTTACTATGAAATGCTGAGCATAAAGACCATGCATTGTTTTCAGTTCTGGGTGTTTGATATCAGAAAAGCACTTTGCACCTCTGCAGACATGCCTGCGCTTCCCATGACTTCATTTGGAAGTGTCCAGCCACACCTGGGGGGAGCTGTAAAGCGCAAGTCGGGATGACAGCATCTTTTGTACATACAACAGGATTTCCTGGGATTATGTTTGAATGCTCGGCCCTCTTGGGGAGGGGGAGAACGCATTCGGTCTCTGACAAAGCCATGAGAAGCCTTTCCGTATTATGTAATTTATAAGGCTGCTGGCTATCATCAAGCCAGCAACATGCTTCAAATTGAATGATTTAAGGATATCCATGTGGTTCTGTTGAATAAATCCAAATTGCATGGGATACAGTTACATTAAAATCGTTAGGCAGTCTAAGCCATGTTTCTGTCTTTCTGTTTGTTTTTTTTTTTTGTAAGCATAAGAAAAATGTAGTGCAAACCAGCTAGCTGTATGTTACTTGCAGGTATGTGTCGTAGGATTATGTTGTGACCAATCTAAGTGCTTTTTCAATGGCTCACAGCTTTCTGGTATATTCTTCATAAAGCTTGCTTCCTTTTTTGTATTTAAAATTTGTTCTGGCTGTCTGAACAGGGCAGAATAAATACATCCTAATGAATACTGTAATGAGTATGAAGCTGCTTTGGTAAACCAATTTCATTTTCACGAATCTCGTTGTTAGTTGAATGTATGAAATAATTAGTGTGTGTCCTCTTTAAGGGCAAACCCTTCTCTTGTAAGTAATGCTTAGCTCTTGTTGAGTGGCAGTGGACCAGGTAAACTACCACCCTATTTGGTGGTATATTTAAGCTCTCTAACATGCACTTAAAGTGTAAGATCTGCAAATAATGTGTGTAGTTTTAAAATAAGCTTTGGTAAGGAGTCAGTCTGGCAGCATTTGACTGGACTGTCAGTGAAGTGCAAGCAGGAAAGGACACGCTGTTTTGAATTTGCCCTGTCTGTTGGGAGAAATAGTCCTTGTGGTATTTGACCAGTTGTGTTACTGAATCCAGTCACTGCAACAACTCACAAACATTTTCATTAGTTGGGACAAATGTATGTAACTTCTGAAATTCTGAGAAGGGTTTTTAGGAAAGATGTTTTAAAGAATAAGTCTCACTTGTAACAGTGATTGTGGTTCCAGTGTATTGTGGCACAGCTGTTAGTACCATGCTGAAGTCCGTGCCGATCGGCATCAGGAGCTAGGAGATAATCAGTATCTGTAGCATTGCCTATACTATTGTTGGAAATCTGGCCTCCCTAGCATATACATTGTCCAGGTCTAAGGAAGGCAGTCAGTTTTGATCTCCTGACGTTATTCTGCTTCTAAAGTGGAGGGACTGCAGTGTCCCAAGGAAGGGGTTCAAGTGGATCTTTGTTTTAAGCAGCCATTGGACTTCAGCAGACATCAGAGAATTTTGGGGTAGCAGACAGCTCCTTTCCTGTCTGACCTGTATCTTTTCTGGCATGGGGTGCTAGAGAGATAATCTTCCTTTCCAATGCGGCGAAAGGAAGTATATCTTGGTCATGATTCGTATTGACAGGAGATAACGTTTACGTGAGAACAAAGGTGTATTGTTCTAGCACAATATACTGTAATTTAAATCATTCACAATGCAATTTCTTCTGTGGGTCCAGCCTGTAAACTAAAACAGAAACTGGCATTTTAGCTGGGTGCATTCAGTTTCAAAGCACTGAATACTGCACATAACATCAGCAAGAACTCTTATTTTCTTGCATCATGTAATTTTCAGAAGTAGTGGCTCTACACCTCTTTCCTTCTCCATCTGAATAATGCCTCTGACTTTTTTTTTCGCTTTGTCACTCTGGAAACATGTCATGTTCAATATACTTGTCTCAGCTTACCTAGTTTCACTATACTGTTGCTAGGTGGATGAATAAGTTAAGTTTTATCTTCTGAGACAGGAGATGTCTGAGGGTTCTTGAAGCTCACTGCGGCAGATTGTGAAGAAAGAAAGGTGAATGAGTGGCTTCTGAGGGCTGTGCTAGCAGTCTCCGTTGAACACTGGAGTAAGGACCGAGAGGACGTGAAAGGCAGAAGGCACAAAGAAAGGGGGTAGGACACTGAATGAGGCGGAGTTTGCCAGAGGTATGATGATGTTCGAACCTCCTTCCTCTGTTTCCTACGGGACTCTGCATGAAGTGTCTCACACTGACAAAGGCACGTGATGGAACGGTGACAGAAAGCCTTTGCTCTGTACCTGGATTTTCACTGAAGGGTAGTTTTCTTCCCTGAAAGCATCTTGTTTAGCTGTACCAGATTAATCATTGACAGCCTTGCCTTAAGGGGTTATGCCCTCCCTTCCTCACCGTAGGTTTAAACTTGCCTCGGGTGTGGGGACATGATAGCAGAGTACTGTGAATTTGAAGCCCATCTGTGATGTGCAGAAGTAGGCATCTGAACGCGGGCTTCAGGAGTCAGCAGAAGATGTGCTGCTCAGGGCACAGGGAAGCTGGCCAGGATCCCTGCTTTTACTTAACCGTACTGCAGAGAAAAGGACTGCTTGTCTCCCTTCAGGTAAGATGACTGCCACTCAGTCTTGCCTTCCTGGCATGGGACCTTGGAAGCCAAATTCTCTTTCAGCCTGTGCAAGTAGTGATTCTGCTTGTTTGCTTCTCCAACCCATCACAGCACAAAGGGAGTAGAAAAGTAGCAAAATGGGCTAAAGAGAACAGTGCAAATTGAAGGCAAATGAGAATGTGCAGTTTTAATGTGAATTTTTATAAAATTTTGTGCCCTTCCTAGCATTTAAGAGTAACATCTGCTAATATTTTAGTTTTTGTGAATGGCCTGCAGTCCATGTGACTGCTATGTCTCCTTGTGTACTTCTCCCAACTGAAAACACCTCTTTGAGGAAGGTGGTGTATGAATGCGCTTTCCTTCAGAGTGAAATCATGGATGGTCCTGTTTGCAAAAGGAACTTTCTATCTATGTTTTTTGTCCCTTTCTCCTCCAAATTTTTCAAGTGTAGGTTTCTCTTTCACCCCCATCTGCTGCCCATTTATTTCTTCCACTATCTTTTCCAATGCATCATTCGTTCCTTAGCGCAACATGATTTGGATCAGGTGATTCACATTTATGCATCCACTGCTGAATAACCAACACGAGGCAGGAAAGTCTACCCCTTGACTAGTGACTGCTTGTTTCCTACTTTGCCTTTTTCAGAGTGGCTTTAAGTCCTGTTTTTAATGGAGAGAAGGGAGAGGGGTTATGCAGTGCCACCAAATTGAATGCTGCCTCCGCTCAGTTTTTGTGCAGGCTTCGAAGAGTGTTAGAAAGGAGACAGAAACCTAGTGTGTTTAGCCATATTTAGAGGTTTTCCTTTAGATCTGAGTATCACTGTTATAGTCCACATTAACAGACTGTAAACCTGGGTCTGCCTTTTTTTGAACCAAGGCTTAGCAGTGTTTTGTTTGTTTTCTGTGGTGACGTTTGAGGGATTTAACGCATATAGCTGCACCATCTGAAAAAGATGCCAAAGTTAAAAAGGACTTCACGTGTCATGAAGTCCACGGGCATCTGTGTAATGTGAATTGCCCTACACATCGTTGTTCTGCTCAGTGCATGGTACAATGGATTTTCCAAGTAACTATTTTGTGATGGTATAGGCTAAGGATAAACCAAAATTGAAGGACTGGGGACTGATTCCCAGGTCTTCTGTAAAGACCTGTGACCAAGCTGTGTCCTGACCCCATTCATGAACCAGCATCCACCTCTTCCTCCTCGCCCTCAGGCTCCCAAGCTTGCAGAAGTAAGAAAACCAAGCACATAGGCCTGAATGGGGTTTTGCTGTGTTGAAGCCAGACAGTCAGGAAATCAAGACTACAGGACATGCCAAGGGAAGCACCCACCCCACAAGCTAGATGTGGAAGCTATATATTTTTTGCAAGAGGGGTTGTCCCTCCAACTAATTCTTTCTTCCAGAAATCAGAAACCTCAGGTGCTTTCTGACTGGCACTCAGCAGGGTTTGGGCAGGGTCAAAAGATGGGAGCTGCTGTGCCTTCAGGGAGATGTCTGCGACTCCCAGGGATTCTCTGCTCCCTCTTAGGACTTCAGTGGAGCTGCCCATTGTGCACAGAGGCAACGTACAGGTTTGTGCACATGGGAGTCGGAAGTCTTTCTCCTCTTTGAGAACCAGTATGTGGTTTATCTCTCGTTCGGTAGGGAAAAAAAAAATTCTGGTGTGCCTTTCTGGAAAGGTTGCCGGGCCCTGACCTCCTTTGACCTGATTTAATTGAGGATTTTGCCAAGCTTATTACATGAGATGTTCTTTGGCAGCACTGAGCGAACAAAGCAGGCTGATCACAAATTATCATTTACACGTGCACAGAATGAAACATAAAAATAGCTCTTTAAAAAAAATAATTTCCTTTTCAGTGACATATAATAACCTTCCTTTAGTAGCCTGTCATAGACCTCAAGATCTGTCTGACAAGTCATCTCAGCTTCCTCAGTTTTATCTGTCTTCCCAGACACATTACTAACGTAAGGTTGAATAATGCAAAAAATGCACATCTGAATAATACTTTGGGTTTTTTAAACTACATCCCTGGTTCTATAGATGTGCCCATTTTGTGTCTGCCTACCAGGACCATCAGCCAATATTTACTGATGCATCTGCTTATCAAACACCTTTTACGTATTCCTACATAAGTATTTCAGGCAAAAAATACCAGTTACATACACAAAGTATTTGCTTTGGAAGTGCTTACATATTCATCAAGTCAGGGGTGAAAATGAAAAGCAGAAAATAACTTACTTGACCAGTGACACTGAAACACTACAGCTTGAATCACAAGCATCTGTTTTGACTCCATAAAACATTTTTTAAAAAATTTGTATACAATTGAATAGCAAATATCTAAAACTTCCTGATCTACTCATAATCTGGCTGAAAATAAAGTTCGTCAGCTCTGGGAAGAAATCAGGCTGAAGAGGTTTAGGTTTTTTATCCTGTTCAGAGGGGAATGGGCAGTTGGTGAATGCAAACTGTTTGATACCCCAGCCAAGGGAAGCCAGTGAGTACGTAGTGGTGTTCCAGCAGCAGCACTGCCACCGATGGAGAGAAGCAGCTGGATGCAACATATACCAAATGCACCATCAAATTGGTAGTAAATACTATTTATAGGACTGATTCTGGGCCATGCCAGGGGAACATCTATCACATATAAAGCAAGCTCTCTGCAAGTATTAAACCTCAGGTTGTTGGCCTGACAGCTCCTTGCAGTACAGCACATTTCATGGTGTGAATGAGTGAGACAACAGGACAGGTTAAAAAGGAATGACAGGAGAAATTACAACATTTCCTTATAGTTTCTAGGCAAAATGTCATTTTTTCAGAACATTATTCATTAAGTGAAAGGGCTATTCCACACTTTGACGACTAATATTTCAAACTTCTCAAAGAAAAAGAAAAACCATGTTACGCTGTAACAGACCTTGGTTTTGTTTGAAGAAGCAGACGAGAAATTCTCCTGTTATAGCTCATCACCTCCTTGATGACAGGTATATGTCTGGGCTTAGGACAGTCAATAAGAAAGCAAGTTCCATGGGTGACGTTGCTCACGAGCAATTTTTATTGTACTCACAAAAATCAAGGGGTGATAAAGCCTCCCAGGGACTCCCCTACCATTCGCAGTCTCCCTTTCTTTGTCCTTACAAGGTTACAGCAAACTGGTTGTCATCGAGTTGTATTCTTTTTGTCAGCTTTTACTTAGAAACTATGATAATAAGACAACAGGAAGAATGTGAAGTTTTACAGCTAGAATAGCAGTAACAGTCACTATTTTACAAACTAAATTTAAAGAAACATTCTTGTCCTGTATTCTAAGGTATGCATCCTTCAGGACTGAAGAACACTGAGTTAAGACACAGGATTTAAATTTATTTTTTTTTAAGTAAAAAATCGTGGAAAGATCTGCTGAAGATCCTGTCTCTTGATTAGTTACAGGCCAGCTGCAAAACACAGGCCTGAGCAATAACCTTCATGTTACTATGCAGCTATTGACTCTCAGCCTGAGAGAATGTGGGAGGAAGGAAAGCATCAAAGAAGAGTTATTTTCCATGTTTGAAAGCTGATGAGACTACAGATTTTCACCTCTGCAAAATGTTACTAGCTACCGGACCGAAAAACATGCTAAACTGTGGAAGAAAAAACACTGATGACTTAACAGCTCTTGAGTCTTTAGGGCTCATTCCAGGATTGGCTTTGGTTTTGTTATTTAAGAGGTGTCTACATCTGACCTACAACCACGTACTCTGTGGTGACTTCAGTGGCATTCCTAAGCGTCAGGAAAGGAGACTAAACAATAATTAATGGGCTGCCAAAATTACTAAAGACTGATATGGGAGCTGGCTGCTTTTCCTTTACCTCACCTTCTTTTTTCTGCCCTGTCCTGTTTTCTGTTTGGTTGTTTCATGTTCACATTATAGAAAGAAACAGGTAAAGGATCACTTATCTGGGATCAATGTAAGATCCAAAAGAGATATGGAAACAGGCAATTTCCTGTGAATATGAGGGTTATGCATTGCCCATCCATCTCTGCAATTTCACCAACACATTCTAAATTTTAACCAAATTCATCAGAAGTTTCAAAGATGGTAATTTCCTAAAAATGTCATGAAAATTCATTGTGAGAAAGAAGACAAAGGGAAAGTTTGAGTTCAGTCCTTATCTTACCTGTACGATCTGCAAGCGTTGCTGTCAGAATTTATGTTCTAAATCAGCATTGACCTGTGCTGCCTCTTGCCCAGCCAAACAAGTAACACGTATGGCAGGGAAATGGAAGTATTGTGAAAGTCAGGGCGATGGCAGGGAATAAGGGATACTGAGAAACTAGGGCGATCACTGTGGAAGAGATTTTTTGGGGACATAAGAGCAATCTGATGGTGCAGTGGGAACTTTGGTTAGCATGATGGGGAGGCAGAAGTCTTTTGGTGGCTATAAGGATATGCGGAAGACTTGAGAGCTTTGTGGTAGCAGCGTTCATAGATAAACGGTTCCTCCCCAGCAGTGCTGTCTGGATAGCAGCTTGGATCTGCAATACAATTTACTTTTTTGCACGTTTCCCCGCTTAGCTACCCCATCCATCCACTTTTCTTTTCTCTTCCCCCCTCTGCTTGGCAAGCTTCCTCACATCACTGCCAAGGTAGTCAGTCGTAAGTCAGCTGAGAAATGAGGAATGACTAACTTCCTTCCCCTTGGGGCGTCAGCTATGAAACACTTGGGTCACCTGTCTTCCCAGCAAGAGAGCAGCAATTACACAGCGTAATCCAACAACTTCAATGCGTTTCTTCCGTTTGGAGGAGCCACTACAGTGGCTACAGGGTTGGGTTTTTTTTATACTCTTAGTGAGTTTTGCTAATTTTTACCTGTAGGATTTTTTTTTCAAGTAACATTTTCTCAAAAACTTCACATTTTCAGGTATCTCTGTAGAACTGTGTGTCATTTCTGAAACACTGCAACACTTGTGAGCTGACGATTGCAAAGAAATCAGATAGCAGCAGCTCTAAAATGCAACCATATGAAATTATAGAAACAAAACAAAAAACGAAATCACAGAGGAATTTTAAAGCAAAGTGAAAGGACAGTTCAGCTCCTGGGAGAGAGTGCACTGAGGTGTCTAAGAGAAAATGGAGTTCATGTCAGCAGTTGGATGAAACAAACAAAGAAGATGATGGCAGAGATGGATCAGAAGAGGGAAGTACGCAAGGTATAAAGAAAAACATGGGTGAGTGACATCTGCCTGAGAAAAAAATTTGGAGATGAATGAGGAAGGGCAGTACACAAATGGAAGGGGTGTATCCTCCCCCCGCAGCAGTGCTGTCCACCTGTCCTTGGTGGAATGCAAAGGAGAAGCTGCATCTGAATGCAGAGATGGTGCCAGCCCTTGTCAGAGAGGGAAGGCCAGAGTTCATCAGCCATTGGCAGCATGTGTGCTCCTCGGCTGACATGCAGCTGATTTGCTCTGAAACAGAAGCAAATTGTTTTATAGCCTTAGGCTGCTCCTATAACACAGTGAACTTCACGCAACGCTGTTACGGCATTGCCAGGCTGGAGCAAATAAGCCATAGCACTTGTTTTCCTGCCTCTGTAAACTCATCCTGCTTTCCTTTTCTGACTTCCTCAGTAGAAACAAGATCATTAAAAAATGGGCCTAAGCTGCAGCCGTTGAGACTCCTGTCAGGCCTTAAGACAATTTCCTGAGTGTAAGCCTAGGTGATTTAGAGAGATCACCTTTCCTTGACTGGAGGTGTTTTAAGAACATGTTAACAGCATATAAATTAAAAAGGGATTGAAGGCTGGGGCCTTAACACCAATGCCACAGGAGGACAAGCCAGTACAAGATCAGGCAGGTGTGGAAGCAAAATCAAAGGGATGTCAGACTGATTAAGAATAAACCACATCAGAAGTGCAACTGGTGAGAGACTTACTCATTCAGAGTCAAGTAAGGTAGAGAATATGGTATTCCTTTACATAGTCTCTTGGGGAGATTTTTGTGACCAGGTTAAGAGTGGAAGAAGGTCCAGTATGATAGGCTGTGGTCATCAGAGCAAAGATGAAGACTCGACTTAATCTGGGCTAAATGAGAACAGATACGGGGATGTCCAGTGGCCAGGGATCTGTGTTTCACTCTTCTATAGTGTATGTTGTTTGGTTGGTTTTTTTTTAATTTCTCCTTTGCCTCTGCTGTGGGAAGTGTCTTAACTATAGCAATGGACTGGCTTATATTTGTATTATCCTTGTTTCATTATAGTCCATAGAGGGCTGTGGTGTCAAGGAGCTCTAAAACCTGCCCTGCCCATTTTTCCGTATGGAGAACACTGGTATTTGCTGGGCTGGCAGTTGCTGTGTAACCTTTTCAGTCCTTTTTCATCACTCTGCCTTCTGTAGCAAGCTAGTGTGAATTAGTTCTTTGGGGTTTATCATACAGGCTCCTTCACCACCCTTGAGAAGGAACAAGAGGTACTGAAGAAGGCCCCAGGGGATATCCCCTGCCTAATGAAACTCTGCTGTGCCTGTAGAGCTACAGCGCCAAGAGGAGGACGGAGGGGTCACGGCTGGGATGTGTTCTCTTCTGGCTGATAGCGCAAGAGAATGGATCAGAGCAGCCATGAAACTGCTTTGCATGGCACTGGAAGTCAAGTCAGCTCTGAATGATACTGGGAAACAGAAGGATAAGGACACTACACTGAAAGCTTCCTTGACCCGTGTCCTTCTCACTTACACAGTCTGCAGGGCTGAGGTCACTGACAACTGAAGAGCAGTAACTGGAAAGAGGAAGTAAAAAGTCCAGTATCTCTGCTTTTGGTTGGAGTTTCCTCTGATTCCAGGGAATCTGACCTGAAGAAGCATGCCAGGGTAGAGAGGTAGGGCTCTTTGCAAGCAGCAACCACCCTGATTGACAGAAGGAAATGAGATTGTATGCCCTTGTATCCCAGTGGATGGAGGTAACTTACCCAGATACTGCAGATTTAGAGTGAAGAGCTGTCTGACAGAGCTTTTGAATGAGGCTATCTTTACCCCCCTTGCTCGGCAGATGTGGGAGCAACAAAGACCCTCACTTTTACAATGGAAAAATAATACTTCCCTGTTCTGCTTTGTGGTTGTTGCATGCTGATTGGGAACCTGCTGAGAAGAAGTGATACAATATAAGGCTCTTTTCTTCTCCCTCGTTAACTGAATCATCTTAGTTAAGTGCAGGAAACAGTAGAAAACAAGCAGTTATGGTAAATGCTGAAGCTTCAAACCCAACCCAAACCTTTCCATAGACTGGAGACACATGCTACTGTTCCAGGTTTTTACTTCAATAAAAATCCAGGGATTTGGACTCATTAAACATGCTAATCCCAGGATTACTTTTTAATTGCAGTTTTTAACTCACCTGTGCTGCTACCTGTTGCTCTATCAGAGTTGTGCTCACAGGAAAAAGCACGAGGAAAGGAACCGAGGGAGATGTGTTGCTGTGGTCTCAGGGTATGGTGCAGTGGCTGCCTGGAGGTTTCTCACCAGTTTAAGTATCTTGCGACAGCGTGACTCCAGACTCAGTTAGATCTGAACAGACTAGGATGTGAACATGCTTATGAAGATACAGAGGTGCTGTTACAGGTACAGTGAGTTCTCGCAGCTAGCCGCATCAGTATGAAGCGTGCAGAGAGGCGCACCAGCTGTGCACAGCTGCACCATGTTCAGCAGCACAGCATTTGAATATGAACAAGGCTTTCACTTTGGTCTCAGTCCTTTCCCTCTCTCCTTGGTGAACGGATAAATCTACATCGTTGCTATTTATGTGATACAAGTGGGTGAGAATTAGCAGTTTGGGATTACTGGATTGAGTTATTAACTTGGGTTCATGAATAAGCAGAATGAGTAGTGCCAGGGAATCACACAATAATTACCCTTGAGCTCTGCTGATGAAAGCGTGATAGAGAAACAGCAAATATACCAACAGCTTTTTGACTATTGTTTCATCATTAATAGTATTGCTAAAAGGAGCAAAACTGGAAAAACTGCTTTTCCTGTCTGACCCTGCACTCTGCGTGGGGCTGCAGTTCAGAGCACCCCCTCTAGAGAGTGAATGACAGATGTGCTGTAGTTACTATTTTTTGTCACGGTCATTGCCAGCTATTCAAAAGGTACTTCTGGATCCCTGTGGAGGGAACAGATCCGACTCTGATACCTTTTGCCCTGGACATCCACTGGGCTTCCACAAGACCGGTAATTGTGGAGGTTCATCTCGATGCCAGCTGTGGTAATGAAGCAGTTAAGTGAGACTTGCAGAAAGCCCAAGAGAAATGCATTGATTAAACGCTTTAGTTATCTTCTACTGTTCTTCTTGCCTGCTCATTTTCACCTTCTTCCGGCCTTGGCAGTGCATGCTCTTGTGTTTTTCTGAAAAAGCTGGATGGGAAATTAGTAAACACTTTATTTGGTTCAACACATGTTAAGGAAGTGGAAACAGCTGGGGGCCAAAGGGAGAATGTGGCTGGCAAGGCAGGTTGTTATTTTTATATAGAGCTGTTCAGTAGGTCTCTTTGTGTAGAGATGACACTCCACTCGGCCCAGTTTTATCTCAATGCCTCCTATCAGTCCTCTCGCCTTCGCCTTCGGGCTTTTTGTCTTAGCAGTTCGCACACCTGCATGTTTACGCCCTGTGATCCTTTGCACAACAGCTTCTCCTTCTCTCTCCCATTCCTCAGCGCCTTTCTCTTCCTTCTCCTTTCCTACAGCTGTTGCCTTCGGTGCACACCCCTACAGATACCAGGGGCTATGGGAGAGGTCTGGCCCAGTTTTGTCTGTCCCCTTCCCAGCCCTTCCTCTTTCAGAGGGCGAGAGAGCCTAGGGTGAAAGCTCATCTGAAGGAAGAGAGCCAGCCAACCTCTGCCAAGTTTGAAGAGACAAACCAAGTGTGAGTCGAGAGGAAATTATTAGGCGGGGGAGAGGATGGGATGTCCATGGTGCCCAGGAAAACGCTCTTACTGAGGTAATTTGCATGAAGTCATATTGAGACAGGACTGAAAACTTTGATTTTATGCGTATATATATTCTATTCTATATTATTATCTATAATTATTTTTATATATTACATTATTATATATTCTAGAGTGACAGGTGACAGAGCTGAAACTCATAATCACCTGTCTTGTGGCAGGAGAGAGCTCTGAGTTATTCCATCAGGAAAACAGAGATGCTACTTTATTAGATGAGAAAAAAGTAACATAGTAAGTGATGCTGTATCAAGGCAAAGAATAAAATAATCTCCTCTCTTTTTCCTACGCTTTCCCTGTATGTTTTAAAAATTACCTTCAAATCTATTGCCGCTTATTTCCAGTAATTAGTTCAGCCAAGCAGACTGGCACATTTTTGCCTGTCACGTGGAGATCTTGCATAATGTAGGTTAAGCAAACAGATATTCTTGGGCCTTGATTATACCAAGGCCACTTAATATGGCTAGAAGGATCGTTCTTGCGGTTTTTATTCAAACATCAAAGACCAAGGCCACTCTTGTTTCTTCCTGGTTTGCTAAGGAAAGTGACTTAACTGCCGAGCTTATTGCTGTTTTATTACTGTTGTGTACGAATCCTTATAAACTCCTGGGAGCTGAAAAACACTTCCAAGCAAAACACAGTTTTGATTCTTGGCTTCTGTGTGACAGTTTTGTAGCCTAATTCCTATGTCAAAGATCACATAAGACTTGTCCAAAGACTTATGAGAGTCAGCATGGCAGGACTTAACTTTTTTTTGCAGCATTGGCTCTGAAACCAGAGCTCAGCAGCCTTGTGCAGAGAGGAGAAACGAGGCCCAGAGCCACCTCGCTGACTCTGTTGCCACAGGAGTCATTAAAACGGCCTGAATTCTGATGACCTCCCCGACATAATTTCAAAATGTTTCATTAGGTGTATCACTCACAATGTTTCTCAAAATCCATTTTAATGGCTTCTAATGGTTTATTTGTTGAAAGATATTTAGTATGTTCTATGGCCTAGTAGTAACGTTGCTATTTTTATGTATTTTATGTGCAAGACATGGTGGCCTCCTGGTTATGCAGTACCATTATATGAATACAGGAACATTAAGCCTAATAGACACGGCAGTTACTTTACCTGATTATTTCCATTTTTAAAAAAACACTTTTGGAGTGTTTACTTGTTATGTAATTATCATATGCAATAAAATGCTCCAAGGGCAAAGAGCAAATATGTTAAACTAGTCTAATAAGTTAAGCCAGTATCAGTTAATTTGCCTTTCTCCCATTAAGCTGACATGGATCTTAGCCCTGGTTGGTGCGCAATTTTTTTGCAATGTTCTATTTAAGGAACCTAGGTTGCAGACATGCTTTTGTCAGTAATAATATGCTGTTGTTATTGATGCCAACTAATTGCTTCATTCCTACAATCAGGTGTTTTCCATTTTAGAATCCTTTGATTTCCTATCAGTCAGATGGTAAAAAGAGGAGGGAGGTTCTGTAATAAAACTTTCAAAGAACAAACTGAAAAAAAGAAAATCTATTTAAAGTCTAACAATGTAATTCTTGCCTTCTTTTTAGTTCAAAGGGACAAATTACCAGCAGCCTCTGAAAAACCAGAACATGTACAAGACTTCATTATAGCCAAAGATTTCAGGAAATATTGACAGGTCTACTTCTGAGGCAGAATTTCCTGCTTCCTGCCTTGATGGATAAAATACTGACACACACAGATTCATCTGTTCACTTTGAATATGTGCTGACAGCAGCAGTCTGACTTTCAGAGCAGTATACACTCCAGGTGTACGCACTCGGGATGTCCCTGACTACACAGAGCAAGACTCTTGCATCCTGTTTGGCATCCCTGGGGACTCAGAAGAGGAAATCATAAGCTGTCATGGACTCAAGATGGCAGGGGTATAACGGTGACACCCAGCTTTGTGTGCCTGCAGGAGAAGGAGCATTGCCTCCTGCCAGCTTTCACAGCGTTTCTGTCTGGATGAAGAGAAGCTGGCCTCAGTGGCTAAATTTTAAAAGCGGTAGTTCAAAGAAGTTTCTGTCGCTTTCTTTACATTTTTGTTCTTTGGTTGCTAACTGTCTGCATCCTTTTGGTCTTCTTTCTTAAGTACTAGTTATGACCATATGAAAAGCATTTATAAAAAAAAGCTAAACCTTGTTTGACTGTGGCAGCATAATATACCTAAAAATCTACTTTTTTTTTTTTTTTGGTAATTCAAATGGTTTCAGCTAGTCCTAAAAATATCAGCCAACTTCTTAGTACCAAAAGATTCTGGTTTTTTTCATAAATTTGGCATCAGTAGCATATTGGCCATACTTACCAGACTCTCTCACCCCAGGCTGTCGCAACTCCCAGCACTTACTGCCCACTGGAATGATGGACCTGTTGGTGGAAACCAATGGTTAAAGCTGAAGTGAACAGGCAAGGAGAGAGATCCCTCGGGAACAGTTTCTGTCTGTAGGCCTTCAGAAAAGCTTAATTTATAGGAAACAATACATTGGCATTTAAGCTGTCTAGACATGGGTGCCTACTTTGAATTAATTTGGATGGGAGTTAGGCCCTGGGGTGCTTTCCAAGTGCCCAAATACCATAAAAACCAGCTATGATTATCTTTTGGGGGCTGTTAAAATAAAGAGTGTGTTCAGATATTGTGCCGACAAAGACAGTATTAAAAAAAACTAGACAGACTTTGATAAAGTACTATACAGTAAATGTAGTTGGATACATTAGGAGTTTTACTACTAGAGGAGTATGGTTCCTAGTCATGAGCATGGTGGGAGTGGAAACTTCTGTGAGAAGATAATATTAAAGAAGCAGCAAAGGTTTAGGGTATGGCTGTGGTCGTTGGCACTTCAAGCACATCTAAGCTATGCATCTGAAAGCCATTCAAAGTGCCTACCTTGGATAAGGGTGCCAGGAAACACTGCTTTGTTTGTAGACATCCTGGCTAGCTCTTGGCAGACTCTAAAGAAGCAGCAGAGAAGGCAAAAAAAAGGAAAAAGCCTAGGTGCAACGTAGCTTTTGGACTGACAATTCTGCCTTCTTCTGCTTCTGAAATATTGCAAGCTTAAGGAGACTTCAAATAGCTAAAAAGCTGTAATTAGAGCCGCCTTCTGAAACATGCATTTACTTCCCTGACGCTGTGCAGGAGAGTTCCTGTTTTCCTGTTGTTTCCTGTGGCATAAACATTTATTTTAAATTTCTTTTGTCATCTGTGTAGATGCTGTCTGGAGGAGACGTGCTTTCATGTAACACTCTTCCTTCCCGCTGCTGTTTTTGTGGCCTCAAAGGCAAATGCAGGATATTCCTCTTCCAGTTCCTTCGATGCCTCTCCTTAGTCCAGTATTCCTGATCAATCAATCAATCTGCAGTGATGTCAGTGTTTCCAAAGAACTGATGTAATTACCTGAAAGAAACCAGCTCTGAATTTCCTAGAAAGGGCTGAAATAGTCTTCAAGCTTGTATAGATTGCAGAGGATTTGGACAATTATGAAAGTAAAGTACTGTAAGTACTGTAATGTAAGTATTATTCAGAAGACAGTAAAATGAGATGAGGATGAACAGCAGATTGATTTGACTTATCTAGACCCCTTGGGGTCAAGAATAAGCTTGGCAAAACCATCAGAAGGGTTTTTATCAGTTGGGACAGTCTAAAACTCGATCTTCTATCCATGCAGGGGCCTGATCTGCACGATCTCTCAAAGTCCCTTCCTTGCTGTGCTTCTGTGATACTAAACCATACGACTCTCTAGTGGCTTAGCAGGTGATATCCTGTGTCAACACTAAGAATGGGAAAGATGAGACAACTTCAATTAGGTGCTGGTGTGCACTGATAATCGTATTTAAGGTTGTAAGCTGCCTTCAGCACATCATTTCTTTACAGCTACGCAGCACTGGTCTGTACTGAGCAATCCAGTGGGCAAGGTGTGCTTACAAAGCGTTAATGGGAAATATCTCATAGCTTCATAAACCGGGAACTGCAGAGACCCCATTTTGAAATTTGCTCACAGGTGTATTCCTACAAGAAGTGCTTGTCCTGATTTACCACATGACCTAATGACTCACTACCACGTGGTTAAACACTACTGGATAATGTAGCTTAACTTTCTAATGGTTGCAGTAAATCATTTAAGTAAACCTTCAAAAAGACAGGTTCAAAGAAAGAGCTGCTTAGTTACAACCTCAGAAAACATACAAGACTGACGTGAGGAATCCTGTCTCTTGGAATGACTGGTAAAGTCCACTTTATTTAGGATTAACAAGGGAAGTGCTTTCTGAGGGCTGTTACTGATGAAAGCACTGAGATTTCTGTTCAGCAGGACAGAAGAAGGAAGGGCGGGGGGGCTGCCTTACTCTGAAGAAACGGCAGGAATCGCACTTAAAGATCATATAGGTTTATCTCCTACCAGGAATTTTATGGCATTAGTTGACCTTGGCCTTCATTCAGTAATGCTCTTTCTTCTGTAATGTTGTAGAGGACTCTAAAATCGGTTTGCTTCAGCATCCTGTGAAGGAGAGAAGGTAGTGGCAGAAAGGGAATGTGAATGGTTAGGTCTGTGTAGCGAACAGAAAATAGGCAGGACAGGTTTTAGATAGATGTACCCATGATCAGTTGAAAGGCATATAATAGGAGGGCTAGCGATCCAGTGATTTGTTATAAATGAATTAACCCCTGTGGGTAATTAAATTCTTTGTACAAAGGTCTGTATTTCAATAGAAAGAGATGCAGTCTGCAAAACAGATAGTGGATTTTGTTTGCCATGCAGTTGCCTTGCGACTGTTTACTCCACTATTGCATGAAGACTGTGATTAGGAGGAAAGGTTTTATCTGGTCTCAGTCAAGGTTTCAGTATATAGCTCCAAACTGTCCTTATTTGCCCAGCTTTTGTTGTCGGCAAACCAGCCTGTGTGATACCTGAGAAATTTTTGTTTATTTTAGGAAAGCTGGCTTCTCCCTTCCGAAAGCAGGCTCTGCCGTGTTCCCTTTTTCCTTCTGACCAGAGAGTTGTCAGCCTGTTAGCCTGCCTTCCTAACTGCGAATGGAGGTTTTCCTTCTGTCTGTCCCCATGTACCGAATTTTCGGTCCTGGTTAAGAGATTGACATATCGCTGAAAGAGTTATGCTGGTAGAAGTTACAAGACTACACAAAATTATGAGTGTAATGAGTTTCGTCATCATTCCTCTCACTTCGTAACAGGAACAGACCACACTGGTATGGGTGATACCCCCCCGTTACTGTCTCGGTGCCAGCGCAGCATGACACTTCCATTTTACCAGGGCCAAACTGTAAGAGCTGATGTGGTGGCAAACCAAACATAAATGTTAGGACCTTTTCTTAGGCTCTGGCATTCCCATAGACTTTATAGTAACTGGCAGGGGGTTCTGGTCTTTCAGTAGGGTCTGCTTTGGGAGGGGGGTGGACACCAGGCTCTGGCAGAGGAAGGCAGGGATTTGGAGGTGTGAGTGTGAGCAGTGGGGAGGAAGGGGCTGCCTGCCAGGCTGCACGTTGGTGCTACAGCTCAGGGGAGAGAAGGCAGAAGAGGCTGAAGTGGTTTGGGTGATTGGGATGCCAGTGGGCTGTTTGACCAGCCGATACCGTTTCCAAGCGAGGCCCCTTCAGTGGGACTAGGTCTGATTATTGACAGGCAAAGTAAGGCATGAATTTACAGCGTGGGTGTCAGCGTCTCCTTAGTACCTGCCTGGGTTATGCGTTCTTACTACGTGATAAATTTTATCTCTGTTTCAGTGATGATTCACTCTCCCTGAAGGATAATGTTCCTCGTGTTTACCACAGAGAAGTGGCATGTAAATAAGCAGTTAATGCAAAGTAGCTGGCGCTAACGCACTGCTACTTATAACCTGAGAAATTGACTTTTCTGATGAAAGAATTAACTTAGTGTATTTTTCAGTGCTATATTGACAGAAAGGTGCCGCTTCCCTTCCTTATGAGACTTCTTTACCAGAAATGGTAGGTGTCCTGGTTTTGGCTGGGATAGAGTTAATTGTCTTCCTAGTAGCCGGTACAGCGCTGTGTTTTGGGTTAGTGTGAGAAGAATGTTGGTAACACCCTGATGTTTCGGCTGTTGCTCAGTCGTGTTTAGACTCAGTCAAGGACTTTCAGCTTCTCCTGCCCAGCCAGCAAGAAGGCTGGAGGGGCACAGGAAAGGTGGGAGGGGACACAGCCAGGACAGCTGACCCAAACTGGCCAAAGGGGGATTCCATACCACGGGACGTCATGCCCAGCTTGGTCGGCGGGGGAGGAGCACGGCTTGGGCATCTGTTGGCGAGTGGTGAGCAATTGCATTGTGCATCACTTGTTTTGTGTATTCCAGTCCTTTTGTTATTATTGTCACTTTGTTGTTATTAGTGTCCTTGTTAGTTTCTTCCTTTCTGTTCTATTAAACTGTTCTTACCTCAACCCACGAGCTTTACTTTATTTTCCGATTCTCCCACTGGGTGGGGGGGAAGTGAGTGAGCGGCTGCGTGGTGCTGAGTTGCTGGCTGGGGTTAAACCACGACAGTAGGGTGTAGTTTTACAGTGTGGAAGAAGGTGGATGAGGAGGGTTATAATAGACGTTAATAAAATTCAGAGTAGGAAGGAAAAAGTCAACATAAAAGAGTTTTTCTCTGTTTTCTCTGTTGCTTCCATTACCAAGCAGGTGAGTGTGCCACGAAGCCATCAGGTAGCAAGTTCAAAACAAACAGGAGATAATGTCTTCACAGGCTGCTGCATGTTTAAGCTATGCAATCCTTGGCTGCAGCATGTTGTGGGGTCCAGAAGTTCTCAGAACTTCAGAATGGGCTGTGAAGGTTCGTGGATGAAAAATACCTTGAGAGTTAACAGGCACAAAGATACCCACTGCGGTTCAAGGTGTCTGTCATACACAAATCCCTGGAAACTGGGTACAAAATCTTGCAGCATGTCAGTCCGAGCTTTCCATGCTCTTTTACTCCTCCCTGGTATCCATTGCTGGCCACTGTCAGGCACAGGACATTGTGCTAAATGCTATTTCTATCCGCTCTGGCTTTTTTCTTGTTCTTAACCATGCTGTTTTATAGCACATTTGTACCAGTACTACTGCATCTATACTTGGAGAAGATGAGAATATCTTGTACTGTTTTAACTGTTGTTAAAGGGATCTAGTTTTAACATGTGGATGAAGCTACAAGAGGCATTTGAGTACCGGCACATGGGGTGGGAATAGAGCAACAGGCTGAATGAACAGTCCCTCCTAAGCTCTGAAAAGCGAAACGTAGTGGGAAATATTTTCAAGTACAATGTTTAATAACAAAATAAAAGTCTTATGTTTAAAGACCCTATGACAAAGAATACCTCTTAGGCAGAGTTGCCATTTTGAGAGTTCAAAGACTTGTTCTGAGTAAAGAAAAACATTGTTTGGATTTTTGACTACACGGAGAAGACTATAGATATTCAAATTTGTTATAATATTTTTTTAATAATTTTTATTAGTCTGTAGATACCAGCTAAGTTAATTTAACTGGGGCTTCATTTCCTGTCATCACAGTTGTGCAAATAAGAAAGCGATGCTGCTGTTTCTGAAGATTGACTGGACACGTTATCACTTTGGCAGGAGGTCCTAACGGTTTGCACACTGCAGGCATGAGGCTGGAAGAAACCTGGATGAAGCTGGTCGGAGACAGGGAAGAGGAGGCCTTCCAGTCATTGTAATCACAGAGTAACTAGGATGAAGTAAGGTATTATCCTTTCTCTGATAGTTAATGGGCTACAGGTCATTTGTTGCACACCAGGAGAGGGTGAATAGGATAGATGCTCACACTAACCTTGGATCCTCTGTTGTGATGCAACCAGGAAAAGTGGCAGATAAGGCCTTAGCCATGTGGTTGTTGTCAGGTGGAGTCAGCTGCCTGCTACGTCTGCCTTCAGGCTGGTCAGCAGGGCAAATGCAAGGTTTCCAAGATAGGTTATTGAATATCTGTGCCCATGCTATAAATCAGCTAGGGAAAAAGAAGCCAGGGAGGTTTTCCTGGGGCTCTAGAGCCCTCCATACCTCTTGCCCATGACCTGCACCAGCACCTTGCTGCCCCCTTGCCCGGTGCTGGGGTATTCTGTGTCCTAAGGAGGAACCCATGGAGTCCTAAGAAGAAACTTTGGCGCTGTTAGCAAACCTGCACACAGCACCTTCCCTGGTACCTCCGTCCCTCTTCTTTAAACAGCTTCTTTAAATGGCTTCAAGGCCCCTGAGTCCCAAGATCCTGGGTTTGTGTGTCCCAGGAGCAGCTTCTGACCACAAGAAAGAGCCTCCCTGTCTCAGGCCAGTGCTGTGGCTGGTCCCTCTTTGTAGCAGCATGGTGGGAATAAGAAGGTTCCACCTCTTTTACCTGCAGAGGCAGTAAAGATAAACAGAGCTGCCGGAAAGGAGGCCGCAAATGCAGCAGTGATAGCTGAGGAAGGCAGTTCAAGCATCTTATGGGAACGGGAGGGCCATAGGAAGGTGAAGACTGCACCATGGCCTCTTCAGCTTTCAGTCTTCTCAGAGGCAGCAGCTGTGTTTAAAGCTGACGAGACCTCAACCTATTCGCTCCTGCGCAACACCCACCTCAGCTTATTGTGCTACCTGTGACTCTCCTGGTGCTCCTGTTGTTCCAAAAGCTCTGGATGCAAGGGTAAGAAGCAGGAGAACTGGGGACGGGAGAGGGCTGAGGGCTGACAGTTTGGGACAGGGTTGAGGGCAGACGGTTTAGGGAACCGTGAGAGCAAGGGGAAGGAGGAGAGGGGAGGGTGACATGTCAGCTTCCCTAAACGCGAGGTTGCTAACACAGCCCCGGTGCTAATACAGTGATGAGGTTCTCAAACCTTTGTGTTTTTCTGTCTCTCTGGGGTTCAGTACATGGGTAGATTTAGCACACAAGTATCTGCTTTAACCGTGGGACCATACACGTAGAGCTGTAGAGTGAATTGGTGGTGAAGGAAGGCGAAAGAAAAGAGCAGTTTCTGGGCAAGAGGCAAGCCACCATTAGGAAGGTGCTTGTGTGCCATTTCTTCTTATGGTTCAAAGCAACTGTGATGGGAAACGTACAGGTTTGGTAAACAAGCCAATTGCACTAAGAGAATACCTGACTACATGTCACCGATTTTGACTCTCAGGGGAAACTGACTTCCAAAACGTTGTCATTCAGCACAACTCTGAGAGGCTGTGCTGGTTTTGCTTGGTAAACATTCCCTTACTTAACAAAAGCTATTACCAGCGAGGAAAGAAAAGGCCAGGTATGCTCTTGCTGTGAAGTGAAAGCCTGCGGGCAGAATAGCTGACGTTCACTTAAAACCCTATAATTTTGCGAGTGAAGAAGAGAAAATGCACTGAACTGGCAGATGAAATGTACTGTTTTCCTTGTCTTCATGTAAAAGGTCAAGCAGGAAAAAAATCAGGTGGTCAGAGATAAATCAGGAACAATGAAAATAGTCCTTAAGACACTGTGGTGTTAACATAGTGCTTTTCTTCCTGTAGCCTGATCTCACTGCAGAGCCAGGAAAAAAAAGCCTGAGAACATGCCAAAGCATTAAAAGCAATACAATTGCATTTTGAAGGGCAAGGAAGCAGACTTTGTGGGTAAAGGGCTGTGTCTTTCACCTTTCATCTCTCTGGTGGTCACCCAAGGATCTCCTTTGTGATTACAAAGGGTCCCATTTTAAGACCATTTATGTTGCTTGAGAGAGTTGTTTGAACAGTATCTGTGCATTGCTGAGGTAACTTTAATTGGGTTGCTGTTTATGTGATGCAATTAAACTATTGGCCTTCTGATAGCAAACTATCCAAATGAAATAGACTTGTTTGAGTAAGGGCTGTTAAAATGTAAAGTGCCTTATTGACGTACTTCAGGTTTATTGACCTAACCTTCTGAAGTTGCCTTTTGTAATGCAGAAAAGTCCCTCTGTGCCTCGCATTCATTTCATAGACTATTTTTCCTGGTTTGTCAAGGAGAAGAGCGCAGAGCATCCTTTGCTCCCTGGAATTGTGCATCTCCAAAGAGATTCAGTCAGTTGAACTGTGCCATAGGGTTCCAGTTTTAGCTTGCAGAGCAAGCTTTCATCCATCCCTTCTAGGAGGAAGCCCAGGTGAGACACATGGCATTTGATTCTCAGTTTTATGTAAAGAGTTAACAGCAGCTATCTTTTTTCCACAAAACAGGCGTAATTAGAATAGCTTCTCATGCCACCTTGCTAGTTTATTAACACAGAACGATTTGTGCATTTACATTAGATGCTCTGATCAGACATAGATTATTTTGTAATGGTTTTCTGTTTGGAGATAATCTCCAGGAATGAGGAATAGAAGGCTGAGACCTGGAAGGTGACATCAGTGCAAAGAGGGTCTGTCCCTTCATAGCTGTGACTGGCAGAGATTAAGACAAGCTAAATGAATTTACCTTTTCCTCCCTGACATCCGTGGGTTATTTTCCGTTCTCTGAATTTGACTAGGTTTTTTTTTTCTCACCACCCTGCAGATGATGTCTATGTGTCTGAAAAACACTACACAATCTAGTCTGCTTTTGACATCTATTTACCTACACCTGATTCTCCACGTGGTTCATGTCCGTTAGCACTCTGATGGAGACACTTGTCCTTGAGGTCTCCTCTCTGCTAGAGCTGTTTACCCTTTGTGATTTAACCCTTTTCCTTTCTCAGATCCTTTTTTATTTTTATTTTTTAATTTTTGTGGTGACACATGGCAGTGGTTTTCCATCCTTCAGATGCTGGGCGTTTCTCTCGACCTGGCCAACCAGCTTGTTTCTTCCCCTGTCGTCCCTGTCCCACCCCACAACAACTTTTCCTGATAATTCAGGATGCCTTCTGGCTTCCTGAGCATGCCTATTCATTTCCCTGTGGGGCAATGAAAGCTTGTCCTACCCGGCCACTGTGAGTAGGCAGAACATAGTTTCAAGTCCTACTCTGAAAAGCTCAATTACAGGAGCTATTTTTTTCTCTCCTCCACCCCCAAGCTTTAGCTCAAGCCAGAAGGGAAATGAATCTGATGGCTTTTAAAACAAATTTGTAATTTTTTTATCATATTCTCACCACAACAGAGTTTCAAATCCTGTTTTTATCAAACGCATGGAAGTTTTCAAGTGGATCCAGCTCTGAGGTGGGTGTCTGTTAGAGACAGAAACCAAAATGTGGTCTAAGCTAGAAACAGACATCGTCTTAACTGTTTTCTTCCCAGTTTCCTCTCAGACAGTAAGTTCTGTTGTCCCATGTGTGAAATTTCTTGTATGGCTGTTTTCCTGGACAAAGTCCGATGGACTGTAGCTTAGCACTTACTCTGCCCTTTAAATTCATGTTTTAACAAATCATTACCTGTGAATAAGGTAAAGAAAGCGTGCTTTTACAGCTCTAGCTTCCTGCCAAACTACCTGGGCACAAGGCATGTCTTCACAGTGACGTGTCCAGAGGCCCAAAGCAGTCCCCAAGATGGAAGACTCAATTGGGAGACTACGGACTATGAGATTAGAAAGATTTTTGATTTAGAAACGTGCCTAGTTTTCCCTAAAAAGCCAAACTACGGGGCAGCACCAGGCTTGCTAGGTTTATTCAGCTCTTATGGGGTCATCTTTTGCTTAAGCTATGAAAGTATTTACGGGCTGGAATACATATAATTTATACAACATGGTACTGGGACTCCAGGGAAAGGTACTACTGTTCAAAACAGAAAGGCAAAGTGGGACATTTTGCTAAAACAGGATGAGGAAAACCAGGAGATAAGTTGGTAGAATTGCTGCAAAAGTTTCATTTTGCAAAAATTGCTGGGATAAGCTTGTAGCATATTTTTTTAATTATTTATTTTACATGCTGATTATCTTTGCCTTTGCATATATCTATAGTTTGCCTGCTGTGGGGACAAAGGAGGCACAGACCGAGAAACATAGTTTTGAATACCTTTCACACTCCCTTTATACTAGCCTGATCAGCACTGCCTGTCTGTTTCAGGGTCGGACAGTTGCCACAGCAGGAGCAACGGAGGGGCAGTATAGGAGCAGCCCCTCAGAAAGGAAGGAATTAAAATTATTTCCATATAACATTTCATCTGCGACTTTGACCACTGCCAAAATGGCGTTAATCAGTTTTCAACAGCCAGCCCTGAAGAATTACACGTGCCTGGGGCCTGACCGGTTTAACCACAGAAACTTGTCAGTGCAGTGGGAAGGCCCAGAGCTTTAACACCCAGACTCAGACAAGCGGCTCTGGCAGCGAGTGCCACCATTCCCAGGCGCTCAGGCCGCTCGAAGGCAGGCGTACGGGGCGTACCCTCCGGATAACGCCGGACCCTGTCGGCGTTCCCCAGCAAAGCACACCCTTAGGAGGGCTTGCCATCGATCGCACGGTCAGAGAGGGGTCTTCCCTGCCCCGACAGAGAGCCCGAGGGCCGGGCTCTGCACAGCGGGCCTGCAGCCCGTGGGCGAGCCCCAGGCTGTGGGCTGCGTGCGACCCCGCTGGCTCCCCTCCCAGAGCAGGGGTTTGCGGTATGCGCTTCGGGAGTCCGGAGGCTGTTTGGCATTGGAAGCAAGCTAATGCAAAACACAGTCAAAGCGCTTTCATGTGAGCTCCTGAGGAGAGGCCAGGGCCGCTGTAAAGAATATGTGCAGCCTCGTTTGTTTACGGGGTGGGGGTGGGGGTGGGGGTGGGGGGAGAGAGAGAGAGAGAGGGCGCGAGAGAGAGGGCTGCTGTGGGAAATGGCCGCGTCACTGTTCCTATGGTGTTCCGTACCTTGTTTATAGCATAGTGCCAAGCGGAGAGCACAAACACACTCGTGGTGGCGCATCTCGGGAACTGCAGATCCCCCTTTTGATCTTGTTCAAAACCTAAAAAGGAGAGCGTTGTTTAAATTCGTACTCCTGTCACTGCTATTCAACTGCTTGAACCTTCCTCCCCACCCCTTATGTTTGCTTCTCTCTGCTCTGCTGAGTTTCTGGAGCACATTAGAAACATCACAGGCAATATCAATGTTTGAAATCCATGCTTGTAGCTTTGGGTGGATGTTTTACCACAGAAGCTCTGGGTGGTGTGATCATAGGTGTATCTGTAGCCACTTTTGTTCTCTGTGAGTTTCCCCTCTTCTAATGGCGTGGTTGTAAGTACTATTCCAGAGTCAAATAGAAAGCATTTCTGTTCTTGTTTCGTAGGAACTTAGTACATTGTGTGAGCCCAGGACTGTAAGAACTGCTGGCTTCTCTATCCATATTTTATGGAATTAATTTACATTTTCAGATTAGTTTTATTCCCTATAGGTATGTCCTGGACTCCTCTGTAGTAATTATTTTTGATGACTCCACTAACGCCTACTGCTGAAGGCAGAGATGATCTATTTCAGACTCCTCCGCTGAATGAATTTAGCCAACAATCCACTCATGACTCTGGCAGATGTTTCTGCTTTCTTTCTTTCCTTCAGGCCAGTAAAAACTTTATAAATCTTCCCTCCACCATTCCAGAAATGTGAGAACTTTCCCCCTTGACACCTAAAACATCTCACTGACCTTGTCTGCGTAAGGCAGAACACGTGTTTGTAGATACTGCAGACACCCGAGTTTAAATGAACAAACCCCCAACATTTGCTCTTACAAAAGGTTGATTCAGATTTGACTAGGCTCCACAAAACTGGGTTTTTCTTAAGAATACTTAATCCTGGTGCTCATATACCCACAATTCAAAAGCTGTCAACTTGATTACTGTACTGTAACAAGTCCAAAATTTATGTCGTTGCCCCTGCTGTTTATATAATAACATGGTGCCTCCTGTCCCTAGTATGCACACTAGTGGCCATGAATTCAAGGGATTATTTCCATTGATCTCAGGAGATGTTAGCCAAAAGTCTATAGAAAATGCATGAGATTCTGCTCCAAAGCAAGCCTGAGGCATGTTCATTACAATTCCTCTTTAGTCTCCATTTCAAGATGCTAATGCATTCGTTGGCCTGCTCTCCCATTGAAGAAGACCAGAGGGTTCAAAGAAGCTACTTCAGACTCCTTTTTCAAATGCTTTTTAAGGCTTGTCCTGTTTGGTTGGAACTGGAGAGCACACAGATATGTTGATTATTTCCAGGGAAAGAGAGAGGTGAACTGATTATTGGAGTCCAGGTTCCTCTGGACTAGTGGACACATCATTTTTGGAACTAAGTTTTGCTAAGGAGCCAAAGATTAATTGGTTATGGAGACTAAATTATCCTTTCACTTTATAATTTATTAGAAAACGTAATGGTGGTGTAACCAGAGGCTGTTAGAAGCCTTCATGAAGATGGATAATTATGACATGATGAGACATGGCTGAGGAGGAATTTTTGAAATTGCTGTAATGCGAATAAATAAAATAGAGATTAGTATTCTAGGAAAAATATGTAAACTCACAAAACTGCAAATGAAGATTGGCATAAGTTTTGTATTTATTTTTTTATCGTGAAGTTGTTGGAGTTTTTCCAAAGCAGTAGCATAAGGGTTTTTTTTGTATGACATTAGGTCTGTTGTAATTGTAGCTTTATGACAGCCACTAAAAAAGAAAATTCCTGTCAGGGCAATCTTCTCTTTCTGTTGTCTTCATAAAGCAGTGAGATGGTGATCGCTCCCTTGTCACTCCTATCTCAGTAGCATTCTTTTACATCTGCACCTCAATGAGCCTGCAGGTTGCCTATGTAGAATTTGCAATGTTTGACTCTGGGAATTTGAGTTGTACTTCTTGGATGTCTTGGTATCTCACACCTACCTGGGTATTTTGTGCTTTCTGTGCATGTTCTGTAACTGTAAATCCCAAATGCTTGCATCAATTAAAGGTTACTATTAGTGGATCTATGAGATGGATTCACTCAGGTTCTGTGCTGTGCTAGTTGAGGAACAGCCATTAGCAGAAAGCTCACAGAAATGAGAAAGATGATGAACACTTTGTCCAGAAAAAACCCCACCCCACAAAAAAAAAGGAAGAATAACTTGGTTAGGACAACTGTAAACTTCGCTCTTCCCTGCAGCCACAAAAGTAGAGAGTAATCAAAAAAAAAATTATCTCCCTTTTCTCCTTTTGCCCTCTTTGATAGAAAAGGTTTAGGCCTGTGGCTTTGCTACAGGGTTTGCTGATAATTCACATCCACCAAAGTAAGCTTTAGCTGGAGATGTCTGGGATCTAGACTTTTGGATGGACTGAGTACCTGGAACTCAAGTTTTGCTTTAAGACAAGTACGCGAAATGCCTGCTCCTGAACAGAAGGCGGTCTAAGTCAGGAGCTGCTTTGGAAACCAGCATCATTGTCCCAGTAGGTATGGGAGCTAGCAGTAATTCAGGGGAAAGTTGGAATGAGAGTGCCATTTGCTCCTACAATGCTGAAAGATGGAAATAATCATTACTAACATGCAAAGAGGACTGCAATGGGACGAGATAGCTGGGTGTGCTTATTACCCTTTAACACCTATTTTATTAATAAAATTGCTGTGAGCATTGTGTTTAAACTATGGATCCTCTATTCAGCTTAAGAGCAGACGGCCAAAGCTGTGGTGGTCTCTCATGTCTTATAAGGCATGTTCTGCACAGGGACGCCTGGGCAGCTAATAACCTCCAAATTATCCACTCTAGGCCATCTATCCACATGTCGTGGTTGCCTTACCTGACCTCCTCAGCAACAACCTGACCACTTCCACCTGTAGGGGGTTTTCCTAGGAGTGACTGGCTGAATTTGAGCAATTTGACCCCATGTTGGATTAACGGGACTTTTATCTCTGACACCTATGAGGCAGAGTTGAGATTTTGATGATATATGAGAAACAGCAACTTAGCTGTGTTGTCCGTCCTTCACTTTTTGGAATGATTACCTATAAAGGGCACGGATGCTCTGAATGCAGAGAGCAGGTCCATAACATGAAAAGGTTCTGCTTCTGTGCATCTACTTTGCTGAGAAGAACACCCCTTTAATGATTTCATAATTAGAAACAATGTTTTTACCAACAGTAGAAATAAGTCCAAAGCTTTAATAGCTGCTCAGGTTTTAGGCTGAGTCTTTGTGAATCTCCTAAGCTTCTACAAGTATTTTTTGTTTCTATCTGGCATAAGTAGCTAATAATATTCTAGCATTAATATTGTTACTGTAATCCTGTATTATTTGTCCATGTTTTACATAGCACTGTTCTTCTCCCTAAGGTTTAGTCTTTGGCTAGTGTTGCATCCTCATCAGCGAGGGACGGCTCGTGCATCTGGGTTTTACATCAGGAACACACGCTCTCGTTCGTCTGAAACTCATTCAGAAAACTGACTGAACTGTTTTTCAAAAGTGGGATGGTATATTTTTATACCAGTGGAGTGCCAAAGGATTTAAGTTCATATGTCCCGGTTTCTGGTTGCAGGAAAAGACATCAGTACAGAGCACATGTGAAATTCTGTCTGTGTAATGAAGAAAATACTTTGACTACACTGTTTTCAGTGTAAACTACTGAACTTGCAAATACCAGGTTGCATGGGAGATAAGCCAAGGTGATGAAGTCCAAGCAAGATGAGAAAGCACAGAGACGGTAAACACATTATCTTCTTTCAAAGGAAACGTGGTGTAAAGATATAGAGTCTTGTCTTTTATTTTGGTAAGAATAAGCTTCGGGGTTTTTTGAGGCAAGTGGCAAATTCACCAGGGAAAACATCCGCAAGAGAGCAGAAGTAGACCACAGCATTTAACAAAAGCCTCATTATCTGTTTTTCTGTACGACAGAAGACTAAATACTGGTCCTCTTGAAGTCAGTGGCAGAACTAGTTTTTTGAATGGCCCAGGAGTTTATCCCAGGTATTTTGCTGCCATAGCGACGGTCTTATCTACATGTGTAGAGAGCAGTTTAGTTTAGATTAAGAACTGCTGTTATCAGGCTGTAGTTTTGTAACCAAAGGACAGTTATAGTTCAATGAATTAAATGTAATTATTACGAAAAAATATTTCTCAGTACACCTTCTAGATGTAGACTAACACTTGACAGGATACTGCAGGCATCATTGCGATACTTGCAGATCAGAGTAAATACAGCAGAAGTATACCTAATAAAAATAAGTTTTGCCTTCAGAAACTTGTATCGTCTACTCACATAGAGCTCAATGAGCACACTAATAGAAACCGAAATAAATATGTAAATTCACGTACCTATACCAACTGGGAGTAGGCAAATACTGAATAAACACACTGTTAGGACAGCCGATTTGTTATAAAACTATGCCAGGTATCAGCCCTCATAGATTTTCCTGTAGTTTCCATTGCAAAGAGACTGCTTGCAAAAGGAAAGCATTCCAACTTCTTCTGTGTTGTGGGAATAGCCTGAGTTCTTATTCCTTTGTGTGTGGATTCAACAAGTACTAGTGATCTGCGTTCATCTTTTTCTTTACTACTTCTCAGAACAAGGACGTCCTGAACTAATTCATTCTCTTCATTTGGAACATTGATGGCTGGCACTGAGGTAAATAAAGGAAGCTGGGGAAATTTGGGGACTGCTGGTATCTTTGATATGTTTCTAGCAATGCCTTTCGTGTTTTTATGATATTTGAGACTTTTGGATCTTTATTAATGTCCTTCATTGATAACTTGCCGATACAAAGTCCTAAGAATATATCTGGGCTACATTCAAGCTTGTTCTCGCTGCAAGGCAGTTGGAGAAAACAGGACATGACAGGGCTCTCATTCCTTCCTGAGTCACAACTACACAGAACACTGTTACCCTAAAATGATCAGGTCACCTCACGCTTCTGGCAGTGCTCTTTTTCTCCAGTTGTTTAGAGTGTTGTTTTCAGCATTAGTCGTGATCCTGTCCCTGCTGCATTTTATCACAGTACATGGAAAACAGTCTGGGATACTTCAAATGTGTAAAGAAATTCAGTGGGGGCCTGGGGAGAAGGAAGAGAGAAAGGAAATAATTCAGATAGAAAATATTTGGGATTTTGCAGTCAGTTTCAAACCAAAAATCTAGTTTTAGTGTAGATCTTATCTGTCTTTGTGAATTTGAAAATAGGGTTGATAAACCAGGTAAGTATAGTAAAAACTTGAAATCAAAATGAAAATTTTAATTTAGTTTTGAGATGACCATTTAGATTAATGTATTTTAAGATACTGTATTAATTCAGATTTTATTTTCATGTCTAGCTCTCATTAATGATACATGATACTGAATCCTACAGCATCAGCATCAACTTGTAAGGCCTATGGAAAGTGGAATTTGCATGGATGTCTGTGGCCATTCAGTTCAGTGCATGCAAGCTACAGACACTTGTTTGCATCTTGTTCGTTTTTATTACGGTCAGAGGTATAAACTGGGAAATTATTTTTTGGAGGTGCAGTTTTTGTGAGGCAAATGACTCTTATTGGCAGATAAGATTCCATATGAGTTTGATTCATAGTGACTTTGCACATACCACTTCTGGCTTTCCATTGCAGTAACCAGGAACTGATTTTTAATTCTTAGATGCTTTTTGAGACAAAGTAAGTTATATTTTTTCAATTTTAAAATAAAACCAAGGTATTTATATCTTTGAATGCGTTTACTGCATCTGCTGTGAAATCATTTAAATGGCAACAGTGCTAGGGAGCATAGTGGCGTGCCAGACAAAAATAAAAGAGTATTTTGAAAGATCAATAGAGTTTTTTAAGCTAAAAAGCTATTTAATTCAAACCACACAATGTGTGATTGTGATGTCATTAAAACAAATATCCCAAATGAGCCATCCCTTACTCTCCGTATCAAAGGGCTGACATCATTTCTGCATATTGTATTGACAGTTTTCGTTACTTGGTACAGAGGTCAGACAAGAAAGCTGGGAAAGCAAGCTGTGTTCCAAAACACCACACCAAGTCCCAGCACGAGCTTTTTATTTTCTTTGAATACAAGATCATAAGAAGTGAACTTTTAATCTGTTTTGTCCACCTGTGTTTAATGTAGCTAGGGGACCTATTGCTTTCCTATTGCTATTTCATTTATTTAAAGGCAAAATGAGAGAAGAAGAGAATATGGGAAAACTCCTAGTAAAGCAGATTGGGCAAAAGGAGTCTGTATGTTGCCATGCCACATCGTGGTACCTTCCAAGGAGACTGCTGGTCATCTGCCTGGCTAATTTTACACTGTGTTTCCCACTGTAGGGTACGGCTCCTACAGCATCTCATACTGTAGATGTTGTGGAAAATGGCATTTGCATTGAAGTCAGGGAGAGTTGAGTGCATACACTGCACAAAATAAACACAAGCATTGCTTTCATTGTCTCTTCCTTCCTCCATTATGTACGCTAAGCTTTTGCTATTGTTGTTTTTTGCTCACAGAGATACCGGGAATATCACTGGCAATTCTGTCTTCCAGCTCTTTGAAGGAAGGACAAGGAATCAGTTTTTTATTTTTATGTTTTCAATAGTGGAAGAGTACCAAGTCACTACTCTGAAACTTGTTCCACTATGAAAATAGCCCTGCTGAGAACATAGCATGGCTTTGTTTTGCCATTCCACAGAAAAAATCAAGAAGCTGATGTGCAAAAGGCAAAACATGTTGACAAAAATTTTTTTTTTCTTATGATCTCTTACACATACTTATGCTTTTAAAAAGTATATGATAGGTGTCTTTTGCTGAGGTATGTCCTAAAACACTCCATTGACTGAACAACAAATAACAGTTGAGCTAGATGCTGTCTGGTTTTTTTCACAGTAGTGGCAGAATGCCTCTGACAGTGCTTGTAGTACTATTTGCAAAGGAGCTTATGCAAATTCAGGCTTGTACTGCTTGCCAGATACAGAATATTTTCTTTATGGTAAGATAAATTAGTTTCCATTTTTCTGCAAATTTTCCTGCTTATTAGCTGTAGAGATCTTCTGTTGTATTTGGAGGCACTGCATCTTAAACGCTGGAGAGGCTTTGCATTATTTCCAGAAATCCCGCTGAGATATGTGAGTGTGTGTAAAGCAGTTAGGGACATAAATTAATGCCTTTTTTTTTTTTTTTTTTGTCTTCTCTGTATTTCTTCATTGATAGAAGAAACAATGGGGGAAAAGAGATTTTGGCATCTCTAGTTGCAGTAGTATATTTCTCAGACCGCTGTTGTTCATACAGCTTCGTATGTAAATATGTTGATCGTTGTGTCTAGCAGACAGAAAAACTCCAGCAGAGCCATCTCAGATTGCACCGTGTGGTACAGACCGTGAGGGAAAGATGAAGAAGAGTTGCTATGTTCAAGGTAAAATGAGTTCTTTGCTGTTGGAATATTTTATTTTAGGAAGTGGTAGAAGAGAGCAGAGAGAAAGAGGAGAGGAATAGGAAGTCTGGCTTTAAAAAGCCCATCGGCAGCATTGCCTGTTTATCTAACAGCTCCTCTGCTGGAATACTGTCCTCGGATGCGAGTTCATGTTTCTCCTCCTACTGAAGGGGTTTGAGTCCCACCTCCTCAGAGATGCTGTCCCCTCCTAACGTTTCAGAGATGGGAGTCCTTCCCAGGCTGTAGCAGACTCCTGGGTCCTGCCTGCTGGAACTGCCCCATCGGCACGTGGGCGAGAGGGACCTCAGCCTTGGCCCACTCGCCTGGGAAGTGGGACTGTCAGGTTCCAGTTGCACTCCCTACTTTGCATAAAGTATAGACGGAAAAGTCAGATAACTGTGCCATATATGTCTGTGGTCTGAGCCTTTTCTTGGAAGTTAGAAATACATCTCCAAGTTGTCTCAAGCAGAGGAGGGAACTAGACTGAGGTTTTCAGTATCCAGGAAGAGGGTTTGCATCCTCAGGTCAGTGGGGGGAAAGAAGTTAATGCGCAGTAGCATGCTCCTGTGATATTCCCCGGCTAGTCTGCAGCCAAGTAAGTGTTGAATGGGAGACCTGGAATGGGAATCTAGTACGGCTTATTCCTACATGCCTTTACCACGTGAAAGCATCTGTTTGGTGTCATACCTCTACCCAACCTCTAATTTAATAAAGCTTCTGGGTTTATAATTATCTTTGAGACTTTTAGCCCATGCTCGTTTTGACTGAAATGTTTCTATAGTCCCCAAAATGTCTGGGAGTAGGAAAAGTGATTATGGAAGCCTTGCTTTCTGAGAAAACCAAGAACCTTCACTTCCTCCTCTGCTACATTTGTTGCTGTAACTCTCTTGTTATTTTTAACAAACCTTTAGCATTTTCTGGAAAAAAGTATTCCTTTGGCTCTGCTGTCCATAGAATTTTAAAAAATATTCTTTCTTATTTTTAGAAGCTATTCATGAATTTCTCGTATAGTATTTGAACTCCTGAATAGTACCACAAGGTGATAACTTCAGCGCAACACAGAATTCCTCATTTTTATTTGCATCTTCTTTTTCTGACAGGCTTCCAAGAAATGCATGACACTCAGGTATGTCATTCCTGAAATTTACATGCTCACTGTATTTTTGTACAAATCTAGTCTTTTTTTTCCTCGTCTATTATTAATGAATAAACGATTTTTTTTTCCTTAAACATGTTTTGCTCCAGCTACAATTCTAATATAATTTGTACTGCTGAAAACTCTGTAAGTGATTAGCAGACTATATTGGAAGCCACTCATACCATCCCACTGTTGAATGTCTTTGGATTTCAGTAGAGATGCTTTATATAGACAGGTTCAATGGAATCTGGTTTTATGTTGGCATTTTAATTTCTAAAACAATTTGAATGCTGGAGGATATACAATATGTATAGCATTAAATAACACCTAAATGAGATAATGTTTGTGATATACAATGTAATTAAAATGCTAACTGATAGCTTATCATTCTATGCACTATATCTTTGTTCTTACTTGCAGTTTTTCTTAGGTTAAGATGTCCCTTTGGTAGGTGTATTTTTAATCTCTTCACAACTTTTTTCAAAATACGAATTTGTTTTTAATATAAGAATAGATATAGAAACCATCTGTCAGTTGGTTCCTTTATATAAAATGAGATTTTTTAAAAATCTTAGTTTCTGGCAAAAAGTGTGGTCCATGTCACACCTTATCCTTTTTATTCACATTATTAGTATAAATTTACATTTTTGCAGCAATTTAAACTCATGATTTCCCCCAGGCCATGTTGTTCATGGTTTTGGTCTTTTTTTAAAAAGATTCCACCATCCCACAGAAACTGGCTCAGTATATGTGGGTGACCTTAGTGTTCATTTCCTCGTTACATGTTCTCTCTTCTGAATTCTTTTCTATTTTTCACTGCAATCTATTTTTCATTGGTTCTTCTCTCATTAGTAAACATAAAGGATACTATCAAAAGGTCAAAATGAACTTTTGATCCCATCTTTTTGTTGTTGTTTGTGAGGTCAAAATTACGTAAAATGAGTTTGTGCATCCTTAATTGAAAACCTCTCTTTAATACCTACATTAATAGCACTGGAACCCAAAATAGATTGGAGAGAGTTTTAATCTGTAAAATGCATTATCAAGTGAAAAAAGCACACTAAAATGTGGAAATAAACAGAGAAGCAAGAGGAGTTCCTTGTCATTTTGATTTTGGTAACTGTAGAATTTGCAGAGCCCAGAAAGACCATAAAGACTTCGTTGTGTATTTCAATCAAGTTTTAGAGCCAGAAGGTTACAAGGCAAATTCATTCTCAATATACAGCCTCTGGAACAATGACCATAACATTCAATTAGTCAGATGTGCCCAAAATGTCAAGACCCTCATAAAGAAATAATTCACTCATCTGGGTTATTATAGCAAGAGATTTTTTTTGAATCTGATAAATATAGGGCATGGAAGGAATTGACTTATTTATAGTTACCTTCTTATTTTATCGCGATAATGCTCAGCATCCCTCCCATACAGCAGCAGAGCTCCTTAGATAGAAAATATGTAGAAATCACGTGACCCAGGTCATCATACTTGCTACTAAAAAGAAGAAACTCAAAAGGATTGGATTCAAAACAAAATCCAAACCCAGTTCTGGTGCTCTGCACTCTCTCTGTAATATGTTACCATTACTTCTTTTCAATGTAATGTTAAAATCCATTCAAGCACAAATGCAGTCACTGGAAACTCACAAAACCATCAGCTTAAGAAGTCCCACACTGGCTGACCATCCTGTTGACCTGTCTCGGACAATGGCCAGTACCAACAGCTTAGGGAAAGAGCTTAAGAAACAGAGCAATGATCCGTTCCTCTTTCCTTTCTTCTAGCGATCAGTGCTGCAGGCATTTCCTCCCCTTGATATTACATTAGGGCCATTGTTTAGTTATCCTCGATAGACCTTTCTGCCATTGACTTGCCTAATCCCATTTTGAACCTGTTAATACTTTTTGCATCCAAACTTAATTTAGCAGTGAGTCATACAGCTCAATTTCTTGTTGTGTGGAAAAAGATTCCTTTTGTTTTTATCTGTTTTTTAAACCTGCCATTGGATAAATTAATTTGTTTATATGGTGAGAAATAATGAACAATTCTTCCTTATTCATCTGCTCTGTCCTATTTACAATTTTATAAACCTCCTGTTCCCACACGCGCAAGTTATCTGCAGCTGAAGGAAGCTAGCCTGCCTTAGCCATTCCGTGGGCAGATGCTGAGCCATTCTTGCAGTCATCCTTGTCCCGCTTTGGCATACTCCTAGTTCTACTGTATCCTTTTGGAGGGAGTGTTATTAGAATTATACCAACACACTTGCCAGATGTGAAAAATATGCGAGAACTGACGGACTCCAGGACATAAAATAATAGGTTTTGAGGCTTGTCTATAGATTTAATGATTTAATGGTTTGGGATTTTGGATGGTCTCATCTGGAATAGAAGTGGGTTTTTTTTCTCTCTCTTTCTAAATGAGTTCAAGCTGCTTTGCATTTGGAGTAAGCATGCTAGAAAAAGTCACACTTGCTCCAGAATAGGAATGTCCACTCATAGAGGCAATCTGAAGCAGCTATCCATTTTAAATTGTCTCCCTATCCTGTCACATACCAATTTTCATCCATTGACAAACCCTCAATCTCAGACCTTTCTGCATTTCATCCACAGGAGCCCTGTGTGGATTAATTAGTGCACACTGTGGGTTGAAATTAATCAGTGCCAAAATTTAATTACCCTCAACACCAGTTGCTCCTTATAGACACATTGTGCATACTGTAACTTTTCGTTCCTCTGGGATACACTTCTTCTCATATGGGCTGCACGTGTTTCATAAATTAAAATGTGTTGGAGGTTCTCCTTATTCCGGGAAATTTGTACGGTCTGCAAACCAAATACACAAGTAGGAATTCAAAAGGCTTCAGTAGAATACAGTCTGCTCTAGCAGAGTAGATACACAGGTCAATAAACATCTAAGAAAAGTACCTAAGTTGACGCTAACTACTGTGTGTGCTATTTAAGCAGAGTTAAGAGATGAATTGCCTTCTAGAGTAGCGTCACTCTGTTGAAGCATGAATATTCTCCACGGCTTTAACTCAGTAGCAGACAACCATTCTCCGTTCAGTCCTGCACAAATCTGTAACAAAACATAAACAAGAAAAATGGCAAAGCCCGCAGGCCTTTCTAGCAATTGACAGTTACGTGATAACACTGTACTGTTGGAACCAAAATCGTAATTAACCAAATCCTTTTCGTAAGCCCAATGCCTAGTGCACATTTTCAGTTCACTTGAATGGTTTCTTCTGCAGCCTTGATGGATTTGACTTTTGACTGGTAAGAGTTGCAGACACTACAATATAAGCTAGTGGAGCTCTTACTAGGTCCGAGGTGTTGGAATACAAGCAAGATCTAGTGGACAATGAACCAGGAAGGCCTCAAGGGACCTGGATTTGAGTTCTGATATTGCTGTTGACTTGTAGTATAGACATGGTCATTTTTTACTTCTGATTTTATCTGGTTTGCTCAGCTGTAATTTATTTGCAGAAGACAATTTTTGTTGTGTGTTTGTAGTCTAGCACAATGCACTCCTCCTTCTCTCTTGGATGTCTGCTAGTCAGATTCCCTGCTGCAAACCAAATAACACAGGGATTTCCTAAACTTGCCTGCAGGACTTCTTTATCCGCTTTGTAATTTCATAGAATTAGTAAGATCAAACTCTTAGGTGAAGTCATCAGCAAGTGTCCTTTTTAGCAGCTGAGGTGAGTGAGTTCAGGAGCCCTTACCCTTTGATTCTTGCCATGATGTTACTTACTGAGTGGTTCCCTGGGCAGCTGTGCGACCTAATGGCTCACAGCTGCCAAGATGGAAGAGTCTTGCCCATGGACATGCCACCCTGTCTCTTCCTATTCATTCATTTCTGTGCTGAGGGGAGGCTAACCCACTAGCCCAGCAGGAAACTACCCAGCAGAAGAGCTGGGCAGTATTCTGCTAGGCTAGGGCAGCAGTCAGAAGAGTCTAGATGTCAAGTGTGTAGTGTGGGAGCAGTGTAGGGAGAAGAGAAGCCAGGGCAGGGTGAGCTTTCTACTTTGTTGACCACTGTAGAACACTAGATTTTCTTGGTTGCCCATGGAACCAAGGTTAATAAACTACTAAATTGTCTCCAATTATGTCTTGTGGAACTGGAGCCTAGAAGCTTCTAAAACTCTAGGCTGGCCTAATTTCTGTCTGAATTCTGGCAGTCTGTCCACTTACTGCTTTTACTAGAGGCTTTACTTGAAATATTCTGCCCCCAATATATCCCTATTAACAGTGACACAGAGTAGTAAACGTATTTCACTGATGGAGCGATGAGTGTCTTTGTAAGGAGGGAGCAGTCTATTTTGGTATTCTAGGATGCTGATCTTTGCTTTATCAACAGACTTTGTTTTGCATAGCTGCATAGTGTGTGACAAAGTTGAACTAATGGCCAGTTTTAAGTTTACTACTGGAGATTTCAACCTGGCAGTTACAAGAGGAAAGGTCTTAGACTTTTTTCATTACAATCTCTGCTGAAAATGTTTGATCGTGCCTACAAATAATTACTGTTTCATAACCCAGTGAGATCTTCCAACAAATACAAAAAGCTGCCTGCAGTACTGACACCATGCAGATCTGTTTGTTTGTTTATTTCTCTTGGTAAACCAGGAGTTTTGTTACAACAGGATGAGTATTTTGGCTTTTGGAATACAGCAAGAGCACAGGAAATCATATGTGCTGACAAAAGGGTTCTGAAATTTTGTTAGGAGGAAACAATTTTAGAGCCTCCACTAGGAAAACTCCACCCATCTTGATATATGGTGTTTTAACCACTACCTATTTAATAAGAATGGCTTACATGTTATGAAGACTATGCATGTTTTCTTTTAGAAAAATTTTTGTACTTCTTACTTTCAACCCTTGCTTATACAAAAATTGCATGGATTTAACTAAATTAAAACCACTTCTGTAAATGTTTCTGAAAAAAACTACTGTACTTTACTGTTGAGTTCTGTGTTTTTCCAACATAGACAACTCTTCTTCCACTGTGTAACAGAAACATTGCTATCAACTGAAGCTTCAAAGGGATGATAATCATTTTCATAGTATATAGCCCGTGGGTCCCTCCCTGTAGCATCTTCTAATAAGGAGATGGTCTTTCTCAAACAGGCTTAACACATGGTTCTTATTAATCTGTTTTTCTTGAAGTGATTTGAAGATGAAGGGCAAAGCACTGCTAAGCACAGTGGAACAGAAGATTCAGTCTCGTGGGTGAGGGATGGTCAGGACGGCTGCTGTCTCAGGGCTGGGATTTCCCAGCCACGCTGCATACATTTGGCTGGGCCACTGACCATTGTTTCAAGTGATATGCTGTGCTGGCTCCCACACAAGGCGATTTTTTTTTTTCTACGTCCCATTTACAGAACAAGCTCTTCTCAGAGTATTCAGTACAAGCTCATTGTGGCTTCCATAAATTCAGGGGTAATTCCTGGCATATGCCAGGAAGAAGAAGGTTAAAGGTCCCTCAGTGACAGAAAATGGGGCTGAGCCCTTGTTGAAGGCAAGTGAATTGTGAATCTGAGAGTCAAACTTACCATCTCCCTTACCTCCCACTGCAGGAGAAACCTACTGCTGTCTTGGTCTTCTGCCTGGTCTTTTCTCTAGCACAGTGTGCATCTCATGCAGTTTTGTCATTATACTGTAAAAGTATGGAGTGATCTCTTTTGACTTGATTAGCAAGGATAGTGTCTGATACGAAGCTGTTGTTCCTTGAAGTTTTCCTTATTCTGGAGTGTCTGATTTATCAAGGAAGCTGTACCAATCGAGGCACCCCTTCTAACATTAGACTGCTAAGAAAAAAAAAAACCAAAAAGAAAAAAAAAAGTGGTTTGGGGCTGAAGCTTCTAAGAGAAGGAGTTCTAAGAGTGTTAACTTCATTTAGCCAATCTGCTGTTATTACAGCACTGGTTTTGACACTTTTTGTTTGGTGTATTCTTTGCTGTGCTCTAAGGAGAGAAACCTATGTGACAGAAATGAAGACAACAGTAGAATAATTGACAAACAGTCTAAAACCTTTGGCTGTTCATTCAAAGGACATCATTGTCTCTTTAATCTCACCTCTGGCCATCTGCTCTCTCTGTCCTCACATGTCAGATAAACTCTCGGGGTCACATCTGTCATCTGGTTTTGGGGTATTGATCTCCTAGGACAAGGAGGTCAAATATATAAAATATAATAAATTGATCAGCATAATGGTTGACTGGTGAAGTTCAATTTATTAATAAAAATTATCAAAACTAGGAACCCTCTCCTTATTTTAAGAATGACACTTCCATGGAACATCGAAAGTCTCCTTACATAAAGGTGGGGCTGCCTCTTGACTTGTTTCCTACTTCCAGATTTCCTTTTTAACCAGGGCAGGAAGGTGGTGGTTGTGACAAAAGGAAGAGGAAACAGAAGTACAGTCAGTAGCAGTATCTTTTCTCATGTTTAGAAATAGCCTCTGTGTGCAAAAACAATTGTCAGCAGCCTTCACTGATTTCAGTGATGGGATTTGCCTTCTCAGACCCGACCACGCCCTGTTCACCAGTCTTTTCACACACATCAGTCATGAGTCTGAGTCTTTCAGCATTCCCACACTGACCTGTCGTTAATCATTCTGCACTTTGAAAACTGCTTATGGCTCTCTACAGTGGGCAGAGCTTAGACAGCAGGGATGAGCTCGGAGTTCCGTCCATCAGTAAGTACACTAACATTCTTTACTGATGCGTATAAGAGGAAAGATAAGAAATGTAAGGTCTCCCAAACCAATTGCATTGAGCTGCTGTCAGCCATTCCGGAGAGATAAGAGAGTCAAGCCTGACGTCCACTCTCCAGAAGAGGTACGTATGGTGTTATCTGGTTTCTAGTGTCAGATGCAACATTTGTCATTAAATTCATGCCTTATAACAGCAGTATTGGGTAGTATGCAAGCTCACCGTTGGGCAACAGGGTAGTTCCGGGGTTAAAACACATAGCTAGGAGCGAAGAGACCAGTGCTCAAATTCCAGCCTGGCTATTATAAACTCATTACACTATGAAATTCAAGGTTACAGTTTTCTGTCATTACATCTCTTCTATGGGTGGTGAAAGCTGAACAGCAGTGAAGACTCAGACCTTTGTGTCACATAGTGAACCGTACTATGCGGGGGTAAAGTCAGACAATGGAACAGTAAATACATCCAGATCCCATCTATGTTACAGTGTCCACCAGCGGGACTGCAACTACACCATGGGATCCTGAATTGCAGGTTCTCTTAAAGGAGCTTCCTAAAGAATGGTACCATTTTTTCACTTCTTTTATTACATCAGTCCAAAATACCATAATGAGTGTCCAGATCACTTCTGCTTTTTCTTATCCACTATGTTTTAGAGGCTAGTGCTAAAAAACCTAGCAATTTGGCTTGTTACATTCATGTCAGTATGACCATCATCCTTCTTCATTTGGGTGCATAAATGTAATTGTACGTGTCGGTTCGTATTTTTGATGTTTTTGTCGGTAGAAGAACGGTTCTGCTTTGCACAGTTCTGTCCTGCATGAGGAACCATCCACAACTATGCTGTGGTCAAAATGGCAGAAAACAACAGCTGCTTTCACACTCGAATGTAAAGTAGAGGTGAAAGGAAAGGTTTAGTTGCAGTAACCTTTGCTGCTTCGGCTGTCTGCACTAATGGGGGCAAGGTCCTTGAGTGCATCTGCTTTTCCTTTTTTAGTGAGTGCACCATCCTGTCTCCCTTTGGTGCTGGGGACTGGGTGGCGGTTTTGCTTTGTCTGCAGGGATTCTGTTTGCTGTCATTTGTAATAAAAAGACTGACGTGCCACACCGTAGGTCGTGAGGAGAGCTGTCTTCCATCAGTGCAGCAGACCCCAGGGAGAGGGAGAGCTCCTGAGAGTCAGGTGGGAGAGAGGTGGGAGGGGTTATATCCAACCTAACCTGGTCTGGTTTAAAGTTTTGGACATGCTGTGACTTTTGATTAATGAACTGTTCTGCCCCAAATATTTCTTGGACATCTACATTACTGTTTTCAATTGTGCTAACTCAAACAAACCAGCAATCAATTAACTAGAATTACAGTACGACCAAAACTGTAGGCTAAACAAAGCCATCGTGAAGAAACTGGCTTTCAGCCCAGTATCTGCTGATGATGGGATATGAAACAGCCTATTGATTCTGTAGCTCTTGAATTCTTGTACAAAAGTAGGAACAATGCTATTTGCCTTTTCAATAGGAAAAAAAATCCCATTTTATTCACTATTGCCACTTAGAAAAGGCAAAGTACATTACTGAGCCAATTTTTAGGAGGTTGTACTGAAAGAAGTACTTTCAGCACGTTAAGAAAACCTCAGGTTAGAGTTACACAAACTTTGAGCAATCGTAAAAGAAAGGCAAGAACACTAAATTTTAAACTATATTTGTATGTCCACCTATCAAAAATGTTACTCAACCTTTTTGTGATACTTTCAGCTTTCTAAGCTTCCAGCTCTTCATGTGGAAAGCCATTTGAGAAGACAAAACAGCTCTGACAAGTTTCTGTGCTGGTGACTGGCAGTTTATTGCTAATACTGTGATATTTAGTGCTTTAGGACAGAATCCCAAAATGTATGAAGATCTCAGCTTTGACTTAAAAGTTTCTAGTAGTCATGCTTTGGGGGAAAAATTTGGAAACTTGGAACAAATGCACAAATGGCTTAAACAAGAAGACAAGCAACAGCAACTGAAAACATCATTTTCAAAAAGCTCTTAATTTTAATTAATCCTCTGTTCTGGAGGAGCAGTTTCATAGTTTTTCAATACATGAGGGTTGCTAATACAAAAAGTGTGCAGTAATGGTAAAAGCAACAACCAGTCCAGCTGCATTCCCTGAGCAGAAACTGAGAGGGACAACAAGCCATAAATAGTGGTGTCACCGCCCCTCTTTGCCTCAGTTAAGGAGTATTATTATTCTAAACACTAAACAAACTATTGCTTAGGCTCCAACTGGAAGTTTCAAAGCCTCATAAATCTGCCAGGTCAAAGCCAATTTTCAGTGGAATTTTGGAAGGAACTTTTTTTCTTGAGAGAAATATCCAGGGCTAATTTTAATTTCTTTTTACTACTTGTTTTAGCAGCGTTGTCGAAAACCAAAGTGTTCTTCAAACGGAAGCATATGAATTTTATTCTGATTAACCTCATTCTATATAGGCCTGTAATTTAGCGCTAGCCTACTATAGCAAACACAAGCAGCACGTTCTACAATGAGCGTATATCCCCCTTTAGCCTGGAGGTGCTGAGAACTGTCTTCAGGCAGAGATTGACTTGACGAGTGACTGCACATTAATTACAGGTGGGCTTTAGGTAACACAGTGCTGCCTCAGCTGTCCTCTGTAAGATCCCAGCCAAGGCGGGTACGTAACCTGCACGGAGCTGAGTCCTGGAAGGGGTCATGTTGGGGGGCAAACGGGCAGGATGCGGCAGAGGAACATCTCCAGTGCTGCATGATGCCCAGCGGCCCAGATGATTCAGCGCCACGAAACAAAAGCAGGGCCCAGTGCAGGGTCTGTATGGAGCAGGGAGAGGCTTGTGTGATAAAAGGTTTGGAAACTGCTGGTGCTGAGAAGACTTGTTGGCTCCAAAACATGAAGAGGAATGTTTTTATTACTTGCTTTAATAAATAGGAAAGTAATTCCATGAGGGCTTAGCAGACAGCTGAGGCAATATTCAGGAAAGTCTGCTCAAAACGAAGGATGTGTGTACGCTCTCTCTCTCGCTGATTGCTCTTTTGAGAGTTTGGTGGGTTTTTTTGGTGCCACTTTTTCTACTTTGGAGTATCTTCCTAGGTGGAAAGGCCAGCCTTCCAGAAAGGGATATGGGGCAGATCAGAAATTATGGTTTTTTCCTCCCTTTTCTTAGCCTATTTCTCTTCCGTCAGTACTTTCCTGCTCTAATACTGAAGTCTCTTCCTTCATGCATTAAGTATGTTCTACATGGAAAACCTGCTTGCAGCCCAGTGTTTTCTAGACTCAGTATTTTATCTTTGTAATGTGTGGTGCTGTATATTTGCTCATATGCAAAAGAAACAAGATGGGTAATGTAAGATAAAATCTGAGGTCTTTTTCCTTCTGGGGACGTTTATTCCATTTTCATGGTTACTTCTGAAATTCTGTTCTGATTCTGTGCAAACAAATTTGACCTGGAGCATCAATGAATGCAGTGATAGAATAGTCATGATCAGTCCAAGATCGCCACAAAGAACTTAAAAAATGAGAAAGGTGGCAAAAGTGTCGGTTGTAGAGCGAGAGAGAGATTGCTCAAGATACTTGGTGTTGTGGGACAATCCTCTTCTTTCTTTTCCAGTTGTTAAATCTTTTTCACCAGACGGGAACAACTGTCTTTAACAAGCATTTTTCTTAATTTGTTTTGTGGAAGCATATAATAGGCCCATAGACTCAGTCTGTTAAAACACAGGGTCCTGGGCCTAAAGAAAGGCAGCATAAAAGTGGAGGGTTTTTAATGAAAAGAAAAAAGTTAGAAAAAAGGACTACTTTACATAGTTCAAGCGATTAAGGTAGAAAAGGCAAATGTTCTGCCTCTACTGTGGATTTAAGTAAAGATGTTCCTTTGCTTGTTAACTACTGTCAAAAGGGACCTCATTTGGAGGAACATGCTGAAAAAGTGTTTCTTTGTGTACCATGCACAGCAGCTGTATGGTAGACAAAGAAAGATCTCTGTGACTCACTTGTTTTTATACAAAGAAGCGATTAACGGTGTCCGCATCTATAGGTATTGCTTTCCAGTGAATCAGTTTTATGCCATAGCAGTCCATAAGATTCAGAAAAATAACTGTATTATCTGTTGGCCATAACAACATGTTGTAGTTAAAACAGACCTTCACTCTGCAGGTAAAAACCAAATTTACAGGCTTGCCAGCCTTTTTTAGCTTTTTTGCTTTATTACGTCAGCCCTGGGACTCTCTGTTTTGCCCCTGGCTGTCCCTGCACTTTTGGACTTGTTCCGCTACCAGGATATCTCCTAACCTTATTAACATACACTCTTATTAAGGGGGGTTCTGTGCAGCGCTGTGCAACACTGACGTGGTTGTCTTTTGGGAAGCATAGCTGCCGAGGATCTTCCTCCAGGAACGGCAAACCAGGTAGTGCTTAGGTATCAAGGCAAATTAGCCTCCAGGCACCAGCGCTCTTGCTTTTTTTGCCCAGATAAACTAAGAAGTCTTGTGCAACCTATAGCAGCGTCTTGTAGGTGAAAAGAAATGTGCAGCTGGAGGGGTGTCAGAGCTTTTTCCAGCCGTATTTGTGTCAATGCAACAGCCTGAGACTTTGTTTACAGCCTTGGCAAAGCTATCATAGGCTAAACTAGTCACAGCAGCAAAGCTACCTGCCCACCGGTAGAGGATCTTCACATTACAAACTTTTCCTATAAACCTCATGAGGTTTAACAGGAACTGCATTATCTACGAGTAAAACCTATAGGTTTTTACAGACCCTAGAGCTTGGTTTTACTCTTTCCAACACTTGGTGGAACCAAGGTGAGATCTTCTGGCTCCTGGGCCCTTCTCTCTTAGCTTTTTCCCAGTTGCTGCTGCTAACTGTCCAGTCTGCATGGATGAGTCTGTGGTCCTTTGCTGGAAGGCAGCAGAAGTCAGTGGGGCTCAGGAATATTGCTCCCTTTCAGTGTCTCTCCCAGTACACTTCCTAGGGTGACAGCCTCTCTTGTTTAGCCAGTCGTGTGGTTATAATCGCATGAAATAATTGAACAAGAACGCAATTCCACTGCATAGTTTACAAATCCATCTAGATTAGTATTTTCAATGTGTTTCAAATTTGTGGATGCCTGTAAAGTGAATCTAAGTCTACCAAAGTAAACCTCCTTTTCTCAGTTATCTTTCAAGGTCTCCTGGAAGTAGACCATAGGTTGAAGACCACTGATCTAGAAAAAAAGACCGCCTTTCCCGCTGAAATTTACGCTACATTTACCTAAAGGTTCAGGACACACTCAACACCACTTAGACTACAAATTCTCTGGTGCAGGGATCACCTTTTCATTTTCTACAAGTGCTTCATTCAGTGCATTCATCACTGTGCCTTGTGAGCATTATTGCAGTGTAAATAGTAAATGGCACTGTTATCTGAGGGTCTTCAAAAGTACCACTCTGTAAGTAAGTTGCTGATCACCAGATTTGGAATATTTGGGAATTATTACTATTAGTTGCCCAGAACCAGGATGTACTTCATGATGGTTAGTAGACTAGAGGTATTAGGTAAACATCGTCATAGCTGACTGAATTTTTGTGGTTGCACCGTAACTTGTGCAGCTTTCATGACAGGAGAAACCAAGACTGAAAGAAAACATGGGAGTTTCATGTAGGAAAATTACAATTGTTTATTCAATTATTAGCCAGTCCTGAAATGACTCACAACACAGCTGCTTAGATTTACAGGCCGTTAACAGATGTGTTTGTTGCCTTTTTTGTTCAATCAAAGTGATGTAGTGGGACGCTGTCCTGAGCCAGATGTATCACAAAATTGAAGGTTTGAGGAAATGGAACAGACTTTTGTCTCTTTCTTGCATCAGTTGCTTTGTGTGTGGCTAGGAAAAAGATATTCTGAAGGTGATTTAAGCTGTCATATCTTGAGATAGCACAGTAATCTAGTAACAGTATTCAGTGAAAGTTGGGCATCATTGTCTCTGGGACACTCTGAAAACTCTAGGAGTCTCTAATCTGCTATTTCTAAAGACTCCATTTTTTGATGTGACTTATTTGGTAACTCTTCCATCTGCAATAATATTACAGTGTGCTGGCTGCTTGGTGGAATTCTTTCAAAACATTGAAATTTGATGCTCAGTTATGCCTCAGAATTATCAGGTACTTTTTCTGTTACATTAACATTCAAATTTCATACTTTTTATATAGAAAATTGCTTTGTGACCAGGGGTAGAATAACCAATACAGGCCATGTCATATACACAAGTATTTACAAGATGCTGCAATACATTGCCTTTTCTAAATGATATTGTTCCTGGTTTTAATTTTGGGTTGTTCTCCTGTACCAGCCTTCTATGCTAAACTTCTACATTAAATAAAAGGAATTAATATCACATATCATAATAAACCACTGACCATAACACTTTAGGGTTTTTTTGTTGTTGTTTTACTCCCCCCCCCCCCCCCCATTTTCTTCTTCTATTTTTCTTCCTTATTTCATTATTTCTCTGAGGTCTCTCTTCTGGACTTAACCCCCCTTGTCTGAGGTTGAGGTACTGCCTTTTTTCTCCCTTCTGTTTAAAGTACTTTGCATTTTTACTTTGCTATAGGCAATTATTAAAGAATCAAAAGCATCTATCCCCGCTGTAGGTAGGAAGATCTGTAAAAACTAGAAGAGATTCTCTGTCTTCTTCTCAACGACAGATCTTCATTTTAGGACTTACATCCTTCTTCTGGATAGGTACTGACCAAGGTCAACCCAAGTTCCCATTTGGGGGTTAACAGCCTTGATCATTACAACTCCTGATAAAGCTTTGGGACTTCCTTTGCTGCTGCCTTGTCTGCAGTCATGTAGATATGTGCAGAATGAAACCAGGGCGGGTTTGTTAAATCTTTGTTCTGGCTTGATAGCATCTGATGTACCACCTTCCCCTGACCAGTCTGCAGTGGTTGAGCGCCAGTTGTTCAGTGCAATTTAAACTTGCCTGAGGGCTGTGGTGAATTATGCCTGCTGCCCGTGACCTGGTTGGCTTTTGCCACTCCTAGAATTTGCTAAGAGATAGGAAAGACTTTCCTCATGATAGCTTTTTGCTGCACTGGTAGCTTAGGACAGCACGGGATGCAGCTTTGGCGAGGACTGGGATGGCTGAACAGTGGCTCAGCAGTTACCTGGTAGGTGATTGGGAATGCATGCTGCATTAGACAGCGATACAGCAAAGGAGATTACAGTCCTCTTAGCTCCCTCTTGCAAACCTGCCCCTCGGGATCCTCTCCGATCCAAGCCCAGAGAACTGCCCTTGCAAACCGCCTGCTCTGGGGTCATCGCTCTGATGGCAGCAGACCAGGGAGAATCTCTGGCCAGTTGTGCTGGAGTTAAATACTCCAGGGACTGGTTGGTGATCTTGGAGCAGTTAGCCAGGGGGCTGAATTTAGTTTATTGCCAAAAAAAAAAAAAGTATGGTTATTACTCATTACTCAGATGGTAGTTTAAAACAATTAGTCTAATTATCGTGGAGCATTGTGCTTTAAAAGGCACAGCTGAAAGTAGAGAACCGCAAGATTTTCATGTAAGCATTAAAAGCTCTTTTAATCACCTAGATGAGCCAGAAGAAACCAGTGGTTATATGTTTGAAGGAGTTTCCTTTAAGTTGAAGTGGATTTCTGTAATCAGATGAGCTCATCTGCCATCTGAGCAATCTGTATTAGCAGTGTTGAAAAGTAACTCTCAGCTGCTGCTTAAAGTGACTCTAACATATTATTCTTTGTTGTGCTCTTAAGACCTCAGATTTGATCCTGCTTTTTTGTGCATGTGGACTCACCATAAAGCATGCAGCAAGAAAAAACCCTTTTAAAGGGCATGACCTTATTGCTCCTAAATGAAACCCAGAAACCAAAGGCCTCCTTGTGATGTGTTTTAATACTCTTTTCCTGAATAATCAATTTAAGCTAAAAAGAGGCAGCTGAGTTTTGAGAAAAAAGTGTCTCCTGTGTGCCCAGTAAGCCTGTCTGCTGTGTGAGCAATTGAACAGAGAAGAGGGAATGCTTGGGATCCTGCTCCGGCTTTATTTTGAGTGCTTTTGAATGTCCTGGCAAGAGAAAAGGGGTAAGTGTCCTACACCCTGGAGGGGTTGCAATGATTCATCCTTACCTGGTGGCTTTGATGTGAGGTGTACGGAACTAGTGGTGACTTTCTTCCAGAGCCGGGTGACTGAAGGCTGTCCTTGTCTGGAAGGTTGAAATTAACTGCGCAGTCCTAGCCTTATAATCTAAAATACTCCAAGGAAAATTTCACTGGGAAGAAGATAAGTCCTTGTAAGATTGAAACATGTTTTTTTGTTTGCAAGGGCGTAGATGCAAGTGTTTTCAGGAGTAAGCCAGCAGAAAAACTTTCTGGAGGAGAGCTGATGGGAAATGTAGAAGGCTGTTACCTACCACAATGCTTAAGAAAGTGTAATTAAGTGGAAGTTGTGCTTAAGGCCCAAGACTTGTAAGGAATTTGGGACCTCAGTTGACAATGTAATTGTACCCAAAGTCTATTTGTGAAAACTGCACCTGGTCTGCCTGTTTTTTTTGTGAAATACAGTTGCATTTGTGGAGGATCCAAGTAGTGCCACTATGTGGAAAAGCGAGTGATCTCAGCGATGTTTACTTCTGCATGGAAACATTCCCAGACAAAGAAGGAATCAAACCCTCTCCCTAGAAAGATTAAGTTCAGTCAATTCCTTCTGTACAGTATCTTCTTGTTCTCTTTTGTGGACGGTCTTCATGCTTGTAACCGCTAAACTTCATCATCCTACTCCCATTCTTTATGTGCACTATTTGTTTCCCAAGGCAAGTGGCATGCAAAGTCATCTTGTATTTAAAGTACTTCCACTTAAACTTTGTAGTAAGATGGGGAGTAAGACATTTTGAACTTTGTAGTCTGTGATTAAAAACTTTAGCAGCTGTTCCTGTAAAGACTTAAATATGCTTCCAATTTTTTTCACACAGGTATCTCATCAGCTTGGAGGTAACTGAATATCTACAGGACCCAGGCATAAAGTAGGTATGATAGCATTTTATTTGATATTAATGATTTTACTGGAACACATAGTTACTGGAATGGTTGTATACTCCTTGGCATTAGTATACATGAAAAAGTACGTTCTATTAAACAGGGGCATAGCTCTAAAAAACCCCCATACTTAATGATATTGCTTTGCAAAGCAAATGAGTGTACCTGTGCCTGCCAATTAAATTGTGTCGTGGGTGGAATAATTAATTTGGAAGTTAGGCAAGGAGCACTTTGCAGATTATATATTTTTTTTTACTATTTAGGCTGACTGCAGAGCGCCCAGGTTAAGGTTACATCCATTTTCCCTGCCTTACACCCTTGTGCGTGGCATGGATGCAGCTGCATGCTTCTACAGATTTCCCTGCCTGGGGGGGGGGGGGGGGGGGGGGGGGGGGGGGGGGGGGGGGGGGGGGGGGGGGGGGGGGGGGGGGGGGGGG
>JAVKLA010000081.1:32466297-32513150 GCA_034782735.1 Sagittarius serpentarius | reverse complement strand
CTGCCGGGGCGCGGGCGTTTTGCCGGCGCAGGCCCCCCCCACCCCCCCGCCGTGCGCCGGGCTTTCGCCCGGGCTCGGTCAGCCAGCGGCTGCTGCGGGCTTTGCCCCGCGAAGGGCTTTGTTTGCCTTCGGCCGCTCCGCCGGGGCCGGGGGGCAGCCGGGGCCCGGCCGGGCTTCGCCCAGGTCTGGAGATTTCGTCGGGTCTTTTTTTGGGGAGGGAGGAGGGGTTTTCTTTCAACGCGGGGTAAAACGGCACGGCGTTTCAGGTTTCGTGCAGGTGCTTTAGCAAACCCGTGTCTCCTGGAAAGCTCTGTTCCAAAAACTCCCTCCGGTTTTGGTGCTTTAAAGTAACGTTAATTGGATTGCGGGAAGTGTGGCCTGCAGAGGGTTAAAAATATGATTGATCGCATCGTTAAGTAGCCTGGGGAGGGAAGAGGAGGGAGAGGCCATCAGGGCAGTGTCCTGCCCTCCGGTGGGACCCTGGGTGCGTTTCCCCATCTCCTCCTGCCCTTGCCTTTTCCCTGCGTGGCGGGTTGCGCGTCCCGGTCCTTGTCGCTCTTGTCGAACGAGGAGCCCCTCAGAGCGCATCCCTCGGTTGGCGGTGACGGACCTGAGGCACTCGGTTCCTTCTCTCTTCCCAAGCCACAGTGCTCCGAGTACGAGGGAAAAGGACCTGAAACAAACCTAGCTGTACCTTCAGCTGGCTTCCAATACGGTCTCTCTTTAGCTGGCTTTTTCCCCCGCCTCTAATTATTAATTGGCAGGCTCCGAAACAGCGGTGGCCTTGTTTTTTTTCTTGTAATGTTTGCTGGTAGTTTAGCAATTTAATAATGCTGCCTAGAGAACCTGATGACTTATAGGTGTTTTGAAAGCTGTGTAATAAGAGCCTACTAATAGTCTTCTTTTGCTACTGTTTCGTTCTTGGACGGAACAATCTTTGCTGCTGGAGAGTTGCAGTTCAAATTTCCACAAGCGTTTGCTGCCGGTGCCTCTAGCTAAATTTATAAAGGAATCCTGTCAGCTTGTACAAAGCTAAATCTGGCTGTAGCAACTCCTGGCTGTGCAATTCACTGTGGTTGGCAAGGCACAATATATAGCTTCCCTGAGATTTATTTTTAAATTTTTTTTTTTTTTTGGTGTGTTTGGCACGTAGTTATCATAATTTTGGGAACTCTTTACCAGTGTGTGTGGGTGTGCTTTGAGATGAAAACGTAAGAGTTATGCTAAGGTTAGAAAATGTATTAATAGGGCGCTTGTCTTGAAAATATGAGATGGCAGTTTGAGATCGGCCTCAATGAATATTGGTATTGTTCTCGCGTCCGTGCAGATGCTTAGCTATAAAACTTTGCCTCTCTACTTCTCCTCTGCGTTCTCAGTTGGCAAACTAGAAATGATGCAGAGTACTCTGATAAAAGGTTCAGTTTTAAAGGTGTTCATTTATGGGAATGCTGGCTTTTTCTCACACACCTAGAGAGCCCTAGGTAAACAACATCGACCTGTGGCCCATGACTGAGTGCATCCCTGCAAAGGCACGTCACGATTCTAATGCTGGGTGTTAACGTGTCATTTTTCTTGTCGTTTTCCTTATGATTTTCAAAAAAAGAAAAAGAAGAAAAAAATAGGCGTGTAGTCGAATTGGTTTGTCGCTTGTAGTCTGACTTGATAACATCTTGCAAAGACAGTATTGACTTGTTTTTTAAGTGAGGGTAGATGTTAAGAATGTGCAGCTTTGGAGATCTTCAAGTAGTGAACTTGGTTTGTTGGCAGCTCTCATCATTTCAGGACATCTGCCAACGTGTTCCACTTCTTCCTTGGGCAGGATGTGAGGATACAAGTTAACTGTCCAAAGGCACACTGTGGGCCTAAAGGGGTCGATTGCAACACCTTGGTATGAACCGTGCCCAGTAGAAAAGGTTCGGAGTGAATGGACTGAGCTCTTGGAACCTTCCTGTGTGATTGATGTGGGTTTTTTGTGGGGTGGCTTTTTTTTTTTTTTCTGTTTGTTTGTGGTGATTTTTTTTTTTTTTAAATGGGGTTGTGTGTTGTTGGCAGTTTTTTATTTATTTTTTCTTTTACTTTAAACCTTTGTTGTGACCTAAAAGGTTAAAGCTAGAAGGAAAGTGAAAATATCTGCTTGCTTGTTTAATAAGTAATTCAAGCAAGTCGTGAGTTTCTGGTACTTTTTGCTACTGTTACATTATAGGTTGGTATGGTTCACCCTTTCACTGATGCAATTTTTCATGTGGCACGAGGATTGGTATTTTTGCTAACTCAGTTGGAGCAGTGTGCATGTTTGAAAGCTTCCTCGTGTGCATTTGTTTGGATTGCCATGTACCTGTCGTCCTCTGCCTTTCGTATGCTTGTGATTTCTTGGCTCCAATTCCAGAAAGGCTTTTTAAGCCCTGCAAACTAGATAGGGTTATAGCAACTGATGAAGGCACGTACTTGAAGTAGTGCTTTATTATCTTTGAATGCAAACTCTGCAGTGCAAAGCTGGTCTGTTTTCTGTAACCATATAACACTAACAGAACTGTAAATAGTTATAGCGGCATCTGTCATTTTACCTTACTGGAAAGATTATTGGTAACGGGGATAGCTGAAGCTCTGTGAAGGCGTCACCCATACAGCTTGTAGGCTCTGGTGAGTACTTTTGCAATCAACCCAAAGACAGGGCTAACAAGAACACAGTTACAAAATCTACTGTTAGTAATTTTGAAGAATACTTCCACAGCTTAGCCTTAGATACCACTATTAAAAAAAAAAAAGTTTTTGTACAGGTGTATCATCTCTAAATTTTAAAGTGTGCCCTTTGTGTTTAAAAAAGACCAGCCCCAAACCAAAACAATTCCTAGGGAAGGATACTACAAAATATGTGAACTCAGAATGGACCCTTTTTTTGGGTTTCTATCTTACTTTTTTTTTAAAAGAAGTCCCAAATAACAATCTTTTAACAGATATGTAGCACACTTACTAAAGTATGCCAAAGACTCATTCAGCTGTTGATTTTTATTTATTTGTTTGTTTGTTTCGCTCGTGCTCGGTTGCCACTCCAGCAGTTGCTGGCCACAACTAAGCCTCTCCCCAGCCAAGCCAGAGCTGCGATTCTCGGCCTTTGGAGCATGGGGTCGTGAAGAGGAGAGGCACCATGTTGCTGGGTGGCAGCTGGAGGTGACGCTCGGCATGGCCCTGTCATGTACCCCAAGTGCATAGGGTCGGATATGCTGGGTCGGGAAATAATTGCCACATCCAATCTGATGATAAAGGGAGTGGTTTGCAGGACTGATTAGAAGCGTTTCTCAGATTCGACATCTATAAAGCTCTGGCAGTTGTAACTTAGTACAAAGGAATTAGTCTGATGTGCGTTCCCTTTTGTATTCAGTCGTGTTGAAAAGGACGATGGCTGTGTTAAAGAAACACGTTTTATTGACACGTTAGATTAGTTATGGCTTTAAGTTACTTTGCCATAAATTTCTTAGACGCCACGTGTAGTGCACAGATATTTAGCTAGAATATACGATAGGAAATAGAATAATGGCATACGAAAAAATGCAAGTTAGTAATGTAATGTCTACTGAAGACATTTGGAGTAGTTGTGGTTATATATGGCGGTCCTCTTATAATGAGCTGGAATTTTTGTTCGTGGGGACAATGAAGATGTCTTACCACTACTTACTTTAGACAGCATTTTGCTTTTGTAGTGTTAAGAGGGAAAAACAAAAAGAATTATTGCAGCCCTCAGCAAAGTCTGGAGTGGCAGAAAGACTTGCAGAGGTGTTGCTGAATGGTTCGTTTTGAGAACCTGCATTACTGTGGTTACACAGAAAGAGTTTTCATTTGTAGGACTGGCAATGAGGAAAAAAGTGGAAGAAAGCGTTATTCTTGTAAACTGAGAATGCAGAGGACAAGGAACCTATAGTTTTTTTCTTTTTAAAGATGCTTTTCAAAGCATTTCTAATAGCTGCTCGTTTAATATTCGATTAAGCCTCTCATTCTGGGAGACTAACCAAAACCACCTACAGAGTTGTGCTGCATCAGTCTCAAACAGTGTCTTCCCAAGCTCAGTCATGGCTCAGACTTCCCAAACTTGTGCGTTTGGTTTATTAACCATTAATCTTGTAATATTTTTCAGTTCCTTTTGGCTTTTAAGGCTATTGAAATCATATTTTCCAGTTCTTATGCTGTAACTGGAATGCGCAGAAACTTCTTTTTTGAAAGAAGAGCTGAGATTTCCATGAGGTGTCACAGCTTCAGGACCTGGGGCTTTAGAAAAAACATCACACGTCAGAGCGAGCAGGTGGAACCACAAAACCAAGGGGGGAACAGGAGCAGAGCGAGTGAAGAAGTCAAGTCAGTCTTAGGCACGTCGCCAGTGCAGTGGCAACAGTATTGACTGGAAGTATGGCAGCCTTTTATATACGTGGTTAAGAAAATAAGAAATGAATGTGAACTGTTTAGGTAATACCTTAAAGCACCAGCAAAGCCTGTTTGTGTTAATTCAATTTCCAAAGGAGTGTGTGTGTGTGTGACAAACTATCTCATAGTGTTAAAAGTTTCTCAAGTCACTTTAAGGATATAAATAATGGTTTTAGTTGTGGTGGTTGTGTCATATAGGTCTGTCTTGGCTGGTTCACCAGAAGTCGAGTTTATATGAACTTGGCCCAAAATAGGTTTAACTGCAAATTTGATTACAAGTGCAGGAAAAGAAAGGGGCCTAGTCAGGGTGGACTGGGGAAGGAAATGGAGGGAAAAGCTACTGATACTTATTGAGGAGGTCTGAAGAAGGCAGCTGTCCAAGCAAAGTTACAAACTGCTTAAAACTACTGTCAGCTGCTGACTGGGGCACCTTCTGAAGGACCTGAATGGGGGGGTGGTCACTACCTGCATTCTCGCTAATCGTGATGCAGAGCATTGCCGTGAAAAGCAAGGTGTTGGTTTAAAAATTTATCTAGAAGAGACTCGATGAATTTGACTTGTTTTCTTCCTTCCTTCCGTCCTTCCGTCCTTCCTTCCATCCTTGGCATGAGCTCCCCACCTAGTCCTGCTTCCTATTCCGCACTGGGACCATGGAAGTTGCCTGTGTGTTTTATAAGTGTAGGGAATAGGTACAGCTTGGGCTGGCAGCTGTTTCCCATGCAAACTTGTGACTGAAGCAGTGCTAATTATCTTTGAATCCTGTAAGTCTTGCTTGCCTGCTCTGTCATTGAGTTTCAGACAGCAAGTGGTGCCAAGCCTCTTCCCGTAAGCATGCGTTCTGTAGAAACTTGTATGCGAGCCCTGCCCAGATGTTTTAAAACCGAACTTAATGAATGTTAATACCAAAATATTTGAACATTCATATCCATTCAGACATTTCAGGATCACACCCCAGACATTAGTATTGTGCAGCTAATGTTTTCTGCTGATAGGGTGCATGCATCCTCTCACTGGAAGTACTGAGCAGAGGTAAAATGGGCATCACCGGAACAGTGATTGAATCACCTGCTCAGAGCTCTTGTAGATAAAACCTGGATACCTAGCTCAGGAAAGAGAAGGCTGTTTGGACTGCCCTAAGGAGCACTGTCAGGGGCGGCTTAACAGCCAGCTTGTTTTCAGGGTGGCGGCTGACATCTTCCAGCATTGTCTTCGGGGTGTGGGCTTCAAGGTCAGCTTCTGCCTTTAATCAGCCCACATGAGCAGTCTCTATCTCCTAGATTTAGTGCGTGGGCCCTGGTGCTTGTGCTTTCTCCCATGCTTTTGCTTCTATTAGGTGGAGGTATCTGTAAACACAGGCAAGTTTTCCTTGCTAACCTCCTGTAAACTTTTCTTTGTTAAAGTATTTACCAAGGTTTACCCCCCTGCATGTCCCCTAAGATTAGATACAGTGTCTGCTGCAGCTTTGTTGTGATTTCTGCATACCAGTATCAACTTAACTGTTCTTGCTGTTTTTTCTTTCTTTTTTTTTTTTTTTTTGTTGTGTGTGTTGCCTGTCCCAGTGAGTCCAGGCTCATTCTTGAAGGTCCGAATGCATTTCAGAAATACAGTGGCAGAACCATTTGCTTTCTGTGGCAGCCGCTGATCTGTGGTACTCCAATCGAAAGTAACATCATGCTTTGTGTTCTTGGTACCTGACATGAAGGAAAAATTATACTTCCTTCTCTGTAAAGAATTTTGAAAATAGATAGGTGAAATTAAGAACTACTTATCATGCAAGCCTGTAATCTTCTTTATCACTTCAGTATGCTCAAAGCTTTCCACTTGCCGTTTAAGTGGCAACCAAGTTAATATCAGCAGAAACATCATTTTAGCTTGCAAGCAGGTTTGGTGCTGCTGAGGTTAGCATGCTTCACGCTCAAGTGTTTGTGAAGCTTTGTCATTGTTTACTTTCCAATTCCTTCTCATTATCCTGATAACATACCTTGTGTGGCTGTTCAGAGAGCTGTCACACCTTAGTGTCGGAGTGATGTCATCATAGACTTCAGCCTGTTGCAGAAACACTAATTTCTCTGAGAATCAGCAGTCTGAGCCTATTTGAATGGAAGAAAAAGATGTATTTAACAATGAATCCTTATGGCATTTGGAGAGACAGCTTGCCTTCCCTCATACGCTACTGGCATACGAAGTTTGTAATCTCTCCTTTCCGTCAGTCTTCTCTGATAATTGTCAGTCTCTTTCATGGTAGATGAGTCTGAAGTTATAAATGTCTGATATGGTCTGTCTTGGTCATTTTGTGCTCCCGCTGCCTTGAGGAGGGTGCTGACCCTGCCCTGCAGGCCCACTTGCCACACTCCTCACCCAATGTAGCCTCTTACAATCCTTGCCTTATTAGGTTGGTTATGCTGTGAAGTCTCTTCTGTTTTGTGGCAGGAAGGTATTGTCTCCAGTATCTCCTTCTCTTGAGCTTGAACTCATTTAACCTTGTGAGTTTTTCCCAGATATCCAGGGGAAAGCCATTAACTTACCTCCTGAACATCTACCTGCAGCACCAAGTATTAGGCACTGTGTAGGCTTTTTAGTTATCCTCTATAGAATTTTGTGATCTGTTATTCAGTGAAAGATAGTAAGTAATTCCTGAGGGTATCGATAACCATTTAATCTCCAAGCTTGCTTTCTGATTTATAGAGCAGTATCTTGGCATGCTTCTGTTCCTCCATTGCTTTGGATGACATTGTTCCTAAACTGGTACCGGAGACGTCTGTATGCTGGGAGAGTCAGCGCTAGGCACGTTTTACTGTTGAAAAGGACCAGGCTTTCTGCCGATTCCCTTCAGGAACCACTTTCCTCTTTTCATCAAGTCTGCCAGCAGGGAAATGCAGAATAGATCATCAAGAAAACCCCATCTTTCTTTTTGTGTGAAGGACAGAGTGGTTTGCCAAGGCATGAGCCGTGCTGAGCAGAGTTTAGAGCTGATCTCCTGGGTGGTGACTCAGCCTGGTGATCTCCATTACTGCAGCTTGCACTTTGCCACTTTATCTGCAGTGTCACTCTTTTCCGGTACCGTGACCTGTTATCAGCACAGGCGTGCTTCCTCGGTCATGGCTGTACATGCCGACAACATCCCTCGAGTTCTTCAGTCTCGCAGCTAAGCTATCCTGCTGCTCCATGCACAGTGTATATCCAAAAGAAACTGCACTGGAGAGGTTCTTCCTGCAACTCTGCAGCAGAGAGTCCTGCCAATAAGCCACCCCCGTTGTCGAATGCACCCAATGGATTTGGCTCTTGCACCCCTCAGGCCCCTCCGAAGCAGTTTATTCATCCAAAGCACAGCACAGGCACTGACTGAGATTCCCACAAGTTCAAGGCAAAGCAGAATAGGCATTTTTCTTCTGCCCTTCGTTGGTGAAGCTTTGATGTGGTGAGACCTATGATATGCACAGGTGGGGTGTGGAGGAGAAGGGATCTCTTCCACACGCCACTGTGTGCTGTTTGGATAGGATAGGAGCTGTGTCTGCTTTTCAAGGAAGAATTCTGCAAAAACAAAAAGCCACAGCTATCTGGTTTGCTGTCTTCAAAAGAAAAGCTGGTCATCAACCTTTGTCACTGAAGATCTGCTGCTTTCTAGTCTCTTTCGTCTCCAGGGGAGAGTGCTTCCATACATACCTGACAGATTCATCTGCCCACCCTGGCTGTGTGCATCATGCAGCTATTCCAGCTCCCTGGGTGCCAGGGCTGTCCAAATGCCTCTTCACTGCTGCTGACTTGTAGTGACGAGGAGTCTGCCCACTATATGGTTCTTCTTTTCATTTTGCTCTTCTTTAAATCAATGCCTGTGCTGCATGAAAAGTCCTTCTTGTTTTTAAGAGAGGATCGGTGACACCCATCTTCTGACAATTTCAGAAGAATGTACTGGGTTGGTTTCTTTTATCTGTTATAAACGTTGAGTCATATGAGGAGGTGATTAGTTCTGGTACCTGGGTCAGAGTTACTTGTCTATGCCCATACTTGCCCAACACTGACTTCTTTCCTGGGGACAGTTTGAGGTCATACCAGAGACGACCTGGAGGAGGTCTGGCAAAGATTTACTCTTAGCTGTTGACCTCCTCATGCAACTACGCCTTTGTGGTGTCCACTGTCGTGAACGAGTAGACTGAAGGAAACTCTAGGGGTGCTGCGTGCACTCAGCCCGTGAAGTTAGCCTAATACACCTGGGAAAGCGCTCAGCTGATTCCATGTGGAATAAATCCATTTCCTTGGGATGCAGCACATCTTCTGTCTGTTCATCGCAGTTACGTCATGTAATGAGTAGGTGCTACAGTACGTGGCCTTCCCTTGACGCTGTAATAGGCAAGCTGCTTGCCTTAGCCAGAAAAGTTGAGCTTTAAGTACTGGCACATAACTCAGTAGAAATCATGTCAAAAAAATTCTTTCTTTAGTCTTTGTTACTGGATTAAACCTGCACAGTGGTTTGCTGTTGAACACATGTGAACTTCTACTAAGAATTCTCAGCTTTTCTTAGAGGATCAGTATGTGGAATTGTTTGGCAAGAATATTTGTTTTAAAATACTACAGTATGCGTTGACACCATTTTATTATGTTGAATACACAATATGATCCAAGTTGTAAGGACGGAGTTGTCTGGATGTGAGATGTGATTTAGTGTGGTTGGGGACAGATGAGAGCAGGGGTGACCATGAATGGAACGTATGTCTTGATACCCTGCTTGTAACTTCAGCAGATTTCCACTTGCAAGTTTGTGGAACACAATTATACATAGTTGGGTGGCTTTGGTTTATTTTGGTCTTTTCCCCTAGCAGAAACAGGGTAGGGAAATTCTTAAGGATTAAGATTTTAAAACTCAAACCCATGGTTTGAGGGAACTAGTTTATTGGAGTAAAGTGATAATGTTAGCCTTTCACTGAGCAGCTCAGTCCGGGACCGTTAGCGTGTAGCATAGAAGGGTTGTGTGTCACTTACACCTTCAGTAGGAAAACTGAGGCGAAGATGATCTCAGAGACTCCTAAGAGAATAACATAAAGCACCCATCCTCTTACTGCAAATTATCCTGGTTGCCTCCCATGCAGAGCATACCCAGAAAGAGAACCTTGATTTTACTGGGTTTTGAAAGATAGTTTTCAAGTTTCTGGGTTTTTCATTTAACGTTACAGTGAAATCTCTAGGTGTCAGAATGTTTTTCATAGGACAGCCAGTCGTGATGGTTCAAGTCGACTTAAATGTCTGAACGTAGGTTTCTTTGGGGTTTTTGCTTCTTAAACTGCTACTTGCTTGATGCTTTAATCCTATATATTTTCTGAAATTAATGAAGAACACAAAGCTTTTTTATTAATAATTGTGATATATTTCTAGAATAACTAAGGCTATTTTAAAACATGCAAACTTTTAAAAGATGAAATAGAAATTGTAGGACAAATGACAGCCTATTGGTTAATCAATTTCTTTAAGCGGACATGCAAGTGTTTTCTTTGTGATAGTGTTCCTAGTGCAAAAGTGTGCAATGTTCTCACCTTGATATTTGAGAAACAAACTGTCTATTCAGCCAAATTGGTCAAAAAATTCACAGGATGAAAAATTCATTTTCCTTACAGATTGTTCCATTATAGAGTATGATAATACCAAGATCTGTAGAAAACTTTCTCAAAAAAGTTAAAGAAGGAAGGTTGATAGAAGAACGCTCTGTAGCATCCGATAGCTTATGCTTTAGTTGATTTGGATGTGACTGTAGGACCCTGTCTGTAGTCACTGATCCAAATCTGGGCTTTGAAAGGCCGTCGGGTGCTCTGGGAGTTAGAGAATCTCTCAGCTTTAGGCCAATAATTTTACACTAGAACTAAGAAGCTGTTATTGATGAAACTTCTATCAAACAAGAGTGCCTGCATAAGAAGTTTAGGCTTCTTCAGGATTGTCTGGTTTCCTGATTTTAATTTGTTTTTATTTATACACATACACACACATACATATATACACACACAGACACACAAATATAGACACATGTATGTGTGTATATTTAAATGGTTGTGGTGGCGTTGCCAGCCTGTCTCTTTCTAGGGTTCTTAAACAAAGGACTGTGTCTAGCAGTTGAAATTGAGTCCTTTGCCTCTGGAGGATTTGAGACTAAGGAAACTTGCGTGGACTAAATGGAAAGTAGGATAGTAATTACAGCTCACTTTGTATTTCCGTTTCGCTTAATTTACAATCTGAGGTACAGTCAGGTGGTTGGGTATTTGAATGTTACAACTGTTACAGTCTAATCACAGGAACCGGGTAAGACTACTCACGTATTTCCTCCTTCAGATTCATAGAAATGTTAGTGGAGGCTGTTCTATGTAGTCAGTTATGAACAGAAAAAACCTAAATGCAGTAAATAAAATGGTTATAATAATTGTCACTCAGTGATACCAAAAGGGAAAAAATATACTCTTTTAATCTGTGAAATTGCCTTGTGGTGTTGATTTGTTGCTGTAAATTTGGCAACTGGATGAGGGAAAATGTATCAATATTTCATTTAAAAAAGCCCAAACAAACATCTCTCAGATGGAGTAGGTTTTGTATTTAAAAAACATCTGTACATGAACATTATGCCACATTAGCAAGATTGAATTGATTGTATTACTGTTGAAGTTGAAAGTAGACTAATGTTTTTTTAAATGGATTTTTGAAATATAAAATCTTGCCTGTTTATGATTTGGTTCCCCTAGACCAAATTAACTTGGACACTCGGTAGGGACTCTATTTATTCTGGCGTAAGAACAACCATGGGGCAGAGCTTCCTGGTCTCAAAAAACTAGTGGTGGTAAGAGGCCTCTGCAGTGTTCCCAGCCAGCTGAATGCCTGAGGTATTTTGCCATGCAGGAAATCAATTGCAGCTGAATGTGCACTGTTTCCACTCCAAGTATATAAACAGGCCTTATGGTGATATTAAAAAAAAAAAAAAAAATCCAGTCTTACATTCAATAGCTTCTTGAAAGTTCAGAGCAACAACATCTGATGTTCGGTTCCTGTGGATTCTTCACTGTCACCTTTGGCTGGGTCCATAGCACAGAAATAGCTAAGGAGAAGAGGCAAATTAGTCTCGGGGTCCTCTAGAACAGGCGAACGTAAAGCAATGACTCAGAGCAATGAAAATAATAAAAAAGGTATCTTTGTTCAGTTCCTGGTTGATGCTCCAGTTGATGTTCTGAAGCTGGGAAGGGTTACAAATTTAGCAAAGGAAATGAGTTCTTTCCCTCGTTAAATCAAGAATCCTGCAGTTTTTAGGCTTCAAGGTAGGTTAATAAATTTTGCTAGAAAAAGCTGCACCACAATTAAAATAGCTGCTTTTTGTGAAGTGCTAGAAGAAACAATATTTTCATTTGGATATTTATCATTCTTTGTTGACCTTGTGAAAGTATCTAGATCAGATGCAGGTACCAGACACGTCTGGGAAAGTGACCCATGGCTCTGGTTTGCTTTAACGGCTAGAGCTGCGTCCTTCTGTTGCTCACCAGGAAAGTGAGGCTTCATTTGGGTAGAGGTTTCCAGGCATTAAGGATAATTCAGTTTAAAATCAGCGCTAACAATTTCCAGAAGGAGGGTGGCCTGAAGCTTTCAGGGTTTAGCGCTTGGGAACCCAGCAGCACTTCCCGGCTCTGCCATGGACTTACAACGCAACCATAGACAAAGTGTCTGATCCAGGTTTTTAAAGGTATGTAGGTAGGCACTCGCAGAGGTGGTAAGACTCTTAATGGGATTTTCGGAATCACATTAGCATCTAATTCCTATTCAAAATCTGACCCTTTAGCCTGTCTGAACTGGATTCAGCCCGTGCTACGTTTTATTCAGCTACTCTTTAAGGCAGAATGGGCAGGCAGTGCAGCCAGCGTGGCTTAGAGGGTATAAACTGGGGTGAGCGCAGCCCCCCGCTGAGCTGCGCAGTTGTGCTCCCTTTTATCTGTTCTCTCACACCATAATTTCTACCCTCCTTTCTGCAGAATGCCAGAGATTCAACAGAGGAGAGAAAAAGTGACTCGACTTTGTCTTACCTAACAGTGATTTGTTTGGCGAGTGCTCTACCAGGTAATTTTTTTTTATTATTATTATTATTATTTTAACTTTTTTTTTAAAATAAGTGATGATGTTTGTGCCTCTGGCTGAGGTGGTTACTGTTGGTGTTCAGTGAACGTAGCTCAAGTTAACCATGAGACAGCTTAGTATGCAAATCCACGATTGGTTGCTGTACTGTACTGTACAGGCCTTGAAATGTTGGTTAGCCGAGACGGTGGGTTTCCTCAGTGTGCATGCTAGTGGGGTTTTATGCAAATGAAATGAAAATCTTGGGACACCTAGGCAGTTAGGGGAGGTTAAATCTTCAGTTTTAGCACCATTTCTGTAGCTGAAGTTGTGTTTGGTTGCTTGATGCCATCCTTTTGGAGGTAGAAGTGACACCTTCATGGAGAAACAATGGTTTCTCCATGGGGCTGGGGAGATCTGGGACTTCTGTGTTCTTCTGAGATTTCTTATGTTACCATGTGTCATTTTGGGAAGAAATTGATCTTTCATAGTTAATTTTTTAGGGGGTTAATTTTATGTACTTTCACTATCTGAAGGTCTTGGGGGACCTGGGGATCTTGAGAGCATAGGTAAAGCAGATTTAGATACCGTGGAAATGTAACTTGATTGTAATAACCGATTTTACTCATTAGATTATCTAAAACAAATTGACATTCCAGAAATCTTCGTGATAGGGCTGGCAGGAGACTCCACAGAAAATGTTAAATAAGAAGAGAGATTTAGGCAAGGTCCCTTTCTCCCTCCTTTCCTCCTCAGTCCTGGTGCCAACCCAAAGAAGTCCTTTCTCCTCTCTGAAGAAAGCAGGCATTCAGTGATGGGCTTTGTGGGCAGCAGCAGGGACACTGCTATTTGGAAAAACTCGGTGACTTATAAATAACCTACTTCACTCCTTCCAGTCCTAATGCCGAAAGCAGTGTAGCATGGATTAGTTTAAAAAAAAAAAAAAAAAAGTACGTTATTTTAATTGCCACTCTGGCTTCTGTGACCTGCAGAGGGAATCCTAATATGCTGTATTAGATGACTAATTAATAGTATTTATTATTTTACCCTACTGATAGTGGGGCTCGTAATATAATTTTGTAGTATGTATTGATGATTCAATTGTGTTCAAATGTTCATGAAATTTTGGGAGAATGGCAACTTTATGTCGGACCCCATGCTTTGAGATTGCGTAGCTTTTATAGATAGACACTAACAGGCTTGCATAGCGTTCAGTTGAAGCTTACATCTGACAAACATTAGCGAGATCTTACTTTCCTTTGGATCCAAGGGAGAACAGTCTCTGTAAGTAGGAAAACATTTTGCAGAGGCTGAGAGGGGAAAGACCAGAAATTCCTCTTCAGTATTTTCTAAAAATAACAAGATTTGAATAAGGTTGCATGTTTTAACATACTTTAGAGAAAAATAACTGGCGTGACCTAAATTCAATACGCTAGTTGTCTGTGTTACTTGCTGATAGTTAATTATGAGCCTATTTTTTTGTCCACAAATGTGGAGGGGCTATACATTCCCAGGTTCCACACAGGAAATAATTTTATTTATTTAGCCTGAAATTTGTGCATATCCAAATGCGTGTGAGGTATTTGCCTAGTGACCTTAGAAAGTGAGTTACTTGCACAAATTCTCCCCCCGATTCCATTTCATTTCAAATGTGCTGTGCTGCTTGGCCTCGGTTTTGAGTTGCAGTGATTTTATAATGTGTTTTCATGATGAACAGAAAAGCTAAAACAGACCGTCAGACTCGAATAACCTCTTTTCTGAAAGCTGAGTTAACATAGCTTGTGCATGTGTCCTAAGAGGCAGAGGATTTCCGAAGATTTCCTGGGATCCGTGGCAGACAAACGTTCGCTGTGAAGTGCTTCAGAAAATTGTTGTATCAACAAAGCTGGAGTGTGTGGGAACGTACCAGCTAATGGGATAAGGCATTCAAGGACTAGATGAAGTGCATTTAGTAAGCAAATATTAATTTCGTGGGAAAAAGGAAGAAACCTAAAATATGAGGAGTGGTGTTCTGTAAAAAGAATAGCTTAGTGGCTCAATAATTTGGTGTTTAGAATACACTAATCTTTGGAAAGAATGAAAATGAGCTTCAGCAGCTCTTAAAATCCTGAAATCTGTTGTAGCAGAGAAGGAAACATCAGATCAATATACTTTCTTCTAACAATTCGGGGTGAGTTTTAATACGCAGTGCTAAAAATCACTACACACAAAAAAATTCCTCGAGCATCTGCATCACTGAACGCTTTGTTTAGGCCCTGTCTTTAATGGTATGAGGGCTTGCAAATCTGTGTGGGGGTGGAGAGGAATGATGCATGCCCACGTGTGAGCTTTTCTGTAAGTCGGTTCTATTTTTGGTGCGCAACGGAGCAGAGGTACAGGGCAAAAATAGGGGTTCGGTTGCGATGTGAAGGCCTGTCAAAGCTCTCCTATTGCGGGAATCTCCTACCAGGTTCTTAGAGCACTTGGCATTAGTACCCATGGGAATATTCGGGGTTTAATTTAGCATGCTAGATTGGGGCCTAATACCTTAATTAAGGCTAGCAATTTTTAATGAGTTTCCCCCAAACCCTTTGTGGCTGATTGTAGTCAGACTGAAACAGACATAATATGAAGTGCGTCTCTAGGGTTTTCTGTTGTTGGCAGTTTTATGAAAGCTGTCATTCTACTTCAAAGTGATGAAGCAAACCAGTGAAAGTAATCTTTAACAGAAGGATCCACAGAGCTGACTAGACTTCTTAAAAATATTACTCCAAATAACTTATGCCAGTGACATACTGAAAGGCTAAACACCTGGTACATTTAGACTAGCGGTTTTATAAAAATCGTGATAACTATTTAAAAAAAGGCTTTGTTAATTGATAAAACTGCTTTTCCAAACGTTGCTTAATTCTCTTGTCAGTTCACATGTTTGGGATTTTCTGCTGTGAAAAAGATTAAATGAATTGTCTGGACAAATTCAGGAATAATATAATTAGGAGTTTGTATAATCTATAGAGGAAGTGATTTATTTTTTAAACCTTTGTATATTAAGGTGTTGAATAAAAATTCTTTATTTAAAAAAAAAAAAAAACACCAACCAAAAGGCAAGTTCACTCACTCCTGCCTTCCCCCCATGCTTGCTCAGAGTGGTCAGTCCTTTCCCGCTGCCATCTCCTATTGTTACGGTCAAACGACCAAGAAAAAGTGTATGCTTCCTTTTGTGTCCAGTAGATAGGGGTTCTTAATTGATGACTGCTGCTTTCTTTCTGACAGAAAGGAAATGAATGGGCAGTAGTGATTATAGCACATCTGTTGTTTTCTGGTCAGCATCCTGTACAGCAGTGAAACTGTCTTGAAGACTGGTTTTTTGTTGTGGTTCTTTTTTTTTTTTTTTCCTCCCCTGTTCAGGACTAGTTAATAAGAGAGGCTATGGGTGACATGTGACAGTGTTGTTCCTTTGTCACAGGTGTAGCCAGAGCAGAAAAACAAATTGCGTGGTCGAACAGAACGGCTTGTTTATACTTTCCAAGTAAGCGTATTTTACAAAAATAAAAAAGAAATCTTGCTAAGACTTCAAGGATGTACTGCGTTTTGATTGCACGATGCAGGTGACGAGTCCTGTCTTCATAGTATAGTCACTGCGTTGTAGGTGTCGGATTCCAAAAATCACGCTGAAAATGCCTTCCTCTGGGGAAGCGGGGAAACAAAATAGCACTCATACCCAGGACCCCAAAGCCGAAACATTCACACAGCTTTCACTACAGTTCCTAGGATGCAGTTTCTACGGCTGTGGTACCGTCGCCCATCTCCTGCTTGAACATCGTTTGCTTGATGTGTGGCGGCCTAACTCCCGGGAGCGCTGAGGGACTGGCTGGGGAGCTCTGTGGGGTGCTCCTGCCCCCCTGGAGAGGGGCTGGGGACGGAGCCAGGAGAAGCTCCTTACCTGCCTTTACAGAGGGGGAAGTTTTGGGGACAGATGGCTGATGAAGTATAGAAAAGGGTCTGGCCTGAGAGGAGAAGGGGACTTGAAGGTGGGGAAGACAGATGTCTGGGGAAATGATTGAGAGATTAAAGCAGCTGGGTGAAGAAGGTACGGGCTCGTGGTAGTAGAGGGTATCACAGCTTGTCCTCTGCATCATACCAGCCACAATTTTTTTCTTTCTTACTCCTGTATTATAAAGAAGCCAGAGAAAGTGGGATGTGCTCTGTGCAAACCCTGAGTGTGCCTACAGGGAACCTTTTTGTTCTCTCTTGCCACACAAAGTGCTTGAAGAACCCTTAATTGAAAGAGCTCTGTCAGGCTGAATCCTTACCACGTACTTTGTAGTCCTTTGTTTCTTCCTTTTGGTTTTACCATGTTTAATTGCAGCATTTCTTGTAAGCAATGTGCCAGTACTCTGCTTTTGCACAGACTAAACATTTTGGTGCTTAAACTGATAGTGCTTAGGTTGAGCTCAGATGGAGCTGGTTAACTCAAGTTAGTGCGCTGGGTAGTGCTGCCCTCTTTCTTGGGGGTTTCTGATGTATGTAGGAAAAAAATGGGGTTTTTTTCAGCCCTTTCTTGTCACTTGCTATCCCAAGAGCTGCTCTGTCCCTGCCCTCTTAAGCGAGGATCCCCATCACTTAACAGAGGAGGTGTTGAGATGTACAACTTGTATCCATAAGATGCTGTTTAGCTGGAAGTTTACAGCCTTCCTTAAGCTAAACTGGTTTTTCAAATAACAGATGCACATGGCCACTGGAGGTGGGAAAAGTGAGCAAGAATATAGTGTGCTGTAGGTGAACATCAACACAGCTGAATACATAATTCACGATACCATAAATGAATCATGCTGCAGTTTATGCCTCAGTGATACATACGTCCTTATGGTGCTGGCAAAATGGGCGTCAAAACTGTGACCCTTTGATCTGATTTCCACCCGCACTCTAAATTTGCAGACAATGTGGAGTAATCAGCTGCGTAATTATCCAGCATAGATAAGATTAAACTTCTGTCATTGTTGCTTTTCCCTGGTCAGATCAAACTTCAGAAAATGGAAACACAGGTGGCATAAAACCAACTAAATTGCATGTGTGTTTTCCCTATTTCCAATGGTAAAGCCGGTCGGGGCTTTTTTGGTGGGTTGTTTGGTGGCGTTTGGTTGGGTTTTCTGGTTGTTTTTTTTTGGGTAGGCTTGTCTAAGGGTAATTTAAGCAACTAAATAATCCTTTTGCTTTCTAAGCAAGATGCACAGAGACGCTGTTCATGCCTCGAAAGCCTTTTAAACATTTAGCCTATCCCCATAGGATTTCAGACTTAATCTTGCATCTGTTGGCAAGCATTATGTTGTAGCTAAATATTAGTCATGGCACCAGCCAAGTAACGCAGGAAAACCCCACAGAATCAGTTGAAATCTATTTGCTCAGGTCTTTGTAAATTCCATTTTATGGATCTCTTAATGCATTATGGTAAGCTTTAATAAAGGTAGTAAATTGTTAGTTTGAGATTTTTGCAATTCTAAGCACTACGTTGATTGTATTATTCTGCACCTCTTGCGTGACTCATGAGAAACACCTGAATATTTGTGTGATGATGTATTCAAATTGCTATATAGAAGTTTGCTAAAATGTTTTTATTATGGAATCCTGGCTTTGGGAACAGATGTGACCTCTTTCATCCCGAGCTAAAGATGCAATACATGACTTAGAGCAGGGCTATATGTCGCTCTACAAAATTTTCAAAGACAGTTCTTTGAGTATTGATACATCGATGACTACACACAAACCAAAATCCTATTAAAAATGTAAGAGTACTTGTGTTGAGGCAGATTTTCATTACAGCATGATACATAGCTGTTCAGTAAAAGAAACTTCAGCAAGAACTTCAGCCTCTGAAAGAAAGATTAGCTACTGCTTTTATCAGCACAGACATCACTTTGAAGATACTAAACATCTGGTTTCCTTCTGGGAGAATTATGTTCTGTCCACTTGACCCTTTGTAAAAGTAAATACTTTTATTAGTTACGTTATGTAGGAATTTGAAAAAATATTTAAGATGTAACCTCCCCCCCGCTGCTTTGCATGCTTAGCTTCAGTTGTATCAATACAGTACATCAAATGCCGTTTTGTTCTCAATTCATACGTTTCTTTTGTAATTAAAAATTACGAATATGGAATTTGATAGGAGACATAACTATGATTTTCCTTGCTTTCTTTGTTTTCCTTTTAAAAAGAAAATATTCCTCATTTTCCCTCACTCCCTTGTCACCTCCCAAGAGTGTGTTGCTCCCACAGATAGTTCAGACCTAACTTCTTCCCTTCAGCTATGACTGTAAACTGTACTTCAAGGGTAAATCCAGCCTGGTTTATGTTTGGTTGCCACGTAATTTAGATGCGTGAAATTACTTAGTGAAGATAGTTGTATATTTTGTGTTTGGGTATCGCAGTCTTCCGTGATCAAATGGAGGTTAAAGATTGTTGGAGAAGTAGCTTCTAACCCTGTTTTCAAGGTAGAATAGAAAAGACCTTAAAATCACAGTTGTTACATTTGTTTCTTCCATGTGGAAGTGGATTACTGGGGGGAAAAATACCCTCTGTATGTAGAGGTTTAAACACTATTGTTGCCTGTTTTGTGCCAGTGTGAGAGTGAGTAGATATCTTTTAAAATACACAATGTAGCCTTTTACGTAAGGAAAGGCATTGAACTTTATGAAATGTTACACTTGAGAAATGATTTTAAAAGTTAAGCCAGTTAGTAATTTTTCAGCCTAGATTATTTTGTTGGAAAATAGCAATTTATTGAAAACAGAACATTTCACACAAACATTTTTCAATGAAACTATCGGCAAGAGAAGTTTTTGAGATACAGGATTGTAAGAAAATGTGATTCAGTTCCATGGAAAAATGGATTTTTTTCAAAATTCTACTTTTTATTTTTCGATAAGTTGGAAAGATAGCTTGCTAGTTTCTGCTAGTGTACTGATGTTCAGTTTTGCAAATTGTTCCTATGGAAAAGATTCTTCCATTGTTTTAATGCGAACAGTCTGACAAATGTCAGACATGACGTGCCTCAAGTCATGACAAATGATTCCCTCTACTCCTTTTTGTTCCCTATTTGACATGTATTAAAACTCTTACCGATGACTTAGCAATGAAGTTAAAACCTACTCCAAATTCTTACAGATTTAATTTGTCCTATGTATTGTTTGTTATTGGTCTAAATTGTGTTGCTTATGTAGTAGGTACCATAACTGCCTGTCTCTTTATTGGATGCGCTGATGATGAGGGTTTATTAATCTTCAGGATGAAGTGACGCCTTTCAAAAGACCATGTGCCACTTTTCGTCTCAGAGTAGAGAGCTTTTGATCAAGTGGGTTGTGGGATAAATGAGGATGTTTGTGCCAAATCTGTCTCAAATCTAAACCAAAAAATACAGTTTTCTGTGTTCATTTTGGGAATAGGTTCATAGTTTTAAAGCTTGCCTCATACACCAGTGTTTGAGAAATGACACTGAAGTGGACTTTAAACAGCACTTTATGATTTAAAACGTTATTGTCTCTCTGAAGCACATCTGGGAATGCAAGATCTAAAGCTATTAATTTGGCCAGGACAATGAGTTCTTTATGAATTGGGGCTAGCCCATTGAATTGAGTTTGTTCCTGAATTAATGATGATGGAGGGTGGGGAGTTTGGAGTAATGACCATCTGCTGGGTTGTTAATGTCCAGCAGACTTCAAGAGACGCGGTGACGCCTGCGGTGACACGCTTCCACTAACTTTAATATCTATATTGTTACTGTGCGTAGAAAAAGGAAATAAAAGCTGGATGAAACTATAAAATTCAGGTAATCTTTTTTCTTTTTTTTTTGTCTGTGTGAGAGGACTGTCTTCCAGGGGTAGAAGCTTGCTGCTCATCCAGTGGAGTGAGAGTGCTCAGGAGGAAAAAAAAAAAACAAAACCACAAAACCAAACCAAACCCTAACAACCAAATTTACCCTTGAAGTGTTACTTTCTGTTTTCCATTTATTCTCCATTCTTGAGAACAGCTTGATTTGATTCCTCCACCCCCCAGGACAGATGAGAGGCAGAAAACCCAAATGCTTTTCGCTCTGGGGACTGGAGGAACCCCACGCAAGTGCGGTTGTGCTGCATCTGCCATGGTGCAACAGGGCGTGTGTGATAGTCAGATGAGTCCCCAGCTCCTCGTCCCTGTCGCTGCTCGTTCCGTGTACCTACGCTGCAACCCAAGATGTAGTTTAAATGCTTGAAACAGTAATTCTCATAAAGCCGTTTTATAGCCTTTCAACACTGAGAGTAGCGTACGTTTCTTGATATTGTCAAATCGTATTTTCTTATCTGTATACTTACCAGAAGCAAAGATATAGATACTTGAGTAAATTCTGTAGCGTAAATAACCGTATAAATGAGGGAGGCATGAAATTCCTCTGCATGAGCAATTTCCTTCCCTGCTTGCTTGGATATTGGTCTTCAAGGTGACTGACACAAGCCTGCTGCGTGCTTGCTGGAAATGAGATTAGTAGCTGGGGGTTTTCCTCAAAATTAATTGGCAGTACTGGAAGAAAAACACATGCTTCATTCTGTGTATGTGGAAAGCATAATGTAAACATACATTTATTTAAAAATAGGCACAATACAAATATTCTAATATCTCTATAGTATTGTACTTCCTGCCGTTGATCTTTATCACTAAGAGTAAACAAATCATTTTGCCTTGGTGGTTCTTCCACGTTAATCTAGGATTGCAAACCTGTACTTCCAAAGCCGCTGTTCATGGTAGATGCCTCGAAGATGCCAGCGTCCACAGTGTTTTGATACATTAGGGTCAATGAAAGGATGGAAGATTTCCAAAGTGTTTTTCATACTCTGTAGAAAGTCTTAGTGCTTAATTCATGCAGTTTGGATATAGGGTTTTCACTGCAGTCTACAACAGCAGGAATTCACACCTAGGAATAAGCGGCGCGCGGCCCTCCTGGGGCCGGCGCACGCAGCCCAGAGGAAAAGCAGGACGTGGGACTCTGCCCGATAACCAGACACTGGGGAACCCGCGTGCCATCTCCTTCCAGTTCTGAATCTGTCGGGTGTTTTAGTGTTCTTCCTAATACATTTTATTTATTTATTATTATATATATTATTGTATATATGTATATATGTATATATATTATTATATATATTATTGAAAATCTTTATTTCACTTGGTATCTTCTTATGATCTTGCCAAATATGCACTCTGCTGCATCACTTCAAGTAGATGTTTGACAGAGCCCTTGCAGGGTGGAAAAAAGAGCAAAACTGCAATAAAAGCCTACAAAACGTATATGTGGTTGAAATGGACTTTATTATCTCTTTCAGTTTTAGTACATGCTTAAATTGGAAAAGGAAAATCATGTTTTTGTAATTACCGCTCTGAAAAGCGGAGCGCTTCACTTACTTCCTCAGAGAAATATGCGGAATCTTCAGCTTTAGAGATTTGAAGCTGGTAGTTACAGGTAATCCGTTTCAACTAGTAATTTTTATAACAAATGAATTAAATAGTTGTTTGTGTGTAAATTTTGCTGACAGCTAACTTTGGAAAAAGACAAAATAATTCTAGGCACACTATGAAAGTTATGTTAATTCAACCCTCTGGGGCTTATGTTATCCAAACCTCGTTCCTTGGTTTTGTTTGTTGTTGGGGGTTTTTTGTTGTTGTGGGTTTTTTTTTTTTCATATCTATTTTGCAAATAAAGCCAGGTAATAAGAATGATTTGACTGAAGCACCACATTGACGCGTGTTTTAAAACAGATCAAACTTTTCTTACGTTTAGGTGTAAGACTCTCAAAACTTTCAAAGATGATAGATAGCTTTAAAGTTTGGTAGTTACTTCAATCTACACTGTAGTTATTTTTGTTAAGTACGCTGGGTTCCTGTTTTCCACAAATTAGGGTAGATGCAAAAATGACTAACCAGTTTTGAAAAATTTGGCCTTTGTTTTGTAATAATTATGATTCATTGCAGCTTCTTCCCAAACTTTGGTGGCTTTTCCTTAAACTGTACTGGAGTTAGATTTAAAAAGAAAACCCCAACCCCCCAAAAAAGCCCACAAACCACAAAAAACCTCCCTTCCATTAAGGATCTGCTTTACATTTCGTGCTGACGTTGGCCTGCTAGCATTACAGGGGTGCCCAAACTCCAGACTTGTGTCTGGAACAGCCCTAAGAGGACTTTCCGTGCTACAGGAGAGCTGGGCATCTGCCTCTGAACTCTCCTTGTGGGACAGCTCTCGCTGCGACACAGCTGAAGGAGGCATCCACCAGTTGTTGGGCTACACAGGAGCTGAGATGTTGCAGAGAAAGGTGTCCACAGGCACACAGACAGAAAATGATGCTGCTTTTTGAAAGGTTTGTATCTGATCTCTTTTAAAGGTCAGGACTGAAAGGTAGAAGTGAACCCTGCCACTCCCAGTGGCGTAGGCGTAAGGGAAGACTAGGTCAGTGGTATGTAGTTATATACTTTCTGCTCTCCGGACAGTATGGTTGTATTCCCACCCCCCCACCCCCCCCAGCTGTTCTGCTTTTTATGCCTGGGTGTGTGCATCTGTCTCTGGCTCTCCATTTAGAGTTCTTTAAATCTTCGGAGTTTGTAACGAAATTCAATTAACAGAAAAATGCTTGAAACTACGTTTCAGCGAAGTTGGTGAGCAGAGGTGGCCTGAGAGAGGAGTCCTCTAAGCTTACAACTCTATTAAATTCAAAAGCACCAAAGAATGTTGTCAGGCCTGGAAGAAGATGGTCTATGACGGTCACGTTCGCTGGTATGATTTGGGGGAATTATAGCTAGCCTTCTCCCCAGACAGTTTCCAGGCATGGCTCATTCCCTAGTCCAGTGCAGCCATCGCTCCCGAGAGATGGTTTTTGTGCACCCTGCTTTGGAGACTAAAATGGTTCATTGGCACAGATGTGGGCTCTTCTGTCCCAGCTGACTTTTGCGCCCAAGAACGTTTGTGAGGCACATCTAGTGCATTAATTTAAGAATAGTCTTCGTGTTTCCAATGATGAAACTCTGCAAGGTGAGCTCAGCCTTTATTCAGCATCAGAGAATCTGCAGGTTGGTTCAGCGATCCTGTGAGTGTCTTCAATGTGGGGAAAATCAAGGGACACTTTTTATTTGATGTGAGTGCATCTTCTCAGTCAGCATTTCTCTGCTGTGCAGACTTTTTGGTCCGTCACTTAGGTAAGCTTGCCCTGCAGTGTTGCTATTGTTTATTTTAAAGTGTATTTCTGGACTGTTTGTTTTGTAGGGAAAAATGGGGGAGCTAGGAACCGAGGAAAAGTTTTTTTTTTGTTTTTTTTTTTAAATAAAGAAAATAGGATAATCTGGAACTGGCTTGGCACTTGCTAAATTGACGTGCCCTGGTGGGTCAGCACGTAGTGGTGACCATTGGGCAAAAAGCGATAGTGGCTTGGTGATACCCCCGGGAATACTGCACAGGCTGTAGGGACAGCGACAGGGTGGGAGAGAGCTGGAGCAACTGTCGTCAGATCTAAAGGGAGCAAAAGCTTCTTCCTCTACCTACTCCTCTTGCCGAAATCCAGTAAGGCTCGGAGGGCTGCAGAATCTCTTTTGCTGATGAGATAGAGTGGTTTCCTGCTTTTTGTGGTAATATACACGACCCTTTGTGTGTGTTTGAAATACAGCAGGGACTTTTTATTTTTCTGTTGCCCTGCTGAATAGGCTGACATCATCTCGGAGCCGAGGCAGGGCCCGGCGGTGCCCTCGCCTAGCCGTGCCGCTCGCCGGATTCAGCGGAAACTTGGTGTCGTTAGTATGCACCCCGTGTGCCCGTGTTCCTCAGAGTACAGAATGCGGGCTAGGCAGCAAGAATGGAGGAACTGGGATTTTTGTGTACCAAGGATGGAATTACATAACTCGAAACAGCGTTATTGGAATACCCCTGTGTCTTTTGGTTCAATACGTCAGTACTTAATATTTGAATAAACCATTAAGGTTTATAAATGCTTAGTTGTGTGTCTTGGCAGTGCTTTAGGTTTGTTCCCCAATTACTAAACTTGGGAGGCTGTTTTGCAGAATGTTCACTTCTGTTATTTCTTCCCTTAAAAGTGGAAGAAAAGGAACTTTCATCTGAATTCACCGGGCTTAGCTCTGAAAATTCAAAAGGCTTTGGAAACTGGCTGAAGCTCTTGGTACTGACTTGAGTAATATCCCCTTGAACATTTACTTCAGTCAAGCCTATTCAAAGATCCCCCTCCCACCCTGTCCTTATTTGTGTTGATTTCCAGTACTAGATCAAATGACCAATTAACTATAAAGCTTTGCCTCTTAAAAACAGGTTCTTCAGGAGTTGTCAGTCGTATTCCCGTGGCCTGATTTTATGTTCTGGGTTTACATAAACTGAAGTAACTGGAAAGGCATACCTGTCTCTATTGTGCTGCAGAGATGTATTGCATTGCCAATGGGGAAACACTAACTTGTGAATTTTAGTTGTGTTTGGAACCGCAATGTTGATATACACATTATAACGGTAAAAGAAGTGTGTCTGATCGTTTCTTAGTGCCGTAAGATTTCACGTATGGTTTTGCTATAGGATTTCATGGGCAGTGATTTGTGAAGTTGTCTTACTTGCATCCCTCTACGCTTCTAATACGGTGCATAATATTTACATGTCTTTTGACACTTCTTGATGTAATTTGGGGAATTATACTGGTTTTAACTTAATTAAGAAGAACTGAATTCCTTTATGTAGCTGTTTGCTCTTTTTCACAACCTTCTCTTTAGGATAGAAATGGAATACTTGATTACCCTTCGTGCCGCCTTCTAGTGTTGTTGAAGTACACGTGTTCCATCTTTCACTCTAGTAAAATTTTACTTTGTGGGGATAGGAAGAGAGACATCACATTATCGGTAATTCTGGCATCCCAGCAAGAGCAGGGAAAGCTGACTGCTGAATGCATGATTTGTTTCTGATTCTTTACTAACTATAGAAGGAGAAAAGGCTTCGCGGTTCAGTGTGGTTAAAATGGAAAGGTAAGAATGGTGCCCTTCATCACTGCTGCAAGAAGGCAGAGAAGGTGAAGAGAGGAGAGCTTGGACTTCTTTTCTAGGTGAAGAGTGTCTGTTAGTGTAAAAATTTAAAAAGCTTTGTAATCTTAACACCTTCTAAAACTATAATCGAAAATTAATGGAAACCCTTTATTGACTACCCCTTAATAACCTGTATTCAAACATGATGTTTCCTAATGATCACTGTCCTTGAAATAATTTTCACTGTAAAGCACTAAAGGATTTGGGATTATTTTTTTTCTCTGATCTTATTGAAAGCTACAAAACAAGATGCAGTTCCCCCAAAAAAGATCTCACTCAGCTCAAGCTGTGAATTACTAGAGTAGTTTCAAGAATTTTACAAATCTCTGAAAGGCTCTCAACAATTGCATACTCTTTTATAAGCTGTCCATGAGGTAATGTCAGATGACTATTATTTTAGTACAAAATAGGTATTTCTTTGTTTCTGTGTTAGCTAAGTCTAAGTTATTTATTTGTTTGTTTTGGTTTGGTTTTTTTTGAGAAGTCCTGTCAAAATGCACAATGGCTCAGACTCCATGCAGTTGTTGAGAATTACTTACAAACGACTCATTGGTTCAAAGCATGTCTGTTAGACTGATGTAGAGAGGAGAAAAACCTTCAGCTGAAGGAAATCACCTTTCCAACTATAACATTTGTAAGTGATGTTACTTTTTCCCCCCATGTGTTTTTTCTGAATGGAACTAGTGTTCTCATCTGGGGCCAGTGAAGGTCTGCATTTGGCGATGCAATGTTTAGTAATAAATCCAGCTTTTCTAAGAAAGCATGTTGGAGATAAGAAGCTTTGTACGTTTATGGCGTTACAGAGGGAGTTTCCCTGTCTAGAGAATACTGCATTTTAACCCCAAAGAAATGTTTATGCAGCAGTTTGTCAGCTGCTTCTGTCAAAAAGGTCATTCAAATTCCTTTGGAAATCATGGCAGGTTAAAGATTGTGACCATGTGTGGTTTCCCTTTTACCAGTTTTAGTCTCCTAGGCTCTCTACTTGTGTTGATCATAGGTGGGGTGAAATAATTTCCTTTCTCTTTCTAGTTATATTTAATTTAATATTCCATTTTCTTTAGAGTGAATATATATGCATGTATTTATGTACCTATATACAAAACCTGTGGTTTGCCAGAGATTAAGCATGAATGTTATTTGAAACTATATAGTTTCTCTACGCTCTACGGTAGGCACATGCATTTCAGTGCCACAAAAGCGAATAGGACTAAGCTTGCAGTTACAGAACTCTGCTGAGCTGGGGACACATTATTAAAAGCTAATATAGAGCCAGAAGGCCCTGGCTTCTCCATCACAACCAGTCAGAGTGTTCTGTAGGTAACTGCAAGCTTTGGCTCTAGAAAATACGTTGTTTGCAAGCCGTGCTTCAACAGTTGCCCTCTGGAGTGGCCTGAAAAATAATGGAGTGTTTTTACAGGAAATATCCCAATCTGAGTTATGAGGCCGTTCATGTGGACAAACTGCAAGTGAATGCGCACAGCACTATTAGTTTGTTACTAATTTCCTCTTTTTTTCCATGTGTGTGCAGTGTGTATATAAATAAACATATATATATATATGTACACACAGATGTGTGTACCCTCAAAGCAGGGAGAAGGGGAAGCTGGAGGAGTGTGAAGTGGTCCTGCAGTCAGCTGGCGACCGCACCATGTCAGGGCTCAGAAAGCTTTAACCGGTGACTCTTTTATGCTATTTGCTGGGCTGGTTGCCCAATGCTATATACTCCGTGATGAAAGCAAAACCCCAGAAATTTTCATTAATCACACTTTACAGCAGTCAAAAAGTTACGTGGGCTTTTTCTGATGGCTGTGAGGAAAAAATGTGTTTCGCAGGGTATATGTATGTAACTTTGTTATGCATGACTGTAGTTTGGCTAGCCATTCAAATGACAGTTTCTGGAAAAGCCAACCGAGTATTACTTGTCTAATAATTATAGAGCCAGTGTCTAAACCTCTCGTTTCAGCAGTAATATCGTGCTCAGGCAATTGCAGTTGAAGGAAACACACAAATAGGCTTCGTAGGAGCCCTTCTTCTGGTGGTGAATCTGTGGCCGTTCTGTTCCTTGCAAAGCCTAACGGAGCCACTGTGTGTTACGGAGAGAACAGCGGTGAAGGATCCATGTGTAAAGTGATAATTACCCATTATCCGGGTTTTAATAGGCTTCCCCTTCATGAACAAGTGTCAGCAATGCCAAACCTTTGTATCTTCCCCCCCGCTTCTCTCTCTCTAGCTCTCCAAAAGAGTTTACACTTAAGGGCAAAAATACCTTACTCTCTTGTTTACTTGGAATTGGTGTTGTTTAGGAAGATTTTTAACAAAGTAAATAGACCATCTGGACAGCACTGACCTCTTTGTTTTTCATAGTATGATCTTCTTTTGGAAGTTGTCTGGGTTTTTCTATGATGAGGTCTGAAGTTATTTCTTTGAAAGTATATAGTGAAGCCAAACATATTATAAGCATTATATAGAAGAGGTAAAACAGCCTAATTGGAGTTGATGCATACTAATTGCTCTGTTGTTAGTGAAACTGGAAGAAAAATAGCAGTGCTTCAAAAATGTGCACATGAGAGAATAAACTTTTGATTTTGATTTGGTGCAGAGCATCATTTCGTGTTTTTCTTTTCCTTTTTCTTTTCTTTTTAGGGAGCTTTCAGAAATGTTTATTTAAGTGGAAAGAAGAAATACCCCTAAAACAGTTGATTTTGAAATGGACTTGTCTATATTTATACTCTTAACAAGCACTGGGCTGTTCTGCAGTCTTTGAGCATTTGCTTTTGGATGCGCCTTATCTCTTTGTCAAGTTGTCCGTGAATGCGGTTTCAAGGTTTGCGTTACATACTGGTTCTGCGGGTTTAGGAGACGTCATTCCCTATCTCGGTGCCTTCACTCTGACCTTACACAAAGTTAAAATACATACGAATTTTGTTTGTCCCATAGATACTAGCTTTTCTACTGACCTTAAAATATCAAGAGTTTCTCTGGAAGAGGGCTACAACGCTTTCATTTAAAACAAAACAAATCCCAGAAAAACCTTTGTTATTATCGTAGTCCTGTGATTTCAGGAGAGACTACCCCATGTAATATATGCGGCCTGATGTCCTTGCTAAGCGGCGGGCAAGGTTGTTTCCCTTTTTCTATAAAGCGAGTGTGATGGTGTTAGTGAACTTTAGCTGGGTGTCAAGAAATTTCCCGTAACAGAAAGGGAAATGTGAAAAGCAAGTGTCAAAAGGTGAAATGCATGCAGATGCGGTAAGTATGTTTCTCCCCTAGTAACAAAACTGTTCAGATGTATTGGAATCTGTTGCTACGTTATCCATCACTGTAATATTTATTCAGCACATAGGACTGGGTTCAAATCCATTTAAGCCTTTGTGTATTATAATTTACTTTCACTGTTATTTGACTTGTTTGCTGTGATTGGATTCTTTGTGCTTCAACGGCAGCTTTGCTTCCTTGCAGCCTGTTTTGATTTTATTTCCTTCACTGCTTGAGCCTGTGGTGAAATGGTGAATTTGCACAACAGTGGCCTTTTCCAGGACAGTGTGTAGTGATATCCTAAGCACAGGCATCAAGCAAAAAGAGAAGTGTCTCTTTAAGTGCAACCACACAACATCCGTAATAGAAAAGCAATTTGGAGGAGACTAAAAGCCTGTGAGAGCGGGTATCATGGGCTCTTTTCTATGTATGCCGGACACAAGTCTGGAGTTTTTTTGGTTTTGTTTGTTCTTTCCTGTCTAACAGAGAAATGGGATTACAGAATGACTGTTAGGATGCTAGCTGGGTTATTGCCTTTGTTTTGTTTGTTTAATTGTTGTTGGGGTTTTGTGGTTTTTTTCTTTTTTTTGTTTTTTTCCTTTTTCGTGCTCACAAGGGGCATGGGGCAGTGGCAGCCCTTGTCCTTAATCAGGAATCTAAAGCTGCAGCTGCTGAGCACCAGAGACTTGAATGTGGAAAAGACTGAAGAGGGAAACGTTGCGTGTGTGCATCTGCATGATTGGTTATTAGCCAAATCAGCATCTCTCTTAATTGTAGCAAAGTTCAGAGCTTTGAAAAGGAATTTGAGTAATTCTGAGATCAAGACTGCTGAAATTTTTTCATCTTTGGTTTCCTTTCCTTAACCATCTGCACTATAAAGCAACTTTTGTTATTGCTGAAGTTTGACAGATTCGCATCCAGCTATGGAATGTTTTTGTTGGTTTTTTTTTAATTTATTAAACTAGAATTTTTGGCCCAGTAGCGAGGTTTATGCTGTGCACCTCACTAGAATTAAATCTATTGGAAACTGAGACCTAATTCATCTGTAGTTGTATTTTCTCATGAGAAAAGTTTCAAGAAAAACATCTTGTAAGAAGAGGGGATGCTAGTGACCAGTGAAAATGCCAAATGTAGATTAAAAAAAAAAAAAACAAAAAACAAAAACCCACAAGTTTTTTTGTTGTTTTTTTTTTTTTCTTTAACCAAGTCAATACACCTACCTGGAGAGTGTGTGTTGGAGGGGTGAATGGTGGGCAAGGCAGAAGTGCCGCTGTAGAGCTAATGGCTAGAAACTGTATTTGGCTGTAACTCCCTCAGGTGACATGATAAAATGACTCGGCAAATTCTTACAGTATTAGAGAATTTGTCGAGGAGAAAGTCATGTGGTCTGTTCTGGCAGTTGTCACCGTTCTGGCTATGGGTTTGACTGTTCTTGCAATGTGAAGACTTGCACCCTAAAATCCTTCAGTCTCTTTAGCGCTGTAACTGGTGTATGTGCATAATGCCTTTTTGTGCTTTTTCAGCACTTGGTGTGTCCATTACTGAAGAGTCACAATTTAATGGTACTGGAAATAAACTCTTGTAGTATAGAAAATGTTGAAGTGGGTGCTCTTGTCTGTGCTGAGGTATTTGGTTTTCTTTTTAAATGGGTTTGTTTCAAGTTCAGTTTTCTTTGTGTAGCCCTAATTAGCACTTAACAGTAGAATTAGTATTACCTAAAAAACGAAATCAGAAAACTATGTAATGGTAGCTCAATTAAAATATTTAATCTCCATCTTTATAAATTTCAATAATGAAAACTATGTTGCTGGTTGGTTTTGGCGGACTGACTAGGAATAGTCCATTACATGGTGTTATCGCTTAAATTGCTCAGAAAATGGTTTGCATGGAATACACTGCTTGCTTGTTGAGTAGCAGATATCTTTGAGAAGATGGCAGCAGTATTTTGTGATACGATAGCTGTACTTGACGGCTATGATTTGCTGCTGCTGTACTCGTACAGTCTCTGCTGGGACTTGCCTGTAAGTCCCCAAATATCTTGCGACTGACCTACTTGTCCTGCTCTTCCTTGGTTTTCATCAGAGTGTATGTGGGGTGGTGCTGAGCCACCTTACCAAGTCTGTCTGTTTTCTCAAGCTTAGATCCGAAAGAAAGTGTCCAAAGTGACAGACCTACCGTGTGTAAGTAAAAAAAATGGTCTTTTAATGGATTTTTTTTGTTTGCTTGTGTGGATTTTTTTGTGAAGACCTGGCAGGGCTGCCGAGATTAACTGCACCGTACGAAGGCGTGAGAGGAGCGGTGTATGTGTACGTAACTTGAAACATGCCCCGTGCTTTAGAAAAGAACTGCGGCTTATTCTGATGACAGGAAGTTTTGAAATAAGCAAAAGGTGGTGTAGTGGCTTAGCTGTCAGGCTATCCAAACCCAAATCCAGACTTGAGCTGTAAGCAGGGCGATTCGGCTATCTGGAGGTTAGAAGGCTTTGTAGCCCTTGCTTGGCAAGCTGACCGGAAAGGAGAGGCACCTTCCGCTACAAGCGTTTGGTGTCGTCCGCAAGTTGCGCGCCATCTGGCACCGTAAGGAGCAGCTAGTGCGGGAGCTTTGCTGGCACAGGTGGCTTTCTAGTTCAGGGATGCGTCATCACGGGAAAGTGCTGTCGCCATCTATCTCCTGGCTCCGCAGGAGAGGCGTTGGGTTGTTTTCTATCAGCTTTGGGTAGTACAGTGGGATTATATGCAATGTAGGGCTGATCTTGAGCAAAGTTGCATGTATAAAAGAGGGTATTTTTGAAAATACGAATTAAGAGTTCAGTTTTACAGAAATAAAAATAAGTCTTTAATTACACTAAGTAATTTCATACAACCTGCACTGAAATGACTTGAGTTTGAAAGCTCTTGCTTCTGCTGAGCTGATAAACCGCTGTGATCAACAGAGAGTTAATGCATCAGAAGTAAATATGTGCACTTCACCAAATAAAACTGACATCTTTCTGCTTAGGCTTTGAACTTAATGCTTCACAAGGGTATTTGGAGAGTGTCAGTCAAGGTTTTGATCCATCTTCCTCCTTGCAGATGACCCTGTGGGCAAGGTTTCCTCTTTGTTTCACTTGGCATAGTAGCAGCGTATGTTGTTAGGTAAGGACTCTTGCAACGTGGCTGGACACTGACCAAATGCTGAGTATGCCTCATCTTCTCAAGGAGCTGATTCTATACAAAGTTTGATGGAGAAGATACCGTGTCATGTTCCCTCCTAGACCTCATATCCTGTGTTTGTAAAAAATACGCTGTCTTGACTTGCAGACCGAAACAGAGTGATTAGCTGCTGAACTTGATCTTTTAGTGGGTTTGGAAAACCATGACCAAAGCCTTGGGATAGCACTGGGAACGGAGTCAGAGCTATTGGAGAGACTGGAGGAGGGAGAAGATGTATGCGTAGCAGTTAAACCGCAGAGGAGCCAGACAGCTTTTTCCTCTTACTAGAACATTTGTGAAGTTTTTCACATTCAAACAGAGGGAATTACAGTAAACCCGAATGAAAGGGACAAAGGGATTCTGTGACTTGGTCTTTGCTTGATGGGAAAAAGTTAGGGTTTTTTTGGATTGCAGCTGCAATATGGATGACTATCTCCAGAAACTAGGCAGAGGATGCTGTAAATTTATGCTGTTCTGAAGAAGGGCGCAGGAGAGAGAGTGATGTTATGACTTTCATTGATGGGGCAAACAATGTGCAAAGGAGGTTTGGCCCCTTCTTGCCAACATAGATCAGATGGTCTTATTTGGACCAGCTCACCTCTTGGTGCAATTGTCTTAAGTGCCACTGTTACAGGCCTTTCTGTGGAAAAGAAGGTGCAAGAGTGACCGGGTTTGGGAAAATGAGCAAAATGTGTTCTATATTCAAAAAAAAAAAAAAAAAAAAAAAAAAAAAGACAAAACAACAAAACCCCAAACAAACCAAACCCAAACCACCACCAACAAAACAAAACAAAACAAACCCACAAAAAGCCCCAAACCTGAAACATTTCAGTATGTGTTGATGTGCAGGGGAAGAAAGGCTGGGAGATTTTTGTGGGTCTTTGAAGGAGAGGACTGCTGGAAAAGGGAAGCTGTAACTCACACCTGCATCCAGAGCTCTGCTGGAAAGGAATGAAAGGAGCTGTTAGAATTCTGTGCAGTTTTGAAGGAATACATATTATCTTGAAATAACACTTTAATCTTAAACAGGTACTGCTGTGTTACTTAGAAGGGCTGCGGGGTGGTGGTGAATAGGAGCAGCAACGAGGCTTGATGGCATGTAGTGGTTTGTGTCCTTGTAACTTCTAGCCTTTCTGTCCGTGTAATTTAGAGTTTCTTTCAGTGTCACTTCTTGGTTCATGTGAAAGAATTGTGTTAGTGTTAGCATATAAACTTGCTTTTATGGTTTATGTGAGCTGGGATCAAAGCTATTCTCGTGGGGTGCAGAGCAGCAATGCATCTACTCCAAAAAGGATTTTGTAGGCAAACAAATGGCAAAAACTAGATCCGGGATGGATGACCTTATTCTCTAACAAAGATATATGCAGTATTTAACAGCCAAAGTTCTGGTCATGTTAATGCGGGTGGGAATTTTGCCGTAGCCTTCCTTGGAGCCTGGAGTTTGTCCTGAAACCTGAGACTTGGAGTGCTGGTTTTGGGGTTCAGTGAGTGGGTCTGTATTCAGAAACCCAATGTCCGACACCATTCACCTGAGAAGCGCGGCAGTCTGTCCAGGCTGCGCGTGGGCATCTAAGTGTCTTTGTTTACAAAACACTTCATGTCAAAAACCTACTAATATCCATTTTCTCCCCACCCACTCTTACACTTTTTTTTTTTTTTTTTTAATTGCAGCAGGAAGAACTCATCCAAATACTGTTTAAAAATAAGCTGGCAGATGACTTTGCTGTTAACAGCACAGTGTGTAATGTGGAACTTCAGGGCTGCAGTTGTTTTACCTGTACTGATCTGTATTCATTAAACACTGACTGCTTAATCTGTAAAAGGCTGCATTTAAAAATGTAATACAGTATTTTAAAGGAACATGTGTGTTGATCGTGAATAAAGTGGCCACAGCAGAACCTTAATATAAATGCTGGTTGTGCCTCTGGAAGACAGGAAAGAAAAGCAGTGTCTGTCTAAGGCACTATATTTGAAAATTTATTGAAGAAATCCAACCAGCCTCCTTAAATATGATCACTTCCAGCTATTTGGAACAGATGTAGACTAGGGGCCAGGGTTTTGACACAAAGGAGAAGGTTCAGGTTAGATTTTGATTAGTGCTGATTGTTGTTCAACATAAATACATAGTTGGACTCCATAGTTACAGCTGCAAACAGTCCTGTGATGAACAATAGTTTCTTTCAAGCTGCTTGATGGTTTTTTAGAGTACAGCGATAAATTGCTGAGAGAACAAAAATGGAACAGAAGTCTTCTCTCCAATGAATTTTTTTCTATGAAACTTTAAAACTGAAAATTGCGATACTTCAATTAATGGCTGTTTTGAATAATTGGAAACCCTTAATATTTTTTTAGCCAAGTTCAGTTAATTTAAGAGACAAGGACTATACTCGTCTGTGAAAGTCAGGTAATCCATATTTTTCCTGAGCATGTTTTTTAAAAAATATTTTTTAGTCACTGATGTACTATAAGTTTGAATGTTTTCCCATGAATGCAGCTGTAGCATGCTATTGATTTAGATCCTGTGTTTAAAGAAACTGAGATCTTATTTTTTCATAACTTTAAAGGTGATTAATGTTAAAGCAGCTCAGGATTTTAAAGGCAAACCAATCTACTAGAAGGAACAACAAATTTCTTGAACTGGGACCTCCCAGTATGCCTGTTTGGGTGGCCCTGGCTGACTACGGCCTGTGAAAATGCATGGTCATACATCTGAATGTTTTTGGTTGCTGTTAAAGAGTTTTGCTTAATTAAGAAATGTAAACAGTATGACTGTGTTTATTCATAAATTATGAATGCGTATGTATTTCAAGTTCTCTGACTGGGATGCTCTGTGAAAAAGTGGCCAGAGGAGTAAGCAATAGGTAGTAGTGCAAGAGACGGCTCTGAGGAGTGAATTCAGAAATACCAAGTACCCTGCAGACTGCTAGAATAGCTGTGCCAAAGGTGGAGGGACAATCACAGCTATGTCATTAATTACATTGCAAGAGTGTTTGGAAGGGTCTTGCAGGGCTGTTTTTATAAGGTCCTTTATATGATTGATCTTTAAAGTAGTAGTAGTATCCCAAAGTTTGCAATAAGGTTGTGTAGGTAAGTGGAGCTTATTTGTATAGAAAGTGGGCAAGAATTACTTTCTTTTACGTCTTGCTAGCAAGCTTGTACCCCTAATGCTGCTGCTTTGCTGGATTTTTACGTGCATCCTGCTTGGCCTTACTGCAGAGACTTACTTTCCTAGTCTGATGAATAGTATTTGTCAAAGGTTTCCTTCCTAGATTAGAACTAGGAACTTTAGCATTCCTTTATTTATTTATTTATAAACTTTGACTTCTGGGTTTTGAGTCATTTAAAACTTGGTATGTTACAGAGAGCAGGGTTCTGTATTTCTTTTATTTAAATCTTTCCTCGTTCCACTAGCTTTGTTATACCTCTCAGAGAATAAAAGCAAAGCAAAATAAATCATACAAGAATTTTTATCAGGGTTACATGAAGAGAAATCTTGGTTACTTGGGGATATGACTAGGAGTGATGAAATAGGCCTTTTTAATCCATAAGTGAGGATTTTTATTTTTATTTTTGAAGTTGTTTAGTATATTCTGCAATTTCTAGCAACGGTGTGGAACTGAGTTGCATCAATGAGAGAAGGGGGGAAAGCATATTTTTTAGATTTTAAAAGATATGGATTTCCATGCTTTTTAAAGAAGCCACTGAAAATACTATTCTGTGCCATGTAACTGGACCTCAGTTTTTAGGTGTAATTTTTAAAATTGAAAATGCTACAGGAAAATGTTGAAGGCTCTGTATGGGTCCTGCCATGTTTGCACCTGGTTGAACTGTTCTGGTACTGTTAACCTCCTGTGCGATTTAGAAAAAAACAGGGAACAGCAACAGATTTTGCAGACTCTTTCATTGCTGCAAACCATTACAGAGAGTGGCAAGTGTTTCTAGACATTGTTCTGAAGACGGCTTTTCTAGGCACAGAGGCTGACTTCCTTCAACCTGTTATAACTATGTTAAGCCTCCCTTGCTATCACTTACTGTAATGCAGAGCTGCTAAATTGGTAAATCTGTGCAAAATCATTAGCAGGAGAGTAGTTTTTAAATTGCCTCGGGTTATCCAAATGAGTCCTTGAAACAGAGAGCTGTTGTAGCTGTGGAAAGTCTGAACCTGTTCAGTAAATACCCTGGTTTGTGTGCAGTAACCGAATGATCCAGCTTTCAATTTACGATTCCATTATTAAAAATGCCAAGGTCATTCAATGCCGGTTTGAATCCCGCTTGGTTTTGTGCTGGGAACGATAGGTCACGCGCCGGAGGGAGGGATGAGCACAGGCACTCTGTTAAATTCCTGAGAAGTGACTGTTGGTAGGTGTCGTACTTTTAAGTGTTATGCTTTCTAGTGCTGAGTTTTGATGACACAAAAGCAAGCTTATCACCGTTTTAGCAGGTCAAGTAGAAAGAAACGTTGGCCTACTTGAGACAAGGAAAATTAGACTTGCATAAATAAATCGTGGCAGAAGAGGCCAGAAAAAAAAAAAAAGTCGTCTTTTTTTTGTTGCTTGTATTTAGCACCTCTACAAAATGTCAGTAAAGAAACCCAAAATTATTTCTGAGACTACCAATTTTATGTCATTAATGTGTCAGTGTCATGGTTTATTCTCACACTAAATCCAAACCACACTGTGCTGTAAGAAGAAAATTAACTCTATCCCAGCTGAAACCTGGACAGTCGGTGAGTTACCCAGTGAGCATTTTCATGGTGAAATTTACTTACATATTTATTTCAATTCTGTGCAGCTCAAACCAACCAAAACCAGAAAACAAATACATGTATATCTGTGTTTTATTATTTTAAACATGTAGTTCCCTGAATTTGTGATATGAAATGATGTATTTAAAATGTAGAATTTACAGAAAACATTTTCTTGGATTTTGAAATCAATCACAGAAGTAAATATTGTATTTATTGATGCGATTTCTTGGTTCAAATGCACTGTGTGATTAGCTAGTTCCTGTCAACTTTACTAGTAAATCACTGGATAACTGGAATTTGATTTATAAACTGCTACAATGTTCACAGACAATATGTAGCGCATCATTGAATGCAGAGGGTTGGACGTGAGCTTGCCAAGTTTTAGAATTCGTTGGTGTATTTATTCTAGCCAACTGTTTTGTGGTGATAAGCGTAAAGAATTAAATTTAAGTAATCTGTTTAAAGAACAAATCTAGGTTTGGTGGGTTTTTTTAATGTCTTCTGGAGAGTAGGTTTCTGTTTTACAGCAAATTTATAAAGGATTTTGGAGACCATTAGGTGTTTATAGTTTTTTAAATCCTCTGTTGAGGGCACGCTTGTTTATTCAGTCTGTGACGCCATCCAGCTGTGGTTTATGAACTCAAGTGCACAGACCTTCAGGTGGATAAGCATTATCCCTGTTAATTTTAGGGAGCTTAGAGAAGATTTTTCCGCTAGTTCCAAATCTTCAATATGTGTAATGTTGTGTGGATGAAACATCTATATTAAGGACAAAGTAATTCCTGAGTAAGACCTGGTGGATTTTTATCTTGAGTAGAGGTGAATTGACTGACGTAGAAAATAATACGTAGTAGAGTTTCCATCAGCTAAATAAGAATTCATTTGTACCCTGGGATATGCTAGTGGATTGTAGCCTCAGCCTTTTAAGTATACGTGAATTAGATATGACAAATACACTTGCTCTGGATAGCACACCTGAAATACGCTTTGTGACTTAAATTGCTTAAGAAATCCTATGTGTTTTGTAGAGTTTGGTTTTACTGTAAACCCAAGCCCTTTATTGGATGCTAGGGCAGAAATGTTTCGTTCTAGGCCTGGTGATAGGATTCAAAACAGGCCATAAGAAGGGGGAGGGGAAAAAAAAAAAAAAAAAGGCCGTTCATTTTGGTTCAGTCTCAGTTCTGCTGCAGGGTGAGGCAGGGAGGTCTCCCGTAACTCTGGATCTGATGATCGTCTAAAATCTGCATGCCGAATCAGCTCTGTTGCCTCAACAGTGTTAGAAACAAGATGATTCACTGACTTCATCAGGAATTAAGGCTGTACCGCCGATATTTGCAGTGCTGTGTGCTCTGTGTAGTGCCGTACACAGCACTGTGCTACCTGAATTGTCAGCTGAGGTGAAGGCCCTGCCCCGCTTGGCACACAGTCTCCTTCGAGCAGAGAATCCTCCTCTTTTTGAATTGTCTTGTCGTGGTGCATCCTATCTGATCTTGAGGCTTTCATTATGTAAAATGGAGTGTCAGTCCAGCTGGTGATGGGAAAATATTCAAAGGTGCCAGGAAGGAGGATACAAAATCCCAGTCAGTATGCGTTGGTCACACCTTGACCATCGGCCAGTGCCACGGTGGGTACATAACACTGCTGTAAGAGGAGACGGGCTCACTCCCTCCCTGGGAAGCCTTTTCTTCTCTGCCCACCGCTGGGGTGGAAGAAATATTGGTGCTCTACAGTGTAGTAAAGCTTTAAGTTAATGGGATTTTGTATTTAATGCAGGCTGGCGTGCCCACTCTTTCATGAACTTCAGCAGTGCGTGAGTGTTAAGCAGCTCTTCCATCCCAGTTCATAGGCCCCTCACTAGAAATTCACCGAGGGGGCAAAAATACCCAAACTCAAAGATGGAAGTTCACCAGGTCTAATTAGTGCTTCCAGTCTACTGCTGCAATTTATTAGAGGGTCCTTTTGTGCCCGCCTACCCAGCAGTATGTCCAGGTTAACAGTCTGCTGAACGGTGTTGCAGTTAATCTCTAGGGAGTTTTGCTTGTTTACATATCTTACATACAAGCACGGAAATGATGAAAGCTGAAAAATCCATCCTTCGCGGGGGTCATGGGGCAGGGGAGTGTCCTACTGAATCGTACTGGTTTTGATGGAGAACGCTTTCTTTGCTTTGTGTCCGTTAGGTTTTACTAAGCTTGTGTCTGCAGAGATGCCAGATAAAACACCAGGTGGTACAGAACCTGTTCCCAGGAGTGAAGGTTAGTAGTTTTCTTTCTTTCTTTGACTAATTATTGAAGAAAAGAAGCATTGTGATTTTGTGAAGAATTTTTCAAGTAAAAAAATGATTTTCCCTTACAGGCCTTAAACTTAAGGGGGAGCTGAATTAATTTTATGTGTGCATGTTTATCTATATGGCAGGAACTTTTCACTTATTTTTGTGTAACCTTTCCCTCCCTCCCTAGCCCATCATCCATGATAGTATTAAAATACATAACGAGGGGAGAGGACCAGGGGGAATGCTAGGATTTCAGCTTTGGACAAGATGTTTTGTCCCCTTTCGATAAAGAGATCTTGTTGACTGAGACCACTTTTTCATATGAGATACTTAAGTGTCATAGAACCAAAGCTGACATTTAAGGTGTGGGATGATTGATACAAGGAGGAATTGAATATGCATGATTGCCACTAAAATCACTGGAATTCTGAAATGCTCAGTCTTTCTGAAAATGTGACCATTATTTTTTCTTGTCAAGATCCACTAACTTTGAATTTGAACATCTGAAAGTTTGCTACTTAGTTTCAGGGAAAATTTGTTCTTTTAAAACAATTGTAATCCTGCTAATTGGAGTTCTTCAGAATCTCTGCTGAATGTTTCATTAAAATATTTTATAAAAATTTGCTATTTCGCGTGAAGGTTGTGAGGTGTTTCTGACAGTTTTGTGGCAAAACTTGTAGTAGCTCTTGTGTACCCTTGCTTTCTAGTTCATTACTGTCCTCACACAAGGGCTGTATTCATTCAAATGTGTGTTTTAATTTGAATAAAGCTTGCAGCTCAGGCTGGTTTATACTGCTTTTTCTCTGAACCTAAACATACCCATCTCAAAATTTAGCTTTAAATAGTTTTGTTGCATTTGAACCTCAGTCTTGACGTTTGAAAGGCATCAAGGAACATGCTGCACTAAGAATTTCCACAAGCGCATCAATAACAGCAGAGAAAGACATTTCTTTCCATGTAAAGGGTATTAAGTTCTGCTTAACTGCAAAAGGCCTTTCTATTAATTTCGTTTAAAAATTTACTGTAAAGCTTAGCACACGTTACTATGAGAACTCTCGACACGTGGCCATCAAACAAAGATTGGTTCTCCTCCTTATGCTGGCAATGAGAGACCGATGCCTGTGAAGAGGGATGGGTGAGGACTGGGAGCTAGCGTGCGCATCTGTTAGACACTGAAAAGACAAGAGTCTTTGAGGTTAGGACATCCCAGGTACCAGTTTCCAGTCATTTTCCTGCGAACTCCTTCCCCAAATGAGAAGGTTGAAACTGAACACAGGATTGTTCGTGTCTAGGTACGGGAGAGGGAGGCAGGGAGCTGCTTGTTTCATTTAATTTTTGGAAGGCTCGTGAACCCTTCAGTGTCTCTGTTTCTGTAAACGTGGTTTCATTTCACTAGAATCTGCCAACAGGTAAAAAACATTCCAGAAACATTTTTTCAGTTAAGCAGGGATCTAGAAACTGCCCCGAGGATCTTGTTCAGTACCTTCAAGGTTTTTGTGTTTTTCAGTAGCTTCTGCTGTCTGTCTAATCAAGCAGACACATAATATAGCGTCCTGCGCATTACCAAGGAAAGCTAAAACTGGCAAGCTTTCAGACACCAAATTCGACTAGAGTGTTTAGGGATACCACAGCTAAAAATCTACTCCGTGTATGCTTCGTTGTAGGTTTTGAGGGAATTAGTACAAGATCCCTGTAACTTGGTATCTCCCATATACACAGAAGACACATGAAAAATGATTGTCTGGGTCTTTGAGAAACTTTGCGTGTAAGGTTGTATAACTCTCTGTGTATTCTCTCACACATACACTATACACCTGTATATACATATATAGAAATGTGTGTATATAGACACATATATGGCCTTAAATCATGAGATGCCAAGGGAGCTGTTCACGTGGATGTTCCTGGGACGTGCAGTTTGGGGTTCCCAAGGCAGTGGGCAGGGACGTGGCAGGGCCTTCTCTGCCACGCTGCGCTGCACCTTCCACATTTGGTCTTTGGAAACAGTCTAACTTCTCTGCGTTGCTTTTGTTTCCGGAAAACATTGACCCTCCCTCCCTCCTTAACCTAATATCTCAGGTTTTTGACCGAGGTGCGAGGAACCTGAAAAATAGATAAACTTCTTGCCTGTGGAAATGATCTCTGTAGGTTTTGAGGTGCAAGAGGCAGCATCAGTGAAGCTTGCTGCAGTGTGTTGGTTTTCATGATGCTCGGTGTTTTGTAAACCAGTAGCGTGAGGGAAAAAAGCTGAATAACTACCAACAACTTGAAACGCTTTTTTCATGATTGCAGCAACACGTCCTCGGGTACTTAGATGGGTTACTGGTGATGTTGGCAAAGTAAGAAATCCATGCAGTAAAATATAGCTAATTAAAATTATGAGATAATGCTGAGTCTTCATTTTCAAATTACAGTTATCAATGTATTCTATTGAAATAAGAGATTGTGAAGTTCTTCAAGCAGTTTTTATAAAAATGTCCTGTAGCAGATACAATGTTTAGTAAAACAAAACTTGGTTTAATCTGGATGCTTCGTTTTTAATCACTCTTCTGAAATTAATTTTTAGATGTTAATAAAAAAAGGTGAAATAATGAATAAAAATGAATCTTCACTTAGAGACCTGTTCTTACATCTTCATGAAAATGTTCCACTAAAGATGAAACACGATACTAGTGTCTTCTAGTGATACTGGATCATTAGTGCTGGAAGTTAGAACTCTGAGAGGTTTTGTTGTTTTGTTCTCATTAATACTCTTACTTTCAAAGAATGTTATGGTAACGTTTACTGAAAAGAATTACCAGGCACATGCCAGTGGCTGCTCTAGCACTGACTTATAAGATAAACTTCCATAGTCTTTGATCATATGCATCTCTCTCTTTACTTAGCGTTTATACAGTTTACTAGTACAGAGGAATGTTTCACTGGTATGACTGAGTCAGAATTAGGAAGTGAGTGTTTAATTTCTCATGTTTAAAATATCACTGCTACTTACATGCATAAACATTTATGTGAACTTTCTTAATTATTTCCAGACATCTTATTGCTGCTTGGTTTTTTTTCCAAGGAAATATTCTTGCTATCACTTGTTTAAAAAAAAAAAAAGAAAAGAAAAAGGTGTATTTGTTGTTAGAAATTTGTAACAATTAACCTTTCATGTTTATAAGGGTTAAGTTGGGTTGAGCAAAGTGTTGGCAAGGTAACTGATTATCTGGAAACTTTTAAAAAGTCAGTGTTGCTTTAACCTAGCCGTGCCCCTCCCTGCCCCTCACCCACTGACCCATTGCTCCATATACTCCAGTTAAGCCATGGAGCACACAGAAGCAGACAACTGAGAAATGAATTTCCTGTAATTAAGTTACTGTAACTTTAGTCCTTGACTCGAGGGTCGCCGGTGAGTGGGCAGACTATTTGCTTTTCTGCCACCTCTTCTGTCAAACCCCTCAGAGTCAACAGTTACATTTATATATGTCACTGCTTGCTTTGTGCTGTAGGGGGGAAAAACCCAGGACCTGGAGGTTCGGTTGTCGCAAAGGTGGAAATGCGTGTATGTCACATGTGAAAAATATTTTTCGAGAGGCTTGCGTAGCTATCAAGGAGTGGTAGACAAACAAAACAAAAAAAACCCCTACCATGATCCACATAGAACTGTTTCTTAACTGTTTTGCTACGGCAAAGCTATTATATTCTATTTACAATGGATGCATTAAGAACAATGTACTGTGTCAATACCAGGAAGTGGATTGAGTGTATTTCTGTTTTAGCTTGCAAAGGAATTAGCATTTGTTCTGCTTGTGTTTGCTGAAAAGTCACTCTTAAACTCCTAGTATAGTTAACCATTGGAAATGAGGCTGTGACAGGAGTACCCCACCCGTTGCACAAATTCCTCCTCTCACTTGCAGAGAGGCCGCTGTGGTTCACAGCGACTGCTCGGGATGGTATCCGGAGCTGGGAAATTGCTCATTCGCAGAAATTTAAGGGAATGACTGTGGGTCTTTCGTGATGAATTATCTATTTTATAGGATTAAAACCATTTTTTTGATAGCATAACAAAGTTTTCATGGTCCTGAATGGTTTTCTTAAAAAAGCAAGTGCTTCATCCTGTGGATTGCTGATTAATTTCTCTGTTGTGATACCTTTGAACAGTTGTTCATAACATTGCTAGACTTGCTTCAAAGAAACCAGGTGATGTCTACCTCGGTACCCATTTGGAAGGCTCCCACGCTCAAAGTTTTTGGGGTTTCAGTCAAGTGCTACCTTAGCAGTAGCTTTATGCAAAATGCTCAAAAGAGGCATGTGGATGCGGGAACCTTTATTCGGTTTCTCCGGTCAGCTTGACTGGTTGTTTCTCTGTGCCTTAAAAGCAGAAATCTTTGATGAGAAGCACGTGAGGAAGTTAAACTCCCCCAAACTCTTCTTCCCTTCCTCTCCATCTTCTTTCATTTAGCGGGAGCCACGACTTCCCCCAGCTGGGTCCTCCCTTACTGACTTTGAGGTTCACATTCGCATCCTGAAGGAAACAAATGTTACACCTGGGCTTTATAAACAGCCACTGACAAATCCCAGCGGACAGCAAGCTTATGTCATTGTAAAATATCCTATAGTAACAGCAGTGTTTTTCCTTGCATTGTGTACCTGATGGCACTGGTGGGAGCCTACCAGCTGTTACTGTTGTTGTTTGTGATAAGGCTCGTTTAGTTTTATAACTCCTCTGACTTACGTTTGCGTGCTATTTCTGCCGTGGTATAGAACGCCGCGTGGGAAAAACATGCAAGCGCAGCCGTGTGTATCTGTAGATTGCCCAGTGGGATCATACCCTTCAAATGCAGTGAAGAAAACGGCATCCGTATTTCGACCTCCGAGTTTTGCTAGGACCGAGTCTTCCACGGCAGGAATGCCGGGGCGCGGCCGGCGAGGTCGGTAAACGCTGCATGTTGCCTTCTGCGCAGCGCTGGGGGCTTTCAGTGGGCCCGTAGCAATGTACCGTCGTGTGCCATGTTTACGGAGAAAGTTGTTGTTACGCTTTGTTGTTACGGCACCCCTTTTAAAGAAATACAAAAGTGAATGGGAAAACAAAGCATCTTTTCTAAAGCTTTTTTGGGATCTTAAGTGCATGTGAAGTCACAGGTAACCCCGGTAATAGTGCACTCATAGGCTTAATGGTGTACCCCTGGGCTGAGACGGGCACAAAACTGTCTGTGCTGGGGGATGGGGATTGTATACTTGGTCTACCTGCTCCTGTTCTTTGGAACTAGTTTCTTTATTATTCCTTGCTCTGTTCCCTGTTTCCTGCAACTTCTTGCTGCCTAACTGAAGGGAAGAGACATCTGGAATAAACGGTGTATACCAGCTGTGCTATTTCGTGGACAAGAACTTGTGGCTGTCGGGTAACACTAGGTGGGTGAGATTCAACATTAAGGGTCTTGGCTATTTATGCAGAAGGTGGTAGACACTGTGGGCTTCCCTGGCAAAGGATATTGTGATTGTAAAAAATTCACACGAGTTGAAGAGGAGACCAGAGATGTCTCTGGAAGACAGCTCCAAATAAATGAGCCACTGCAAACCAAGGAAATCCCTTTAGCTGAAAATGGTTGGAAGCTAGAAGAATGCTAGGGAAAAATATAGTACACGCTTGCTATGTTCTCACTGTCCTCGGTAATATAACGTTCCTGTGCCAGGTTTTTTTTCTTCACTTACTATTCATGGCCTCATCTTGTAGCAGCTTTTAATCCCCCAAAAATCGTATCTTGAAGGAGGAGGAAATGTCTGTATGAAGACGATATCTGAAATTCTTAACCTTAGTGTTTATAAAAGGAGGTGGTGGAGCCAAAGCAGATTTGAAATCTGAAATCTGATTGGAAATGGGAGAAAAGCAAAGTGGAAGGGTGATGAAACTGGATATTCTATTTCTGACTCCTCGCTAACTTGTTGGCCTCTCGCTGCACACCGTGAGAGGCTGGCATGTCTTTCTTTGAAACACTGGTTGTAGGTTGTTGTCATAACTCTCTTGGGAAATTTGGGCTAGCTCCAGTCCACTGAAGCCGAGTATTAGCACAGGCCAAGCAACCGCTGTGCCATGCAAAGCGGTGTGAATTTTGCACATAGTGGAAAACTATGGGGTTTGTTTTATATTGGTGATCCCATTTTTAAAAAAATCACTTTTGCTTTTCTGTCTCAGTGGTAATTAATTCTTGGCTCTCAAGCAATTAAGACGTGTAGCGCTTGAGTTTGATGCACTTTTTGCTTTTGTATAAATAAATTGTACATGATGCAAAATCATGTGTATCATGACTTATAATTGGTTATTTAATATGTGCACATTATTTACGAGTAGTACAAAATAGGGAGACTAAATGTGGCTTGCACGAAGCAATCAATTGCGATGTGTCTTGATGAAGAACAGCTAGCTTCTTTAAAGCCCTTCTGAATGCTAATGGTCTTATTTATTTCTAAGTTGATGTTCCAAGTTGAGAGAAACCTAAAACAATTCAAATGTTCCCGGAGGAGCAAAGGTTCCTTGTTAAAGCAAAGAAACAAGTGGTGTACTAATTTTCTGTGTATTCTAGTGTAAATATTCCTCTCAGTTGGATGCTATTTAAAACTGGTTGAAGATGTCCCTCTCCTAACTGTAAGCTTTCTTAAAAATTGTTTACATTTAAGCTGCAAACTGTAATTTGACCATCAGCCTGACTTAAAGCTGAGCTTGCTTATCCGGAGTAAAACATTGCCAGTGGAATTTTTAACAATACGATTCTCAACTTTATCACGTTTACGTAAGAAACAACCCCACTCCCAAACTGCTCCCCAGCCAGAGCCTGAAGGTAAAACACAGCGGTGCCGTAAATGAGTTCCCAGCGTCAGCCTTTCTGATCGGAACAAAAATCTTAGTGGTCTGTTTGTCTTGCTGGAAATTGCCCGTGGAGGCAGAGGGCAGCTGCGATGGGGCCCAAGCGAGGCGACCTGCGGGGTGAAGCAAGGCAGGGAGCACCCAGCGCTCCCGCGATCTCCAGCGACAGCTAACCCTTAGTGCTCCTCGCCGGCGTCGGAGGGGGAAACGTTCCCCTTCATGGTGGATGTCCATCAAGAATAATAAACAGTGACTAATTATTAGATTTATTAACTACTTTGAGCTTAGCTATGTATATAAAATACTTTAAAGAAAATGATTGATTGCATACTCCTTCATCAATAGCACTTTTTATTTTTGTATCGATTGATTGAATACTCCTTCATCAACAGCACTTTTTATTTTTGTATCGTGCTTAGCATCTGTCTTGCTTAGCATCTCGGAAATGTGCTGCTGATCCTAAAGAAGCTCTTGCAGGTTGAAATTCTCTTTTCCTGTTTAAAAATAACTTGAGTACCATAATAGTTCATGGAGAAGACCCCGGACAAGAGGGTGTACTCTGGTATCTCTGTAATACTGCAGTCTTAGCTGTGTGTGACCTGGAGTGGAAATATAGAAGTACTATTCTGTGATTACAAATGTTAGCAGTATACTTTACATCTGCTTTTTCTAGGTCGGGAATGATAGCCGTTGCTTCTCTTGAGATATTACAGGAAGACTTTGTCACCAAACAGAACAGTTATTTTTGTTAAAGCAACTATTGTGTGTTAAATTACTGTTCTGCAGTACTTAGAACATCCTAAAAAGATGCAGTTATCATGAAAATTGTCATGTTAGAAATCATGATTTAGAGTAGTTACCTTTGCCACTTTCATCATGGGTTTGGGAGGTGGGTTTGTTGTGTGGGGTTTTTTTGTTGGTTTGGGGGGGGGGCGCTTTTTTTTGTGTTGTTTGGGGTTTTTTTTTTTTTTTTTTTTTAGTATCTTTTATTACAGGGTTTTTTATTTT
>JAVKLA010000081.1:32448844-32466287 GCA_034782735.1 Sagittarius serpentarius | reverse complement strand
GCCCATCCCTGTATGGGACCTTTTTTGTTTTACATTGCAGGGTTAGTCCATGAGCTCTTATTTCTTTTGACTATCGTATATTCCAGGGTTTTTACTTCTCCCCATATTGCTGTGTGGAAACACAAACGGTGGTAAGAACTCTAGACTGCTGCCAACTGCACAGGGTTAATATACAGAAAATGAGCAATAGTAACAGTCAGTCTTTCTGTTAGTGTTAATACTGGATTTTACTTACACAAATAGGTTGTAAAATGCATTTGAGTACTGTAAAGTCAACAGTTTCTTAAATTTAAATCAGCTTTCATCCCCCAAACTGTGCTTTTTCTCCCCTTTTGAAATTTCCTCTGTATTTTATCTTGCCGCTTTATTCAAGCGACAAGCCAGAAATCTGTTTTCAGATTCATTGATTTCCCCTGCTCCCAGCCGTATTTCTTCCAAAGCAACTTAAAGGACATGGAAGGATAAGAGGCAAAAATTGATTACTTACTACCAGTTAAAGTAAGCTACAACTCTTAAGATAAATTAGATTGTCAAGGTTACATTCTTTCATCTTGGGCTGTGACCGCAGCTTTAAAACCAAGAGATCCAAAGTGGTAAAAATAAAGATACAAAGACCTTTTGCCCTTTGAGTTGCCAAGGCATGCAGCAGCGCAGGTACCTCCCAATTATTTACCACTTGACTCTGAAGAACTTTGACAGGTACTATATAGTTAGCAAATTCAAGCCTGCCAATATTAATTATCACTTAAGAGTTATAGTGGCGGTTTTTTGTCTTTTACTCACCTAATTATATGTGCTGCTGACATTAGAAGTGGGCTGAGAGGCCTTGATATATCCTAAATTTAGAGAGATTAATACAGAGGAAAGCTCAGTTGTTAGGTTTTGCTTTTTTAATTGGCTCCCTGTAGTTTAATTTAGCTTAAAAAAAGGGGAAATTGCTGCTTGCTGATAAACCAGAAGGGGAGCTAGCTTTGATGTTTTATGAGCGCTAAAATATTAATAGAAACTTTCTACGTGTTTTGGAGTGGTATGTCAAACTACTGAAGTCAGCTTCTTGAAGAGTCAGCAAGCTGAAGAGCAGGAGGCGAAGCGGGGGAAAGGGGGGAGGCTGCTTCTCTTGCCCTGTGTCCAGGTCCATTAGCGGTGCAGGCAAAAGAGCCTTGCAGAGGTCAGGTTTCGCACACAGGAGGCTTTTATTCTTTAAATTAAAGTCACTTTATGTTCTGGTAGCCTCTTTGGTCAGAACATGCTGTAAAACTGATTGTGCAGTTCAAGACTTTAAAAGTTACCAAATACTTTGAGAATAGTAGCTGTTCTTAGTTGTGGGTTTTGTGGAACAGGGCTGAATATAAATTCCATTACGCACATCTTGGCAGTGGTCCCCGCAGCGTATATTTTATAGAATAATTAAAAATGGACACAACTTCCAGGTGCAATACACAATTTTCTTCCCATACACACACAGTGTAGTCTGTGCTTCAGATGATGGAAGGACTAAGAAATTGTTCAAGTGGCAAGAGTTTGAATATAACCTCTCTCCTAGCAAGTCTGGACTTTCCTGGTTCAGGAAAGCCAGGCAATCCAAGTTATGTGGGTTCTGTTATGTCTAGTTTCTGTTGAGATAGTTATGAACCACATGCTTCCTCTCAATGTCTGTTTGTAAAGAAGGGTGGTTATCAGTTGTTTGATTTTTTTTTTTTATTTGTACGTTTCACTGTATAAAGATTTCATATTGATGGTTAAATCTTATCTCATGAGAGGGTGTATCTTCCACAATGGAAAGCAATATTTGAAGAATCGAGTTACGTACAAGGCTAATCATTAGGGAATTTTGCCTGATGTCTGGCCAGGAGATGGTTCTGTCTGGTCATGTCCGAAGCAAGCCAGCATTTCTAAAGATGGGATGTCCTGTCTTGAATGTGGTGGGTTTTTTTTGTTGTTTTTTTTTTTTTTAATTAAATACACAGTTCATAGGCAACAGGAAATCTTTTAGGAAGATACAGCTCTGCTGTGACTCTCCCAGAAAGAAGATGGCTGCATTTCAAGGTTTGTCCCCGATTAGGATCCCTGCCCAGTGAGAGACTCTTGTGTTAGATCCCAACCCTAGGAGCTCTGTAATGATTCAAAATGAAACCCAGAGAGTGCCTTCTTAGGGCTCTAAGTATAGACACGTATAAATGTTTTTTTTTTTTTCTCGTGTCTCATGTCTTTAGTAATTTTTTTTTCACAATTGAGTAGTAGTAAAGTAAAAATATTTTTATTTAAAGACTGTCTAAAGTTTTTGGAAATCATAGGCTTTCCACTTTCAAAGAAGCGGCAGAGGCACTAGTCTACTTTTATAGCACCTGGCACTCGAGTATGAAACTGAAGGTGCCCCAAAGTTGCCCTCCTCCACCTGACCACACAAATATGTTGTGACCTGCTGAAACAGGCACAGTATTTAAAGACGTGTTCCACTGACAGCTGCTAGCTAGAAAATCCTTCCATGCGATGGGAAGATTTTCTTGAGTGTGAAGTCTTGCCATGAACTCATTGCTCGTTTCTCTCCTCAGAAATATTTATGAAGACCGTCCTAATTTTATGATAAAACCATATTTGTTATTAAAGGTAATTGTTTAGTTCCGCTGCTTGTCATCCTTTCTCGTTTCCACCTCTTGAAAGAAAAACTCACGCCCACATCTCCTCACATACCTGGACCTGACTTCTCCAGACTTCAGTGTTAACAGAGCACTGTGCTACGAGCCCGGAGGGAGGTGGGTTCTTGCAGTTTATGGAGTAATGTGTGGATGCAAGGAGCTATATGGTTGAGTTGTGTTGCAGGACTGAGGTTTTAGGTTGCATCTTGAAATGATAATTTTGGGATATGCAAATATAATTATTTGGCTAGCTGTGTATTTCTTGTTAACGTTGTGCATTTAATGAAGTGCTCAGAAATGTTTCCAGTGTTTCATAAGCGAACTGCTGAAGGAAAATAATGCCTGCATTTCATGTGGCTAAGAAGTCTAATGCCATTGAGAACCTGAGTTCTTGTGTTTGTGCAACTCTTACTACGAGAGTTGGCTACAGCTAGGACAGCAGGGACTGACGGCTTTTGAACAGGTCTTATGTTTATGCCTAAGGTTTTCTAACAATAGAGTCTGTCTGCTGCGCAAGGTTACCAGTTTGGAAGTGTACTGGGAGTACTGATTTTTTTGGCCTACACCCAAAGCTAAAGGGGCTCACAATGATATGACAAGCTTCATTTAATTTGGAGAAGCAGCAATGGGATCTCACAGTGCATCCTTCAGGGTGTTGTACGCTTCTGGGGAAAATGCTCTGTACACGGCTTCCAGAAGCTTGGGTGTTGAGTCTAGCTTTCTCACGGAGAACAATTGTTTCTAAATACAGCTGCGCCTCTGCAATCTTTTCTTGTGACTTAAACTTTTGTAATACATATGGATGCTGTGCATTTATCGCAGACCGCGACTTGCTCATCACTTCAGGCCTGGCTGGAATCCATGTTATTAATACAGCAGCTCCAGTCCATTTTGCCACACATCTTTCAAACAGATGGAGAAATGTGGATATGATCCAGATCATGCCTTCGGAGTCGTTATGTGCTCTACATCCAACCGTCCCAGCGTGTTCGTTCCTATGCCTTGTGCTACACTGAGCTCTCCCGGCCGGGGAGAGGAACGGTCCGACCCCATGGGAGCCGGCTTCGGCCCCAGCTGGGGCTGTGTAATCAGGGCGCCGGAGAGTGAGCCAAAACCACCAGAATTACCACGCATTTTTAAGTGCTGAGCCCTCCTTTTCGTGAACAGACTGAAGACGGTGGTTGAGATTTTGTTTGGATAGCAGGTAGATTATTCCTGCCTGTGCTTTCCCCAAGCTTGATTGCTTTTGGGTGGTGTTTGGTTGTTGTTTGGGGTTTGGGGTGTTTTTTTTTTGCTGGGAAGGATCTGACTCAGCTTTTTACATTCCCTTGGTGTCAAAGAATATACTTTTTTTAAAAATGAACAAAATATTTTTTGTTTTCTTGTGCTTTTTTTTTCTTTGTATTTTTCACTTCTTTTCCTCTTTGGGGGTGCTGAGCCTGTATTTAGATTTTCACTTTTTTGGAGGATAGCTGCAAGGTGGCTTCTGTGGGTTCCTTCCTTGAGAGATGGGGAAATCAAAGTTTTCCTGAGAATAAAAATCAGTGTACCAGTTTTTAAAGCTCATGAATTTAAAAGCCGTGGAATTACTGCTGTGATTGAAATGTACGATACCCAAAACCAGGTTTGCACTTATCTATCATGGGAAAATGTCACTGTATTGTTGTCACTTCTGAATACAGACAAATAACTGCCTTTTATAAAATTGTCAAAGTTTATAGGCATATTTACTTTACAGCTGCTTTTATAAGTTACCCACACCCTTCTCTGCATGTGAATAAAATAGCTGAAAAGGCCACACTGATAATGTCATACCAGGAAATATTTAATGTACAATACAGAGAACCTGGCGGGGGGAAGCTTGGCGAGCAGGGGAAATCATGCTGAAGGTAACGTATGGAGGGGAAAAAATATTGCTTTTACTTCTATGCCTTTTTTTCTTTTGAGTTTAAAGAAAAGTGTATAACATAGGTTGCCTCTGACATAAGCCAACAAATGTGTTTCTAAGCACTGATACACAGGGAGACTCCTTGGTTCCATGTTTGAGCCTTTATAGTTCTTCTAGAATTGAATGCAAATTAAAAACAAAACAAAACACCAAAAAAACCAAACCAAACCAGAAAAAAACCCAACAAAACGCCAAAAAATCCCTGAATCTTGCAGAGCTGAAAATACAGCCTATTGACCAGGCTAGATTCTGCCAAGTTAGACATTTTGGCAAGTTTTCTCAAGTCTGGATTTATTCAAATACTGTATTTGGCAGACTTAGTTTGTTACTAAGTAAAGATATATGAAAATCCCAGTTCAAACATTTCAGCCTATAGTTGCTTTTACAATCTGTCAAGAAACACAGCTAATTGATATTTCACTTTATACACTGGGTATAATTTTTCTTACAGTACATTATGTATCTGGAAGTAGATTTTCCGCTTAAATGTCAAGTTCTGCTACTATACGTTTCATTGGAGGTACTTCATAACACCTGAAGTTCTACAGAATATGTGCTCTTTCTACTCAACGATGTATAGTAACGTTTCGTAAGTCAGTAGCAAAAGGTTGTCGCTTTTTTCTACCTTTTTTTCAAATTAACAACATCTTCCAAGTCTTGGATTCAAAGTGTTTAATCTGACTTTAATGCACAGTCTGTCCCCTCAGAGGTGACATCCTCATTGTCTTAACTTGAGTGTATGAAGAACTTCAGAATCATTACATATGAGACATGCTGTATTTGAAGGGGATTATTTGAATACTTTTGATACTTTTGTCATTTGTGTAAAGCTAAAATTTAAACTGGTAAATCGTAAAACTATGTGGTTTTGATTGTAAATGTTAATTGGTCTTTCTTGCAAATCCAGTGCTAGGTTTCGGTGTCCACAGCAGTAATTCTGCTTGTTAAGTACAAGTATTACCTATTGGATTTTGGTGCATGGGAAGAAAAGTGGGGATTTTTGGTTTTAAATGAGTTCTGGTTTAGCTGAGGAAAATATGTGGACTCGCTGGCAGAAAGAGTAAACGTGAAATCTGTACCTGTTGGAATCGAGCCTGGAAGGACTGCAGTAGGTGTTCAAGCCCATCCTCTGCCTAACTGGGTCTTTGGAAGCTGAAGACCTGAATTGCAAGAGATTTTGATTCTGATATATCATACTTTTTAGAAAGAGATTTAGTCTTTAAAGCAAGAACTTCTGTTGGATAATCAACCATGACAAAGAGATTTTATCCCTAATTATGCCATCAGTTCAGTCCTGTTTCTAGACTGGACATGTCTGTGTGTTTAGCTTCCAACATTAAACTTTTGTTTGTTTGAAGAAATGGTTGTCACCCTCAGACAGGTACTTACGGACTGTGTCAGCTGAATAGATCAAGCTGCTTTTGTCTGTCGGTATGATGTAGGGTTTCTGACAGTAAACGATTCGATGCCTTATTTTGCAGCCTTGACAATTTTTTGGTGTCCTTTTTGAAATGTAAGTGCTAGGACTTGACTGTATTTGAATCCCGCACTACTTCTTATTTGTCTAGAAGGCGGCATTGTTTCCCTGCTCCCATTTGAGTAAAATGCTTAGGATTGTTTGTAAATAAGGGAAAACTGGCCTCCCAACAATTTAAACAGTACAGGCAGAAACTTGATCAGATAAGATATTGCTGTGTTCCTAAAATAACTTGAAAGGCTTTGTAAGAAAGGTACTATCTCATTAGCAGATTACAGTGTTACACGTAGGCATGCAAATAAGCCAAAAGTTGATTTTTCTTTCTTTATTTCTCATAAGAAATCCACTTGGAACAGCCTATTCTGTCCTTGTAATTGATGCAGATGTCAGGAATTCTTTTCTGTTGACATGGAATAAAGGCTAATCCAGGTCAGTCAGTACCTTGTAATTAATGGACATTCTTTTTTCTTTTTTTCTTTTTTTTCTTTTTTTCTTTTTTTTCTTTTTTTCCCTTTTTTTTTCCTTTTTTCCCCTTTTTCTTTTTTTCTTTTTTTTTCTTTTTTTTTTCCTTTTTTTTTTCCTTTTTTCCCCTTTTTTTCTTTTTTCTTTTTTTTTTTTTTTCCCCCCGGAGGTAGAAAAAAGGGAGAAATCCCTGGTTTAAAGCTCTGAGCTGGTCCAAAGTGATTCTGAAGGTTTTGAATGGAATGCAGATTACAGAGTAAAACTATGCTGACTACTAAATAACAGAGCCCTTTTTACAGATAATGTTTAAATCCAGCGGGGTTTTGTAGGGTTTCCTTTCCCCCCCTTTTTTGGCAGTTTGCAGACAAACAGTATCTTACATTACTACACAATAGCTATCTCAGGGTGTTTGAAGGGTTAAGGGGAAAGGAAGATAAAAGCTACTTTGAGCTCACTTTGTTACCTTGAACTTTGGATGCCGTTGAATACAGCAGTCATTTGTGATCACAGATATTTTAGCAGCTGTATAATCGAAAACTATAAATGTCCAGATAGGAAATGATCCTGTAATTAGAGGAAACAGTACTGAACCTGATGACTTAAAGTCACTTTCGTTCTTAAATCACACAGTTGTAGCTGTTAGGCTTTTATCCTGTGATCTTTTCTCAGTACCTTGGCAGAGTACTTGAAAACCCTGATAATCAGATTGGCTGAGGGTCAGCAAGGAGAGAAGGATTCAGTGTTTCTGCCTTGCTCTTTGCAGCTCCCCACCAAAGAAGTGCCTCCTGGCTGAGAGGTGTTGCTTGAGTAGAGTGGGAGGAGGGAGGAGGCTGGTCTCTCTCCTTTAACGAGATGTCTAGCTTCCTTTCTTCATGTATGTTGTGTTGCAAATATTAACAACAATGCAAGGGAGGGCTCTTGGGTGCTTTTGTATACATGCCACTGAAACGCGAAACAAAGCTGGAAAAAGAGCTCAGATCTTCAAGCTGGAAGGGTTTCAGAAGGAAAACATCTGTGGCCTACTTACTGAACAAATGGGAAATATGCGCTTAGTTCCTATGTAATATAGCCCTGAATGTTGGTTTTTTTGTTTTGTTTTTTTTCTCCCCCCCCCCCCCCCAGCATAAGAACCTTATGAAGCTCATTCAAAAGTGAAATGGGTTTGTCTAAAAGTAAGTGGGATTTTGAAAGTTAGGCTTAGAAGGCATCAGTGAAGGAATTTCTAGAAGTCATACAAGAGAATTCTGTTTTCAGAAACACAAAACAACCCCTACAGCTTCTAAGCAACTCTTTGGCGTTATAGTTATATATAGATATACATAGAGTATTATCTGCTTCTTCAAAGTACTCAACTGTTTTTGCGTATTATGTTTATTAACCTTGTGCATATGACTTATTGATCAAAATAATAGTGTAAAATTAATGGCTCATAAATTTGCTAGTTGGCTCAGTCCTAATTATGACTTCGGTTGCTGAAAGTTCCCTTGTCATCTCTTCAGATTCTCCCAAGAGATTATCCTTGCTAAAATGCCAAGATTCCTCTTTATCAATATTGCACACTGAAAACAGTACAGTGTTAAACAGTCTGATGCAATAAATGTTGAAATATACAATGATTCACTGGCTTTATTTACCACTGGGGTAAATAAATGGATACACAGGTTTTGGTTAAAAGTTGGAAGGACGCTGCATTTAATTTATTTTTCTGCTTAAAATGTGTCCCTTTCAAAGGACTACTATGTTGCACTGGAAGCTGAGTAGTTTAGACCGATCAGTGGACAACCAGCTTTGAGAACAGCAAAAAAACCCCTGAAGAAACTGTGTCCTGAAGCAAATACATACACAAAAAATCCATTTGTTGTCTATTTTGGGTGACACTCAGTTGGCTGACAGTCAGTCCAAGTGCCTGCGGCTAGCATTTCTAAACACACTGACTCCTTACCCAAGGCCTAACCTCCAAATTAATCGTCAGAAACTTAGCCTTTTGTCTCAATTAGCCATGGGTTGGTTAAGGAATTGGTAAGCCTGTTGACAATGTTCATCTACACACGTGTCTATAGACCTTCTTCTATTTCCTGTCTTATTCAGGTGATTTTTTCGAAGACTGTGTAGAGGACTCCAGGTGCTTTGTGTGGAGCAAGGAAGGTTTTGCTGTGTGCACTTGCTTGAGACTGGGGGCCTGCTTAAAATCATGTACCGTGCTTGCATTATTACATACTGTATTTCCCTCCTCTTCTGTTCAGTAACGGGCTCTAGCAGCACAGCTGATTTTGGAGAGGTCCCGGCCCGGGTGAGGAGCCATCTGAGCCGGTGCTGAGGCACAGCCCTGGCACTCAGGAGGCTGATGTGCTGGTTTGGGCACGCGAACGCTGCCGCCTTCTTGTGTGACCTTAGCACATTGCTTAGTATCCCTGTGCTCTGTCCTTGGGTCTGCGGCATAATTGTGGCTGGTATCACAGAACAGTCTTCTGAATTTTATTCTGTGTGTTTTAAGATACTTTGAGATCTTCATGGCAAGATGTTACAGCAATACTTTGTATTTAAATGATACGTGGGAATGGAAGGTCCAGAAGACTTACATGTACTATAGATGCTGTTTTTCTACTTAAAAAAAACAGAAGAAGAAAGTTTTGAAACACCTCCTGTAAGTTGTGCGGCCAATAACAGCGATTCTAGTGTTATCATAGAGAAAATATAATTCCAAAATGCTTATTGCAACAGAAATCGGCATATTTGGACTCAATACTACGAAGTTCTTGGAATAAGGCATTTAATTTAAGCAAGCAATTAACTTTAAATGAATGAAGGGTTCATAGATTTAGAGAGGCTGACATGCTCATGGCAAAGTGCTTGTGTTGCAATTCCCACCTTGCAGGAGAAGAGCTATGATTTCATGATACAGCTAAGCAGATTTATCATTAGTACCATAAGAAGGAACAGACCCATCCTCTCTCTAGTTACGTATTCACCTACCTCTGCTTGCTCTCACCCAGCATGCAAACCATGATGTTTCAGGAGCAAGACCAGCAGGAAAGTAACTTTTGTTTTTCTTGGTTTTGTTGGTATTTGTTTGTTTGTTTGTTTGTTTGTTTTTTGCATCTGAACTGTTTAGCCATCCCTGAGCCAACTTACCGTGGAGCTTTGCTGCTAATCATCCATGTTGGTTATAAACATTTTGCAGGGCAAACCATCCTTTGTGCAGCGGATATGGCCAACTTTATGCACTGTGAAGGCTGAATTCAAGATTAATTCAGCACTTGCTAAGCTGTTCTGCTTCATGCATGCTGAAGAAGTGACTGTAGCTCATTTTCCCTCCTCCTTGGTGTTAACTCTGTGCTAACGAAATAATGGCGCTCATGAACTCGAGCAATAAAAACATACTTTGCCTCTGAAGTAAATGAGGGTCTGTTTCTCTTCCAGCCAGGGCAATACGATAGTTTTAATGCCAAGTTGGGAAAGGCTGTAAGCGATAGCTTTACACAGAGCAACGGGCACAGCTTGCGGAGGGAAAGTGGCATTTTCGTTGGCTCTGGGACGAGGCTTTGAAATCTGGGTCTGTTTGTTTCCTTGCCTGTAACATTTCAACAAGTCCCTGACTTGCCTAAGGAACCTGATAGGAACTTAACTGTGTTCTAGGCAACCCATAGGGAAGAATTTAACCTGTCATCTCAGGGGAATTTCCTCTTTTCTTTTTCTCCTCCACGGTTAGTACTTAATGATGTTTCACTCTGCCCACCGCCCTTCTCTGTTCCGATCGTCCCAGATCGTATCCCGAGGCAAAAAAGAGGCTGCTGCCAGTCATATCTTTACAAAATAGTAACTGTCCGCTGTTGTAAGGCTCTTTAAGACCTACTGCTCGTGTTGTTACAGGAGGTGGTTGGTTGCAGCGGGATTGAGGTAAGTTTTGAGTAGGACAGAAAACTGAGGCTTGGTGGCTGGGTCGTCTTCAGGTGAAGCTTCACCCACGCTGTAACACAAGGAGTTTGTCAAAATGTTGACAGTTTTGGTTGAGAGATTAAGTTACAATGACAGTTACTCTTTCATTGTGGATTTACAAAAGATGGTCTTCGTATACAAATGTAATCTTAAAAACATTTTTACGATAGCTGGATACTATGCTCTCAAGCCCTCGTAGGTTTCTTCGACTTGAATTAAAGGGAAGTAGCATCATGGTACTAGAATTCAGGAGGATCTGCTGTATTACAGATTACAATCCAAAATGGAAAGTGTGAAACATACTGTTTTTTAAAAAAAAAAAACAACCAAGAACCCCCCAAAACCCAAACAACTCAGTATCGTGAGCAGGAGAAAGGCAGGTGTCATTGTACTGACAGATTAAACGGCCTCAGTTTGGAGAAGCCACTGTGCAAATACCCACCAAGGAGTGCCGGGGTGGGGGGGGAAGTCTCTGGGGCTTTCCCTTGAAACTGCATCTATAAAGGGTGGAAGAAAGATGACCCTGCCCTTACTTTAAGGATTGGGAAATGACAGAGAAATGGATTTTCCTGTAAAAGAGACCCCCAGACATGTGGGCTTTCGAGGAGTAAGTGCTGCTTTTCAAAGTCCTAGGATTGTTTTTACCAATGATTTGGTATAATTATTTGGTTGTATTTAGAACGCAGTGCCCAGACTAGCTTGTTGTTTGTACAGTGATAATTAAATAAAACCTGTGATTATGATCTGTGCTCTCCAAATCTCTGTTCTGTCAGAGCAAACAGGAGCTCTGATTTTTAAGGTGTCTTTTTGGTGGATTTTAATATTTTTAACAATATTTGCTTAGTGATCGGTATAATCCTGTTTAAAAGGGTGTTGGGTTTTTTTGCTTACTCGAGCATGTTCTGTCTGGCTACCATTGTTTCATCCCTCATTCATAACTGAGTAACTTAATGCTGAAATCAAACAAATTTGAGTTTCAAAGCCAGACAAGGTTTTTTTTGTCATTCCGTTTTCGTTTTACTTTGTGCAAACAGGTAGTACTTTTGTTGGCTGTTCTGTAGCTAGCAGTCGCATTGAAAGCATTTGAAGCCAGTTTTTGTACAGAGTAAACATTCTGTGGTTAGAAGGGCTTAATGAGCTCAGATGCCTTTACTGCTGGTATATATCTCCTTATCTTGAAAGTAGTATCCACCAACTAATCCTTTATTTATGTTGAGCTTTGGAATTTCCCTTGAAATGCCTTTTTGTAACCTCTCCCAGTATAAATGGGAAGTGAACAGGCTGTCAGGTAAACAGTGAGGTTGTAGGCAAGCAAATTAATGATACACGTGAATATAAGTTTCTTCTCACTGGTGGCAGGTTGGACGCCTGTGATTGACCTCAGAAAGAGCGCCAGTGGTGTGCTTATTCCTGTGATGTAGTTTGTTACCTTTTGTTGTACCATTTTACAAAGGAATCTGTTCTTGTGTTTGTGCATGGGAGGACTGAATTTGTGAATCAAATGACCAAGGCTATGTTTTCAGTGCTCAAAAGAAGGGAATTGTTAAACCACAACAGCTAATTTGCGATAGCAATCTCAATGTGAAATCCTAGTGGGCAAGGTAGATTTTTTCGTCTAAAGCAAGCTGAGATCACAGTGTATTCTCCAATTCAACGAGAACAAAACAGTAGCTTATTTCCATTTTATGATGATGGAACTAACTCAACTTTACTCCCTTGGCATAAAAAAGGTATCGTTTTAGGGTGGTTTTGGTAAATTCTTAGCCCCATTGTGAAATGGTCTTTCTGATTACAGGATTAAAGGTAATCCTAGAGAATCCTGATAGAGGGTGGCTGAAAAAGAAAATCTGTAAACCCATTGTATTCCATTTCTCAGGTTTCTGGTTTTATAATAGTATGTGATTGCACTGACAACTGGATAATTGAGAGTATCCTGTCATAGGAGGAGAACAAGGAGTATGGCAGGAGTAACTGCTTTCTTTCCTCCCATATTGAGAGAAAATGTCCAGCCTGACACTTTTTAAAGGTAGCAGTGATGGGAAGTTGAATCAGCCAGAAGTAAAGAAATCACCATTTTGGGTTAGCTGTACCCCATACGGTAAAAGATGCTTGTAGGTACCACATCTGAAAAAGCTGCGTTCCTGTTTTTTATTCCCCGCCCCCCCCCCCCGCCCCCACCGAGTACCAGGTAGTTTGCCGTTTCAGATTAGAACATGGTGTATCCCTTGCCTACAAGAAGAAAATAAATTCTGGTTTGTTTTGGTTTTCTTACCCGAGATACTGCAGCAGCAGCAGCTCCAATAGTGCTGTTAGTCTGTAAGGGAGAAAACTTGGCTAGACTGAGATGTTGTATCTCCCTTGTGTAAGGGCGGATAATTGCCTCTGTTTTTTCTCTAATACTGCTTGCATTCAGGGTCTGAAGGAAGGATTATGTATGCCCATATCCAGTGAGGTTTTTTGAGCTTCTAGGGGAGCTGGTGGGAGTGGACCCGCAGGCAGGTGTCATGGCCACGGCCACAGATGTTTTAACTGAAAGTGATCACCCAGGCTCCAGCTGGCGGAAGAGTGCAAGAAAAATGCTGCTTTAGACCCAATAAAAGCGGAAGCTCACGAATATGTTATTTCTGCTGCAAGTTTAACATGTAACGGTAGTACAGAACATGCCCGCTCAGAGGCAGGTAACTCAGAATTCAGGGTTGACTTGTTCAGATCGAGAGGGAACTCAACGAAAAGACTCGCTTGGATTTTGAGAGATCAGCTTTGTTGTTGTTTATTTGGGTGGGTGTTTTTTGGATTTTTTTGTGGTTTTTTTTGGTGGTGGTTTTTTTGTTTGGTTGGTTTTGGTTGGTTGGTTTTGTTGTGGGTTTTTTTTGGTGGTTTTTTTTGTTGTTTTGTTTTGGTTTTTTTAAGAATATAACAATCCACAGATCTGAATGTAGTGCTAATCCTGCTCTAAGACTTAAGAACGAACCAATTCCAGGGGAAAATTGGAAGTATAATAGTTTTCGGTATCCAGTCTCTTGCGGAATGGAGTTGGAGATCTTTCTTTTTTATCAGAGAAAGGGTCATAACCTCATCAAGCATTCCCTCCCTTCCTCATGACTCCCCAAAGGTGCAGTACTCTTAATTGCTTTTGGCAGAGAAAAGCTATGAGGAAGTCAGGGAATATGTTTTGGTTTATGTTACTGCCATTAGTCCGAACTAGTTCTTAATCTAAAAGTACAAAGATATAGTTTATAAGGATATATGTACCAAGTTTCTATTTGTTTCCACTCATCTAGGTTGTATAAGGCAAACAGTGATAGATACATGCTTAACTTGAAGGAAACTGAAAATGTTGTAAATGCTTAAAAGTCAGGGCTTGCCTGATTCTTTACAAAATCAGCAAGCCTCTCTGCGCTTCTATATTCTATATTTAGCCTGATGTAATGTAATAAAGACTTTAATTATAGTCTGTATACAACAGACTATTTTTCATATATTTATACTTGCTAGATCTGTATAGAGAATAACTCATGAGGTGTTTCTAATCAATATAGCAAGTATACTAAAAATGCAAAGCCTTGTTTAGCATTTGATCCTAGTTTTTGTAAAAAGCCTTTTATTCCTTGCTGCCTTGATAGTATGAATCTAGATCATATATGTTTGCACTCTATACCTAGAATATATTGATGGTATATGCTTAAATCAGCATTAAATATAGTCCAACAAGGATGGTGGGGACTTGGTAGTCCTGTGGCTGCTCCTTCTGTAAGCTGAGCAGTGTTAAGAGAGCTGGTAGCCCTCCTGCTGCTCCATTTGCACCTGTACATTGTAAATGCGTGCTCAGGAATCGATAGCTAAGGTGGTTGTATGACCCTATCTGTCTCTTCCTCAGTATGTCTCTAAGTGCTGGCTTTAATATATTGGTCTCTGGCCTTTCTGTTTATTTTGGGGAATCCCTTTTGTATTTTTACTCTGTAATGTTACTCTGTAACATGTAAAAATGCATACCTTAAAAAAAAAACAAAAACAACAAAACAGAAAACAAACAAACAATCAGAAATTTCTCTGTAGGCTAGTATGTCCACAATAGAGCTGTGATATAGTCTCAGTCTAGGCAAGCTATGTAATTGTGATGGAAGAGCTTTTAATTACAAAAAAAAAAAAGTGGAAGTGTTGCTAGTGAATTAATGGATCTATAACTTCTAAGTAAACTCACGTGGGGTACATTTAATATTTAAGTGAGGAACTCGGCTTAAGAAGAGAAGTGAGTTTGCTCTGACCTTCATTCTTTGCTCACAAACCCAAAGTTAAGCGTGTGTGATAAAGATAAAAGCGCGCATTGCTGTTTGCTGTGGTGGGGCCATTATCAATATTTGAATGTGGTGGCCAAATCCAAGGCTGTTAAAAATAGGTGAAACTTGGAACTGGGTCAGGTATTACCTGACAGGGGTTGTTTCTCTTTTGGTCCATGCAGCTGAAATTCAAACCCTGCTTCCTCCAGATTCTTCAGCTGTATTAGAAAGGTGCATGAAATATGTCAAATAACCCATTTTTGAAGAGGTGTGGTATAAAATCTCCTAATTCTTGGATGCAGATTACAGTAATGTAAGGAACAAACCTGTTCCTAGTTGCACAGGAAGGAGCTGAAAACACAAACCCTCTACTTACTTGTGAATTTTTGTTGAGGAAGACGTAGCTCATTTGCTTAGTGCTGCCTGAGGGAGGGAGCTGGAGGATAATTAAATTAGTTTTCTGTTTGTTTGTACAGAGGCTTTGAGTGTTATCACTGGGTCAAGTTTATTTTCCTTTTTTGATCAAAGTTAGGTGCAGAACTGAGACGTTAAACATTGCAATGCTAGCAGTGAGAAACAAGCTGCCTCCTTTGCTCCTTCCCCTTTGCTATCCTATCTCCTTTCCCCACCATCCAACCTTAAAACCTTCAATAATTACTTTGATAACTGAAATTATGGAAATGTTCCCAGCAGTCCAGACCTGCCACGACTAATTAAGCCTTAGGATTTGACAGTTTTTTTTCAATTTAAAATTGAGCTCTGTAAAGCCTGTCTGAAGACATGATTTCCATTATCTCTCTGGGGGACCTGACTCATTTCATACTTTAATACCATTTCTAGGGAGTAAACTTACTTTATCTTTAATTCACACAGCTCTGAAGTTTAAAAAGAGTTAATGAAAAACCTGTGTTAATTAGTCTTTTGCCATTTGCAGCTTCCTTGTTGCAAACTTTGGTCAGAAGTCATGAGAGGAGGGACAGGTAGTTTCCTTTAAGTTTAAACGAACAGAGTGCTGGCCCCGACCCATCAAGTATTTTACTTAGGTTTGTGGGGTATATTTTAATAAATGCAGGAAAGAGTGTAGCTGGTGATGTTCATAACTGCTGAAGTTAGCTCACTGTATTTTCGAGGAGTTTTCTTTTGAGTTTACTGTTTGGCAAGCATGGAACCACATAGCCACTGTTTGACAAACATTGACGGAGCAATAAATCGCAGTTGTAATTCAGCTTAGTGCTTAGGCAGTATATGTATCGCCCTCCAATCCAGCTAGAACTTGTCTTTTAATGCTAGGATAATTTCAGATAATATTTTGACTCTTTATGAACACTTTACTCGAGTGTGCATTGTACTACCAATGATATAAGCCACAGCGAGCAATACTACGTGTTTTAGAATGTGGGGTAATTGCGTCGTCTGGTGTGCCCTCCCCCTCGCGTAGCTCATTTATGCTTCTAGGACCTAAACTCTTGTAGTCTGTAAAGTTTTAAATTCTATTTAATAGAAAGGTCAGTGTTTATTATTACCACGCATTCAGCAAATGTCAGTGGCTTGTTCCTTACTGTGCACGGCTCTCTACCCTTACCTTATCGGCTGCCATTATATTTGTGTGAAACTGTCCTACTGCAAGAAGCACAAGTTTGTCTTTGCTGGCAAGGAGTACTATATACCATTGGGATTTCCTCAGTTAAAGTTGCTGTCGCTATTGTTACGGAGTTAACTCTTTGCTCCAGATTGAGGCTCATGTTTAAGTGTGTCTTCTGTTCGAAAGGATGCTTTTGTTCAAAATAGTCTAAGAAAAAAGAGAGAGACTCTTTCTTGCTTACGTAGGTGCACGGCAGTAACGTTTTCTTCCTTTTCCTCTCGTTCCTGCCTTTTCTAAAGATTTGCTAGCTTTCAGTTTTGGATTAGGAAAAATAGTACTTTAAAAATAATAGTAATTAAAAAAAAAAAAAAACAACAAAAAAACCCCCAGAAAACAACTGTCTGTCCCTCCATAACTATGTTTGAAAAAAAGAAAACACAGTATTCATACATATCTTGGGGAAAGAACATAGGCTGGTATATTTTACTCTGTTTTCACTGAAGAGATATTCATGTATGTGGCTTCTGTGGCTTTGGTGCTACTTGGTAACTTCAGTAACTTAACCATGTGTCTAGAAGAGAGAATAAAGGAGGAGATGCTGTGGATGTAAATATGTGCTTTTAAGAAGTTTGAGGGGGTTTTATTTGTTCTTAAATTCTTATAGTTTATTTAATGTCCAACTAATTCTTTTCCTCTTTTGCTGGCAGAAAATAGAACTTTTCTTCCCATTTCACTTGCCAGATTATGTCAGTGTAGGTTAGTGATGCAGTTTGGGGGGGGTGTGGGTGTGCTGTTACTATATTAAGAAAGTCTTTTCCATCAGTCCTTTATGTAGTCTGTGCAGGGAGTTTGAGTCCTAGCCATAGTGCAAATTTGCCAAGCAGCATTTCCCGGACAGCTTATGGAAAGCAATTCTGGAGGATTCCCAAACTTAAATAATTGAAAGATACTGCTTGGTGTGCCTGCAGCGCTCTCGGACTGGAATGCAAAACTGGCGGTGGAATAAACGCGCTCCCCAAGGAGGCTGAAGATGCTGCAGAGCAGCAGATGGGGAAGAAGAATTTTCCCGAAAGATGCTCTTTTTTTTTCCCTCCTCTTCTTTTCCTTTTTTTTTTTAAGCCATAT
>JAVKLA010000081.1:32419184-32448710 GCA_034782735.1 Sagittarius serpentarius | reverse complement strand
CCCCCCCCCCCCCCCCCCCCCCCCCCCCCCCCCCCCGCCCCCCCCCCCCCCCGCCCCCCCCCCCCCCCCCTTACTCTGCAGGCGTGTTTCTGGGCAATAACATTTCTAGAATGTTTGAAAACAGCAGTAGCTAATTAGCTGTTATTTGTTGGGCTAAATGGGAACTATAGTGTATGTAGTTACGCCTCCAGTGAAAATGAATCTGCGTTTGCTGTAGGACAAGCTTTTGGGGTAAGCCTTTTCTTTTATCTTTTCCATCTTTCTCAGTTTTGCCTACTTCTTCTAAAAGTTTTTACCAATATTTGCAGATCCTGTAAGACCCTAAAACCAGAGAATCTTTTGTTAAAAACCTGGTAATGCTGTTCTGTAAAAGCATACGTGGCATTTTTTTTGGTTTGTCACTTTTTCTCACGGGCCAGCTATATAATGTAATACCGTAAGCACTTAGTGACTGTTGAGTAATTTAAAATAGGAAGTTTACTGTGATACTGCATTTAATTTCTAAGGTAACTTTTATTTCCAAGAACGAAGTAGCAAGAAAAACGACAAATACTGGTACCCTGTATTTGCATGCCAAAAACTTTCTGAGAAGGGTTTTTCCTGAATTGGTCATTGAGTGTAGCCCAGCTGGGATGACCAGGCTCTTTGGCCATTGCAGCTTGCTCATCGCAGTGTGCGTGTGTTCTGTCATCTCAGTGATGTACCCAAATGTCTTTAATTCTCTACCTGAGTGGCAAATATTAAATGCTGTGGGGTTGTTTTGACCTGCATCGTAATTGCGTTTTGTGCAGGCTGACATAGCTGTGTAAGAATGAAAATCGATGTTACAACTCTGAGTATGTTACTCCTGGGTGTTTCATTTGCCATTCTCTTTGAGATGGGGGAAAAGCAGAGGAAGATACAGAGAGAAACTGCAGAGTTTGAGTGTTTCAGACATGATTTATACTGAATTTTTACAGGAACCATGGAAGCGCAAAGTATTTTTTATTTTTGTGTTGTTATAATACCTTATTCGTGTCACTGTTAATGTTGTTTTGGCTCTAGTGATTGATTTGTGGAATTGTGCTGCACAGGGGCATGTGACAGCGTTAAGTAGTCTTGTAGTCAAAGACCAAGCGGTCTCAAATACCGCTCTAGTTTCACTTTGGGATTGGAAGTTTGCGCTCTCTAAAAATTGCTAGCTGTAAGAAGAAAAAGTTACGGATTCATTTTCCTAAAACATTTGGGGAAGCATTCTCCCTTTAACTTGCTGGCTTTCAGGGAAAGCCGAGTTCAATACTTTACCATTCCACAGTTCAGACTAAGTCACTTGTGTGTCCTGGCCTCCATGTCAGTGCTCTACGGAAGATGGATTGAAGTGAAGTTATACTGGTTGTTGTGGGAGAAAGTGGGAAGAAAGGAGAAGGCTGCATTTAGCACTGCGCAAAGGAACTAGCTCTAACAGGAGACACACATTCCCAAACGGTGTGTATCCCTGAAGCCACTGAGGTTTACTGCCACTCGGTTTTGTTTGAATCAGCTGATAGGAAGTGATGTCTATCCAGAAACTAATGTGTTGTGTGTGCACTTACGCGCGTGCACGCACACACACGCACGCACACACGTGCGTATGTTGTTAGATCCTATAATTCCAGTTAAATCCATGAGACTGCACCCCTGAAGCTAAGCCTATATTTAAATGAGGATAAAAAGAGGATACTGTCCATCGGTCTGCCTGTCTATCGTCAAGTTCTTTTCTCAGGCGTTCCAGTAACCCACGGCACCTCCCCAAAGCTCCTTTGCTAGGTGAGGGAACAGGCACGTACTCTGGTTGAACCCGCAAAAACCAGGCGTCCCGTCTTGGGGCCGGCTCTGCCCGATGGGCCGTGCAGCTCCAGAGTGCAGGTACCTTTGTTCTCCCAGAGGTTTCCGAACGCTTTGCTGCAGCGACAGAGGGGACTGCCCTCTTCCCCCTGTAGCCCCTGGGCCGTGGTCTCCTGCCAGTCCCTCCCTCCGGCCCCGGGAGCGGTGCAGCTGCCCAGCTTGAGCAGAGCCAGGTGCCGGTGAAAACTGAGCCCTTGTGAGCACTAACGGGGCTCAAGAGTATGTGATCCAGAGCGAGAGGAGAGGCAAGCCCACCGGTGGGCTTAACAGGGGTGTAAAGTGACTCTGAACAAGTGCCCTGAGACCAAACTGGTCTGAAAATTAAGGACCTAAGTATGTTTTGCTCGCTGTCTGTGATGTCCTCGTATTAATCTTCTTGCGAGGATTTTGACTAGCTTATAAAACAGATAACTCTCTTATTACAGCCCGTCAAAAGGAGTAAGAAAATATTTAAAGAATATTTCTAAAAAAAATTTTTTTTTTAAAGATCTGTTTTTCCTGTGCCTTTAGGGTAGAGAGAGAAGAACAGCAGGTGGAAAATGCATTTTATGATTGTTTCCTTCAGGGATTAATCTCTTGAATGACAAGCGCAAATATTTGGGGAGATATGTTTTGCCTGTGTAGGATGTGTTTTTTTCACAGTGCTTATAAATATACTGTAATCATGTTTGCTAGCAATGTCAGGATACCTACTGTATTTCCACAACCGTGTCTGGGTCTTGAGAACGGTCTAGAGAGTATGTGTCCAGTTATTATAATCTTGGATAGCTTTTCTAATTCATTTATTTTTATAACCTGGGGCTTTCCACTGCACTGAATACTTGCTGACCTTTAATTTCATTTACTGGAGGGTGGGGAGGAAAGAGGAGAAAAGAAAGGCCTTAGGAAATCCCTTTCCCCACCCTGCCAAAGAAGGTAACTTTCTGTGTAAGTCCTGTTTGGGTTTAAAGGGTGCAAGGAGAGGCAAAAATACAGATCGTTTTGCATCCTTCATAAAAGCCAGATGTTGTAAGCAAAGTATCAAATATTTAGGAGCATTACAAATTTGATACAACCTCTGTAATAAATGAGTATGTCAGGTTTATAAAATGTTTGTAGTCGCTGCTGAAAAACCTTTATTCTGCTATGTGATTATTCTAATATACTCAGGTCTCTTCCAATCTAGGCAATTCTATGATTCTACTCTATTTACTCTTTCAATACTGCTTACTTAAACTGGGTATTTATTATAATGGATTTTGCTCTGTATTCGTAATGTATATACTAAATCGTGTATCTGTTAAGATGCTTTTCTTCCTTCTTAGAGAGAAATTATCCAGTTTTCTGAAACTGAAAGTATTCCTTCATGCAGTTGCTTACTTTTTTTTCTAGATTAATTTAATGCATGCCTTTATTTCCATTTTAAATCAATACCAGACACTTGGTTTAGTAATGCCTCTCTCCTGTGAGCCGAAGGGTTGAGTTTGTCAGCTACTTTTCTACAGCTGGAGAAAATCTATTTGTTCATTTCTTAACCTTTTGACATGTCTGTTTTTACAAGCCCGCCTGTTTTTGATGGGGGATTGAAGTATAGAGTAACAACTACAGGAGGAAACATCTTTTGTTATGATCGGAGTGTAAACTGAGCCTAACGCAACAAGGGGGGAGTATGCTTACATAAAAGATTTTTACACACCAAAAAAAAAACCCAACCCGAAAGAGAGACCCTCCCCTCCTCTTCCCTCATGTGATTGCCTGTTGAATTTTGATGTGCTGTAAAAAAAGGTGAATTTTTGTAAGTTTTATTCGCATATCCTAGACACATGACTGTAAAATTGACTTGCAATTAGTTAAACCACTAATTCTTCACTACAAAAGCAGGCTCAACAAAATTGAGACTATCCTTTCCTTCTGTTCGTGGCAGCAAGTGAGGCAGGTCTGAAAAGTCAAGACCACCGACCTCTGTGTGAAGATCCTAAAATGCCCTTACCATTGTAACAAGCAGGGAAATGCAGGAGTTTGAAGCATTTAGAGAGGCATCCGTTTACAGAATCTGCATGCTAAGTGTTTTCTGATGGCGTGCTGTCTCTGACCCCAGGCTCAGGAGTGTCCTAAGTCACTGGTGCATATAGGTGCTGAAGAAAGAAGTAGTTTTATCTGTCTTCTGACTCAGGGTATTATATCCATCAAACCTTTAGGCTTCAGCAACTTAACACCAATCCTGCTTTTATCACACCTGGAAAGCACAACGTTATCGCAAAACTACTTAACCTTTTCCGTATTTTCCCAGTAAAAGCGGAGGGTTGTGATAGTGTGGTGTGACAACAGGTCAAGTTTTTGACCTCCCCTCTCAAAATAAGTTGTATCATCTCGCAACAGATGATTATTCTATATATATAAATAATGCATGAATATATGCATAAAGTTGAAAGATTTTTTTTTCTCTCCTTATGTCATAAAAAAAAAGCGTGTCTGAATATGTTGCAGTGCCAGAGGACACCACAGTAATTACACGCCATATAAACGTGTGAGATGGCTTCTACACTAAACTTAGGAACAGATAAGGGTCTATCTACTGCAGCAAAGGTGTCTGAGCGGGCACAATCCTGTTCCTGACCCTATGGACTTACTAGCTGAGGCCTCTGTCGCCAGTGGGACCGGAGAGCTGTGCTGGGGGAGAGCTGGCCGTGCCCTGGTTCGGGAGCGCTGGCAGAAGCGGGGCCGCGGTGATGGGGTGACCTCTCGAGCCAGAAGGTTGAGAACGGCCCTCTGTCTAAATGCATTTGATGTGTGAAGTAGACAGACTTGTACCAGCAGCTTAAGGAAAGAAGCTAATCTCCCATCGTGGAGCTTTCCTTCGCGATAGCAAAGTGGATTATGGCCTCTTTAGGCTTCCGCCTAGCAAGGCTTACACCTAGCATTGCTGCCAATGTGGCAAACGAAGACCTATGGCAGATGGAAACTGGGCTCTGCACTGAGCAGCCTTTTTTTTTTTTTTTTTTCTTTGTCGGCTGTTAAAGTCAACGAGTTACGGTTGTTTTCACAAGCTAAATATCTAGCTGCAGGGCCTGAAGCCCTGAGTGCTTAGCATTGACAAGGGACATCAGATCTGGAGACCTTCTGCAAAGGGCTGGTCTGAAAACCGGGCCCGATTCCCTTGCTGTGACATAGAGCTCTGCGTGAGAGGAATGTCAAAGTTACCAGACTAACTGCAGTGCTAAAATTTTGTTATGTGTAGTTTCTCTCTTCACTGTGATGCTTTATTCCAGTTTCTTAAAATTGTACTAAATGCCTTCCATTTCAAGTGGGGAATTTCTGATGGGCTATATGGCTGCTATCAATCAGTATCAGTTTTCCAGTCAAGAGCACGTGTAAATTGTGGCATCAGATAATCCAGAGAAGCACAACTGGTAATTTTTTTTTTTATTCTTCATTGTGGGTTGTTTTTCATCTAATCAAACTCACACGATGGACCCCAGGGTATGAGCTGAAGTGTAAGGCTTTACACTCATCTTGCATCAGTTCACTTGTTCTGAGGATGGGAACGGATAAATCATTCCCATTAAGGGCTCAGGACTTAACATGCATAGAGAAAATCTGCCAAAGCCATTTAACTTTTATGGCAGGTTAGAATATAACTCCTTTTTCAGAAACTGTTTATTTAATTTTAAAGTTTTAGATGTAAATATCAGTGCGATGTTGAGTGAACCTTTTAGGTGGCCTAGCACGTGATTGATGCGGTACATCCCAGTGACAAAGAACAGCTTTTCTTTTAAGTGGGTAAAAAATGGTTCTCTTGGGCTACTGATACCTATTTAGTAATGAGAAGTATGATTATTTTTTTTTTAATATTAGTAGGATGGCTAGTCTGCTTTCTGATTTAAATACAGTAAATGTTTCCTTAAAACTCCTATGGGAAAAGTCCATGGCTGAGCACTTTGGAAATTTGAAAACCCCAACGTGCTGTATGCGTATCCCTTCTGTTCCGCTTTGGCAAGCCTAAAGACTTTTTTTCTTCTTTTTTTTTTTTCTTTTTCTTAAAATGAATCTATTTCAGATGAGAACGTGGAGTTGCCTGGTGAATTACCTTTATTTAAACTAACAGTGTAAGCTGTCACTTCCCGCGCCCATTCATCTCTGTAACAAAGGGGATAAATGGCGGGGGGTAAGTGGTAGTGCTAAGGAGGGATTCCTAGCTACATCACTATGTGCAGAGTAATATTACAGGCTCAAAGCAGAACCACCAGTATCAGCGATATGTTCCTAAACCAGCTATGTTAGTTTGAAAAGAGGAGAGCAAACATAAGAGAAAGGAATGTCAATACAGGGGGAAGATGGTGGCCTCCAGTGTAACACACTCAGTGCATACTCCGTGATTGTTTTCCTGTTTGCAAATGGTGATTATCAGGTCTTTTATCTTAAATATGCTTCTTGCCACCTCTGGGTGTGAGAGAGTGCTGACATAGTGGGACTTGGAGTTTGAACTATCCTTTTCAGGGTATATGGAACGTGATAACCGAAAACCCTCATGGTCCCCCAGTAAGTCCCTCTGGCAAATCCCCATGATATTTGTTTTGCTCCCATCCCTGTCTGTCAATGTTAGCATGTGACTGCTAAGAAAATTGACAAAATGGAAGACCACAACTCAAAATCCTACAAACTGGCAGTGGTGACGGGTTAAGAGTATCGAGTGGGTAGGACTTTCATTCTAGCTTTCCCAGGCTTTCATCCTCCGACTTTCCTCCCTGTGCAGTATTCTTCCAAGACAGACTTACTGGCAGATGCAGAAGTATTAACAACAAATAATCTGCAGCATCAGGACTTTCTCTTGAATATTCTTCTAACGCAGGAAATCCTTCTTCCTCTAGGCATGAATAAGTTATAAATAAAACACATATAAAACAAAATCAATATACATTAAATGTGGCAATTAAACCGGATTAGAGTTTGTGCAATCTTCTGCTAAGCTAGATGCCTTACTTCTAGAAACACCGTTTGGGTCGATGCTGTTCATCAAGTCCTAAAAATGGCTTTATATTGTTGTACCTTAAAGGGCAAAGGGAAATACTGATGTTGGAGCCCCTTCTTGATAATTCCGGTGGATCCGTGCTGTGCTTGTTGGGAGATGTTTTTATGCTTCCAGCTGCGACTCCACTGTCTGTGGTAATTTTGCCATTGAAGATCTCTTACCTGTGGTGATCCATTGGTAGCTTTTCTTCTGTTCGTCAAGGTACCTGTGAATGTCACGGTTTAGCCGTGGCTCTCTTTCAGTTTTTGATGTTGCATTTTTCTGTGTCGAGGTCAGCTATAGCAATTGCCATGCAAAAGGCAGCAGCAGTATGACCACAGTCAGTTTGACTCTTCTTGCTAGATAGCGTTCAGGCCTTCAGCGCCAGATGCCTTTGTCATTGTTTTCAAAGAACTTTGCTCTAATTTCATCAGCAGGGGAATATTTCTCCCAGATTGTTTGTCTAACCTTCAAAATATTTTGCAATGAATTTATAATTGGCAGGGTCTGTGCGTTTAAAAGTTTAAAAAGTTTCAAGTCCTTTAGTTTTAGATTATAAAGAACATGTATTCACTGAAAAATTGGAGTGGAATTTTGAATGTATTTTGGTGCTCTATTAAGTGATGCTGATCAACTGCAAACCGGACCCGTTTTACTCTTCTCATGCTACTTGTCCTGGGAAAGAATATAGCCATTCTTAGGGCTTCCTGTATTGAGAGATAAAGGCTTTTTATGCAGAAGTAAGTATCACTGATTTTATCCATGTCTGTATATAGAAACTGATGCAAAAGGAAGAAAAATGGCATGGAGGAGAAGCGCCATCCTTCTGTTTTGCTGAATGAAGTTAATGAAATTATTTGCAAGCCCTGGTACAGTTCAAGTATTTTACTTAATAGTTATGGCTGATCATCTGTTTGCATTCTATTAGAGATTTAAATTATACAAACTTCACAGATCTTTTGCCAAAATCTTTGTTAATAAAACACTTCAATAGCGACAGAGTTTCTATAGAACTATAAAAGTGAGATGCTTCTTACTGAAATTCTGCTGATATGAGTAATACCTTCTAGGTAATGCCAAAGGGGGAGAGTAGGAAAATGCCCAGCTAAACTTCTTTTAACCTGTGCCTCTTTGCAATAAAATAACGGTAGTCAGGGTTTCCAAAGAGATGGGGATTTGAAAAGTGAGCACGCTAGCTAATAGCTGTGGTAACAGGCTGAACGTAGCGGAATAATACCGATGTAGTGGCCTCTCGGTACGTCTCTGCGCCTCGGAGCTCAATAGTGAATGCCCAGCATTGTTCAGCCGTGAAGAGTCTCGGAGCTCTCGGGATGTCGGGGCAGACCGAGCGAAACTGATTTTCAGCTTGTAGACTCCTTGTAACGGGGCTGGAAGAAGCCCGGGGCGGTTAGCCATTCCTCCCTGCTCTTTTGCCACACCAGTGTCACGCTTGTACGTGGTTAGTCCCCTGCAGGGATCTTACAGCTCAGTGGTCTACCTATGGGAGAAGGATTCCCGCCCCCCCCCCCACCTCTTTGTTTGATGAGTTTCATGGTTGAATGTGAAGCGAAAGCTTTCCCTGGGGGAAGCTAGAAGGCGACATTTGAATTTAAGGAAAAGCGTGGTAGTTCACTGAGGAGTTACAGCTTAATGTTCTTAATTTGATCACAGGTTTTGGGGAAAAAAAAAAGTTTTACTACTCTCTGTTTATTTTTTAAAACCCTCACACAGTAAGTTGTAAGAATGGCTCTTAAATGCTACGCCATGTACTGAATTACCTTGTAAGTTCCCACGTATATAGGAACAGAGTTGAGAAACCTTTGATGTTTTCTGTAAAAACAGGAACAACAAAAGGAATTGTTTTCTAGCATGGCTTGTTGGGAAAACCCTGCAGTTCCACCAGAGTTAGTGCATCCTCCCCTCCTCACCCCCCACCCTCGCTCATTTTAGGTCATAGTATTTGCCTTTGTGGCCGAATTTCTCCAAGTCTGGGCTGTGTGCTTTGGATTTGAGATTTTGGTTTTGATCCCAGCTCTAATATTTAAATAAGGAGGGATTTGCTACTCCTTTCTCAAAGACAACAAGCAAGTGGAAAACCCAAACAACAAGAAAAATGGTGGGATGGAATGTCTGTATCTGGAGAAAAGATACAGGGTGAAGGAGAAATCTGAGAGAAGTAACTCCATTTGCTGTACTGAGAGGATTTAAATGAGAGTCTCCGTTTCTGTTTTCCTTGTCTCTGATCTAAGCACTGAGAAAGCTAATCTGAATTGTTTACTGAACACTGGCAGTTGTTTCGGCCACATGGACGGATTTAGATGTTGTTTATTATAGTTAACAAGCAGTCTGAAAACTGGCCAGTGTAAAAGTGTTTGAAGGCTGCGAAAGAGAAGTAATATGGAACTGATGGTATAAGTCAGGAAAGCAGAAGGATGGTAGCAGGCGGCGTTATCTGATGTCTTTTCAGGAATGTTTTAGATTTCTCCTACCTTGCTGTAAAACACATAGTGGTACATTTTTATGAATTAGGTTTCATGCCCCTCTATTGTTTGTGTTTGTCAGGCTTTTTTCCCTCTGGTTTGACAAAAATTTGCGTAATAAATCCAATGGTCAGTAGAAAACTGAGATTCCTTTTCGCTGACTTTCTTTGTAGGGTGTTATGTGTGAAATATCTCTGAATAGGAATATTAGAGAATTTTAATACTTTTAAGTCCATAGGATTATTTTTCTGTAGCTGTTGGTAAAGAAGGCATCGGGGCTGTGCAATATATACAGCTTTAATAAAATGCCTGTCTTTCTGGTTCGAATTAAGCATGTTGTTGTACTAATAAGAAGAAAATGTAGAGAAAGGCTTATGACTCAGTAAGTCAGTCACTGAATTATGCACCAAATGTTCACTGTAAGCAAGTCCAAGCCTCTAATCTTTCTGCTTCTTGCTCTGTAGCTTCTGAAGTGTGACTCTTGGCACTGTTAATCTTGAATGTTGACATGTTTTAAGTGTTGCAGGCATTAACACCATCTGTACATACGTGCAGAGGCCATGCTGCTCTGTACACTGACACTGCAGTGATCTCAAATCATCTCAATTCCTGCTTTGCTTCTTGCATACAAAAGCTCTAAGGAAAGCATTGCTTGTTGGAGACAGGAATTTTGTTGTTCTCAATGGTTTGTCTTCATGAAATAACAGCTAAAAAGTAGCAGGAAGTGTTGCATGCGCTGCAGAATGGCCTTAAAGCAACTCTGAAAGCATTCTGAAGCCACTTCTTCATCACAAACATGGTTCTAGTGGAGTGGCTTTCACAGAGATACCTTAAAGCTTAACGACAAGGAAGGGAAGGGAGGGGTAGGGAAGGACCAAATCAAGGTAGACAGCAGTCAGGATGTGATAGGTTCATCAGCAGAAAAACAAAAAATGAATATTTGGGGTGACTGCATTTTTACAGGTCTCTTGTATGTGGCAGCAGTGAGACACCTTGATTTTCTGCTGTGACCAGTTATTTTGTTGCCATTTAGGAGTCTTAGTCCTCTTGACCTTATTTATGTAAAATACCATACTCAGCTATAGAAGCAATATAGTGAGAAGAGCTGTGGTACGTTGCACTCCTTTGAACTTGAACACCAGCTTAGTTTCACTTATTTTCATTTAAGTGCTGTGAGATTTCAAAATACTGATTATTGTATGCTGCAAAAATCTGTCGCAGTCATTTATTAAGTCCCGAGTCCTTTAACTGTCATTGAATACGTTCCTATTGAACTGGGGTTTTGAAAGAGCTATTAAGCTTGCTGTTAGAATACCACCTTGAAAATAAGATCTGCTATTCCCTTTTAGCAGGGTGGGCATAAGAAAATGACTGATGACTTGAAATGCCAGAACCAATCTGTGATGGAGCCAGACCATCAGTATGTCTTAGTTCCAGCCTGGGTAGAATTTAAGGATTCTTCTCCCCAGGAAGTAAACATGAATCCTGCTTTCTGTAGCTTATATTTTTATTCAAGAGAGCAAATCCAGAAGAAAGGTTTTATTTTATTGTAAATGTGAACATCTGTTAGCATGAGTCTGGTGTTATTATTTCAGTTCTGTTTCAAAATTCTCATTGCTGTACTTCCTGAGGTGCAGAGGAGGTTCCAGTAAGTGTCTCCAGTTCAAAAGCCAACAGGAGAAATCATTTAGCTGGGTTTAAAGAAAAACATTGCTTATTTAAAGCTTCTGAAACTCACTTCTATTTGGCATCTAACAAAGCCAGCTGTTCCAGAGAACTGGCGTTCGCAAAATGCATGTTTTTTCAGGTAGGATTTTCACTGGGAACGTTTGGAAGTCAATGGAAAATTCAGTGACAGAAGGGAACAACAGACTGTTAAACTGAGTTTAAAAGAACAAATCTGTTTGCGCTAGATATTGTAGTTATGAGTTCTTGTTTAACTGGAAGAGGTGAGTTGTACGAAGGTGCCTTCTTTGTAATTGCACAGTTAGATTTTTCACTGTAACTCGTAAGAACGATTCCTAGGTGCTATGGTTCCTTCTACCGAAACTGTGCATCCCTCTCTAAAGCTTTGTTTGCTTACCTTACATTGCTAGCTGCTAGGCAGTTAACATTTTTTAATCTTAAAAACATCCCAATGTTCTTGGTAAAGCAACAAGCGTCTTGTGCTATGTACCTTTGAAAGGTTGTGAGCTTCAGCAGCAACTTTAGCTGGCTTGGATGAAGTTGAAAACTTGCCTTAGCAGTAGTATGTTGGCATGACAGGACATTTGCTCGCAGCAGTAGACTACTCTGGGAAGAAGTAAAAGCCAGACCTGATGTCTAAGCATTGTTACAGTGATGTAGTGTAGGATGGAAAGACACTAGTAATGTGCCAGCAGCAAGGCCTGATCCTGTATGGTGCTGGGTGGAAAGAAGAGTCCATGTGGATTTTCATTCAGGTCACAGCACTGAGGTTTGAATGTAAAAATACTAAAACATTCAAGTAGCATCATGTTGAACACTTACTGTTTACTCTTCTTCACTAAATGCCGGTATGGGCAGAGAGGAAAAGGACGTAAAAGCTTTGATTGCATTATCATCTCGGGTATTGTTCCTCCATATGCATTCATATCTACATGTCTTCACTGAATTTTAATTTGCTCTGATTTAGAATAGAATAGAACAGAACCGAACCGGGCTGTCTTTTTTAAAAGAGGAGAGGAGCAAGCCTTCAAAATTCACAAGGAGCAGAAAATAATCCTTTTAAAAGGCCTACATATGGAGCACTGGATCCATATGCTCTGTTTGTGTTGCGGTACGTCAGCAGCATGTGATGGCTTGTTCCTTTTGTTAGGTGTCTCTGCAGCACTGTATACAGATTGAATAGCTACTGCATTGCAGAGAGTTATTAATACATTACATTGCACTTCCAGTGAAGAGGTCACTGTGTCCTTAAGCCTGAATTTACCCTGTGGTTGAGTTGATGTGGGGTTTTTTTTGTTTGGTTTTGTTTTGTTTGGGTTTTTTTAATTTTGCTGACGATAACTTATTTCTTTAGTAAGTCCTTAGTCAGTTGGGAATTACAGAATAACATCATTCCTAACCTTTATAAACTCCATTATTGTTCAAGTTTAGAAAAATCAAGGCTTTGTTCCAAAACAAAAACAGGTCACCTTTCTCAACTCTTCATCCTGGTGCATTAATAATGTGGTCGTATGGCACTGTGCATACAACGGGAGGGAGCAGGAGACGGTGCAGAGAAAGGGATGCAGCTCCTAAAAGATGATGCAGATGGACAAAAGCCAAACTCGGGGCATATGAAATGCTGGAAAATGAGGAGAAGTGGGGCAAAACCATTGTTTTTCTGGCACATGTGTGTACTGTTTCATTGGTGAGGCACATGAGACAGTAAAACAGAAGGCTTTTGCGTTTCTGGTCTCCTGCATGGACAGCTCTCAGTGCTATGCATATTTAAAGTGATGGGGCATGAGGGGTTCTTCTTAAGGAAATCCTCATGTATAGAGTAGTCTTCTGCTGACTTGTCCGTGGGGATGTAAGGGAGAGCTAAGGCCAAATGTGAATGTTCTACCTTGCTCTTTCGTCTCCGCACAGAGTAAGGACCTCAGCTCTTTTCCCTCTCCCCCGCAGCAATGCTCATGAGAGCTCACTCTGCCCGTTCACACCAGCGGCTGAAGCTCACGCTGCATCACTGCAGCCCCTGCTCATACCCAGCCTGCTGAAGCAGACGTGGGAAGCTCTCTGTCTCTGGGTCAGTCTGTCACCGGGCTTGATTCGAGCCTTCATAGTTCAGGAGGTTTGTCATCGCTAAACGACGAAGCTGTTGGGACCGTTTGTATGTCATAGGACTTCACAGAAGTGACCAAGCAATGCCCTGTGGCTGGTTGATGCTCTACAGGTCTGCCTGGGGCAGTTAGGTAAAACCTCCGTAGGCAAGGTGGGCACAAGCTGTGGGGAAGCAGAGGTCCAGAGGCATGATTCATTAGCTCCCGACAGAAATGTGTGAACGCGGAGCATAGCGAATGTGTGGTACATTTGCCACATTCAGGTTATTTGATCAAGTACCTGGGTGCTGCGCTGCGCATGTTCTGAGGACTCAGTGCCGCTGAGTGTGTCCAGGACTTGTAGATACGTGGTGGCTCTGTCTGAAGTATTGCACGGATCTTGCAAAAAGTGTGCATGCGTATGCGTATCTTTTAATGTAAATATGTAAGTATTAAAAAAAACCCTAAAAACCTACAGGAGAACGTATATGAGGGAGCGCACGTCTCGATGATCTCAGATGTGGCAGTGTGGCAACAGGTTGTAAACGCCTGATCTTTTCGCCTGGGTAAAAGGGACTTTCACCCCGACAGCCCCGACCGGCAGATCAAAGTGTTTCACAGCTTTGCAAATGCTCTCAAGGCTGTCTTCGCTTCCTTTTTCTACCTCCAGTTTCCTGCTGAAAGGCGTTGTTCAAGGACTACGCTCTTTAGGAAAACTCAGAATGAAGCCAAGGCCGTGTTACGTACAAGGACAGAGGGAGTGAGTTTCAAGTATGATTTTAAAGATAGAGTACCTCTTTGTGGGCTAGGTTTGAGCACACAGCTGTGAGAGCACACCTGGAAAGTGGTGCCAGCAGCTGGGAACTCTTTTGACTTCTTTCGCCTCCCAGCTCCAAGGTAGAAATGCCATCACTCTCTCCACATGCTGAGAGAGCCATCAGCTTTCCTACCAGCTAGCACCAGTCTATATCCATTTTTCTCCTTTTCTCCGTTTCTTCATCTTTGCTCCTCTTTCTTCTCTCACTGTCCCCTTCCCTGCAAAACTTTTTTTTTTTTATTTTACTTTGCTTCATTTTGATGTAGCACAGAGCACTTCATGGTTTTTACATTTTCTTCCGAAAGTCTTTCCTCTCCCTCTTAAAAAGAAAATAATCAAAAAGACCCAAAAGTCCAAAAACGCAGAAGCTTTGCAAGCACCTTGCAAAAGCCTATTCCTGTTTATGTTAGGGCAGAACAGGATCCAGAATGATTCTATTGCCGAGGATCATCCTATTGCGTCGCAGGTTCATGGGAGTTTCTAACACAAACACAGAAATTTCACAATACCATCAGGTGATTTGTTTGCTTTACATGCTTATCGATACCGTCTGCAAATCGAGGAGCAAAGCCTAATAAATCCCGTGGAAGTAGAGGCTCTATTTGATGTTTTCACAGCGTTGTGCCTGGAAAAATGGAAGTTAGTGGGTGTTGCTCAGTGAAGTGTGCATTTTAAAGTTACCCACAGCGATGGCCATTGTCCCGTCCCTGAATTGCATGATGTCATGTTTCATTTAAGGCTCTTAGCGATGCCGAAGACTGGCGGTGTGCTGGGAAAAAGGCGGTGAGAAAGCTGTGAATCAGGTTTCTGTAAAGCCTTTGTGTTTAGGGTTTTGATAGATAAAAGCTGACTCATGCAATATTTCTGGCGAAGGAGCTGTACAGACTAGTAAGAGCTTCTCATTTTACCTGAGTGCCCAATGAGGTAATTCGGGAACAGCTGAAGGCAGAGCCCGCGCCTCTCCTCTGCCGCACAGGTAGGTCGTGGGCTGTTCGGAGAGGACTGGAAAAATAGAGAGGACTTGTTCATCCTGGGTGTGAGGAGCCAGAGACATTCCTCAGTGGTGAGATACTGTCGCAGAGGATTTTCCCTTGCAACAACGCTCTCGGACATTAGCGTGCTTGGCTGTGACAGAGGCTATTCTGCTTTAAATATTGCGGGGGGAGGGGGGGAGGCGGTAATTTGACAGACAGAGGCACATTAGTTCTTGACTTTTTTCCCTTGTAAGATTTCTCATAAATGGAATTTCTGTTGCTCAAAGTTCAGTTAAAGTCCTTGGCAGCATATCGTTTGTGACAGTTCAGACTAGAGATCTAATCCTGCAAATATCGTAGCTCTCTAATGTGATTTTGTTCACAGAGGGTGTTAGCTTTAGAAATGATATGCGTTCATATGCAAAATTTAGTAATTAAAAATCTGCTGACTTTCGCTTGGACAATATTCAGAGCAGAGGATACGGGGAGTGTGTTTAAGATCATGTTGGGCTCCTTGTCGTGAATGTATTTTAATCTCTCTTGGTCAGGCAGCTGTGTAACGTATTTGTTTCTCGATTCCAATGCCACATTTGAATTTGATACTGAACATAGAAATTGTTCTAAACAGTCTTGCTTAATTGTATCCGCAGTATGAATGCTTTACTTGAAATACGAAAATATCTCAAGGAAAACACAGGAAAGATTTCTTGTAGTCTCATCACTTTTATGTAGCTAAACTTCCAGAGGATGTGAAGCCTGTAATTTCTGGTAATGTTGACTTTGTAGATAACATCTGAGGTGCTCTTTTTCATGCCAGGAGAAAGGCAACAACAATACTAATTATGAATATAAATTGACTTGTGAGTTTTCAGTCATGCAGCATGTCTTAAAATGTCATGTGCAGTAAACAACTTGGAGGAATAAACACCTATATTTAGACGGGGCTTGGGGATCTTTGTATTTAAATATAAAATTGACTTAAGGCACTTTATCTCTCATTGTATGCTAATGTTCTAGAGTAGCCAAAGCTGCAGAGATAATGGAAAACCATTTATCATTACCATGAATATAGTTACAGGAAGGAGGTATTTGTTAAAGAAAAGTAAATGATAGAAGAAGCGTACGCGTTTTTGGTGAGAACTTGTTTATGACTGCACGCTGAAAACACAAGATACGCCAAGACAGTTGCTGTGCGTGTGCCTTCAGTGTTGTAACTAATATTACCATTGCCTGTTGGGGTGAAACGCGGGTGTTTCTTGCCCTCGGACCGCTGTAGGGTAGGGACGTGTTGTTCTTGCTGGGAAGCGCTCTGGGGTTGTGCCGTGTGGGTGGGGGGCGTGTGTGGGTGGGTGGGTGGGGGTGTGTGTGGCGGGGGGTGTCGCAGGGGCTGGGGAGGGGGAGAGGCTAGCTGAATTCATGCAAAAGCACAGAGAAGAAATGACCTTGTTCGGGGAGCGTGTTTCCTTGTAAGTAGGGACAAGTAGTAATTATCCTCCTTTCAGTGCTGAACTAACAAGCAATTACTGTTATTCCTTAATTAAAGTATGCAAATTGAAGATTTCTTTTTTTTTTTTTCTTTCCCCCCTCCTCCCCAGACTGAGTTAAATACCGTTATTCACAACTCACAAAAGTTCTCAATATTATTTTGGCTCGTCATTGAACAGCTTCAGTAAACAAAAGAACGCCTAACAAAAAAAGCAGTGAACCGGGCCAGACGTGGGTCAGGGCGTACAAGTCTCGCTCAGAATGCGTGCTTCTGCGAGGGTCTGGGGGTACCTACAATTACACAAACCGTTTGCAGCCTGAGCTTTGGCGAATGCACCTACCTGCTGGCGCTGCTGCTGGAATTGGTGGCTTGGCGGGGGGAGGAGGCTTGTAAATCGGTCCTGCAGAGTATGGGAGGGGTGAACTTGCTTTTTATAGTAAGTCTGTGGCAAAGACAGGAATTTGTAAGCGGTTACGGGGTTTGCAAAGGCACAGGGTCGGTTACGATACATCGAGAGCAACCTTGGGGGAGGCTGTTTCCCCTCTCCCCTCACTTTCATTACCTCAGTTGCGAATTTTTCACCGGGCAGTCAGTGCGGACCTTCGGCAGCTGGTGCAAGAGTGAAGTTATTTTAAGGTAAAACCGCAGAGTAAAACTGTACCAGAGCTCTGGAAAGCCAAATGCAGACCCTGACAGGAGAAAAGAGGATGGGCACGTGGCTGTGGCAATGAACTGGATTCAGCTGCTGCCTGTTCTCACGGACTTGTGACTGTAGAACTTATCTAAAATACCTGATTTCAGCCGCGAGGGTAATGCTGCCTGGTCTCAGAGGGGTTTCTGAAGATAAACCTGCGAAGCCTTGGAAGATTTATGCGGCCTGTGTTATTGGGAAGGGCTATGGGTTTGTAACAGCTACCTGTAGCTGAGGCAGAAACTGAGGGCTGGGCAGAGCCCGGGGCACGTCCCCAAGCCCTGACTTCCACCGGCGAGGTGCAAAGTGGTCGGTACAGGACTTGCCAGCTGAGGAAAGGAAGCTGCTCCCTGTTTTGTGCCGCGCCGAACTGCCCGGTCCCGCGCGTCCCGCCTTTCTGCCGGCTTCGCCAGCTGCGTAGGTGCCGCGCTGCAGGAGCGCTGGGCTTTGGTGCTGTCTGCGTGGACCCCGAGAAAGGCGTTCTGCTGGTCAGAGACCTAACGGGCAAAATTTTAGCGCGAACTCTCCCGAGAGAAGCCAAATGACCAATTTATACCTGGGTGGGAAAGGAGTAAGAATGAAGTAAAACTTTGGAGGCTAGCAGTCAGGATGAGGTTTTGAGGACAAAACCAGACCGTGATTTTCAAGTAGCAAACAGTTTGCAATTTTGTAATTTATGTAGAAACATACAGGAATAGTCATTTGTATAAAAAATGGAGGAACTTGAGTCAACTGTGTTGCATGCAATTAGTTAGTCATGCCCAGCAGGTGCCTGGGGTTTGCCAAGGTCAGTGGGAATACAAGTGTTAAAGAGCAAGCCCTTTTTACCTATTACAACTAATCAATATTGGTTTTTTAATAAGCAATGACATTGTCATTAAACAAGAAAATAAGGGGTTTTGCTTTTCTAAGACTTGTTAAGATCTTCCAATGCTTCTGGCTACAAGTACGTGTTATGAAAAACTACTTTTCATGTTTATTCTAACTCCAGTTTCATTGACCTGAACTGTGTTTTGTTTGTTTTTTATATTAATGAGCCTGACAATGTTTGTGAAGCAAATAATACATATTAATGCCTTCAAGTTATCTGAGAAGCAGACTGCGTATCAGTGAAACAGGATGAAAAAAGCATGGAGTAATGGAATGTCACAGGAACCCTTTATTTCCCCCCTAAATGTGGCTAATCGGGTGTTTCTTTGTCATGTAATTTTAGTAGAATATCTTGGAGTAAGTTAGCGGAAGGGTATCCCTGTTATCTTGTTTATCCTGTGCTTTTTTCAAGGGGGTTTACATCTGCATTTACAGCAGCATTGTGCTTTCTAACTGAACATGAAAAATGATCCAAAACTGATAACAAAAATACATTCTTCTTTATCAAAAATGCATGCTTTCTTATCATAAGCAATAGGAAGGCAAACATCTCTGTCCACACCCGTTTAGAAACAAGAGAACTTCACTGCATTCTTCAGTTTTAAATATTTTCCTGGTTTATTGCTTTAGATCTTATTTTGGAGTTTGTACTTGATGTGGTTTATTCAAGAAGGGTAAGAAAATACACTTCTGTGCTGCAAAAACTAGAAGAACCTGGCACAAAGAAAGACTATAGATTTTCAGACTTCAAGGTAAAACCAGGGGTACAGAGGTGCCAAATTAGGTTTTTAATCTAATGGCCAACTTCTGACCCATGTAATGAGCAAATTACTCTGTGTTAATTCTGTGCCTTACCTTGAGGGCAATACTTCTCCTTAACAGAAAGCTAATACCATCATCGCTGAAATGGCAGTATTAGTTACTCATGTACAAATAAAATCTTACGCATTCAAGATAAGCCAAATAAATCAAACATTCTTCTCTGGTTGCTTTTTGTTGTTGTTGTTGTTTGCTTTGGATTTTTTTTTATTATTATTTTTAAATAAATAGTAGAGTTTGATTTGGAAAAAAGAGACGGTGGCCTTCTGCTTTGAATGAAATTCTCCCCCCTGCCCCAGACCAACTGCAGCAGGAGCGGTGTCGGTGACCGAGAGGTTTCTGCTTGTAATTGCACAGCAAGTCTGCCTCAGTTTAAGAAGGGTTACCTTAAAGGTTGGGCGTGTTTAATTTGCAGCTTACTGGCTTTATGGTTTCTTCACTGAAACTGCTGTCTAGAGCTGTAATTGCCGGTATGATTTTTGAAAAATGAGGTCGTTGCTGTGTGGGTAGCTTCAATATTGCTTTTCTCCCTAAATTGTCAGAAGATTCCCTTTTTCACAGAACAGACATTCCAAAATACTTTGGGTTTGAGGCAAGATTTTTTGGGTGGACACTTCGTACTGAAACAAAACCTTGAAGTACTGAATTTACCTGCAGCTGCTTTTGCAGATTCTCATGGTGCATCACAGAAAACTTGGCCAGAGAGAAATCTGCATTGCATCGTGGACAGCATCCTGCAGGGCATTTCGGCAATAAAAAGAAAGTAGAATTGAAATGCCGACAGGAAGACAGACATCGTATTTTGTTGTTGCCCTGATTTGAAGAACAGCTTTGGGTCAGTTCAGTGGGGGGTAATATTCTGGCTTGAGCTGAACAGTTTTAGAATGACTTATTTTCCCAGTAGAAAACTGAATTATTTGGCAGCACTCTTTCCTGTGGGAACTCTTTTTTTTTTTTTTTTTTTCCCAGAAGCTACATTATTTTCATGGGGAAATGATACTGATTTTAGTGGTTTTGTACAAGCCACAGAGCTGGTAGTTGATAACTGCTTTTAGTTTTCGTTTGACTGGTGGCCTTACAGTATTCAAAATGAAAGATACCGTCTGGTATCACCGTGTGAATCTTGTGTTTTCCAAAGCCTCCAAACCAGGGTCTGTGCTCAACTTGGAGACGGCAGGGACTGCTCCCAAGAGAGGGTTTTTTTTTTAACCTTAGGGAAAATCTCCGAGTCTTACTTCTCTCCTGTGCTGAGCCTGGGCAGTGCATGTGCTAGCACCAAGCCCAGCACGCTGGCGCAAGAAGGACGTGCCAGAGACGTATATGTGAGCAGGAGGTATGCGATGCCTGTGTAGTAGCCCGCGGTGGGGGATCCCCACCACCTAAAAAGCATTAGAGCCACAGCGACCCCCAAATCACGTTGTTCTGGTTGTCCTTTAGTTAAAATAGCGCTGTGGCAGTTTTGTATGCAAAAAGCTTTAGAAGTATCTGCTGTCAGCTTTTATGTTATGTGGAGGAGCAACAGTAAAGCCACTTCTTCTGTTTATTTTTTCAGATGACTTCCACTTACCTCTTGATGTTTTACCAGCTGTGACGGAAGCCCTTGACTCCAAGGCGAAAGGGGAAGATTTGCACAAGGAGGGCAGACCTTTCCGCTACTGCGAAAAAAAAACCATGGACCTGTCAGACAGTGACCGTCCCGTCAGCTTTAGCTCCACTTCCTCCTCTGCTTCCTCCAGGGACAGCCACTGCTCCTTTGGAAGCAGAATGACCTTGGTTTCAAACAGCCACTTGGGCTTGTTCAATCAGGATAAAGAAACGGGTGCCATCAAGCTAGAACTGGTCCCAGCCAGGCGATTTTCCAGCAACAAGCCCCACAAAAATTCCCCTGCAGAGCAAGAGGATCCTGAGGAAAGCCTTGAAAAAAGGCCAGGCTTGCCAAGGAAGGCAGAACCAAAAGGAGCGAGCAAAAACTGTGCGATGGCCCTGGTCACAGAGCCCACCAGTCCCAAGCTCCTCTACGTAGATAGAGTCGTCCAAGAGATTCTGGAGACAGAGAGGATGTATGTGCAGGACCTAAAAAGCATTGTGAAGGTAGGAGTCTTGGTTAGGATGGTGTTAGCTGTTCCATAATGCGCTGGTTTTTACATTGTTTGATTTCACAGCAGGACAGATGGACCTGACAATGGAATTGGCATTTGCTGGTCTTTATGGATTAATGTAACGTCGTTGTTCTTGTGTGTTTCTAGTTTTTATTTGATCAGATAAATCTAAGCTGTTACTGTGTGTTCATGAAGAAATAACAGACAAAAAAAACATTCTACTGTTGTCAGCAGTAGTGAGTAAACTCTTTGCAGTAATATTTATTTAAAAAAAAAAAAAATTACAGTGCTCTGTTTCCTAGCGTGTATAGCAAGAAGCAAACAGCAGACAGCTTGTTTGCCCCTTTAAATGCTTTATCTGAAGGGTCCCGCTTATTGATTCCCCCAAATCCTAGACCTGCAAGTTCTTTCCTGCCTTTTTTTCTCTCTCCCTTTCATGCAGCTCCCAGCTGAGGTCTGTTCACTCCATGTCCTTGGCCTGTAGTATCAAAAGTGACGTGTATTTGCTGGAAAACCCTATTGTTCGGCTGTTATATGAAGGAATTGTTTTCTTTAATACTGCTTCTGAATGGGTGGTGCTAATAAATGGGTGTAGCATTTATTAGCAGCAGTGAAGTTTTTGTCCAATCCCCAGATGAACAGTATCTTTCATTTCCCCTTTCTAGTACAGGGAAAAACATGGATGAGTCCTTCTGTAGATTGTTCTGCTCACTCCATGTACTTGTAACTGTGCTATCAGAGTCATGTTCTTCTGTGGTTTTGAAGATGACAGTTAAGTCCCTGGGCTATTGTTTGTAGTCTACGTACTTAACGTATGTGTGCATGACTACCCGCAAAGAAGGATTTCTTGGGAGATACGTTTTTAATGCACTGCATGTAGAATATATAACTTGAGGTAGCTGTATGAGGTCATCTGCAAAAAGGAAATATCAGTCAGCTAGAGACATTCTCCCCACCCGCTTGGGTCCCCCAAGCAATGAGCAGGCAAAAATGCTAAGGCATTGATAACACAAATGCACATCATGATTACACACCCCCATCCCCCAGAGTTCTAACAAAGAAGGCTTTTTCTGCAAACCTTTATTGGTTTCTGTAGCTGCTGCTGTTTCTCTACATTCAACTGTTGCCGAAGTTTCATTTTGGAGCGTTTTAAGGTTGTCGTATACTGTAGAAGCAAGCCAGCTTCTGTGCGTAGTCACCGTTCACTGGGCATGACCTTCGTGGTTTTGGAAACGTTTGCTCTCATCCTCCTATGCAGTAAACTAAACAACCTGAGAAACTGGGAACTATCATTAAAATCTTGAAACAGATTTTCCATTTACAAGTAGGAAGGCCAACAAATGCTTGCTAGAAATACTTCAAGCGTCAGTACAATAGGTAGAGTAAATGTGGCAAATGCTTTTGAAGTTATGAAAGAACCGGAGGAATTTACTTGTGGAATACCCGGGCGTGTTTCCTACAGCAACTAATAAATAGTGAATCTTGAAAGCCTGGTGTGGCACCAGACAGCCTATTTGAGAGATGGAGTGCTTGGCACTGGGGCTTTTCTTAGGTAGGTGTTGAGGATCTGAGGGCTTCAAAGGAGCTCCTTCCCAAATGGTGGGGCCAGTGGGGAACCAGCCACCTTGGGCTGTGCGTGTTCTTTGCTTGGTCTTTAGGGGAGGGAGGCGTGACTGGAAGCGTGTTACAGAGGAGCCCATTCTATGTGTTGCTCAGGATTCTTTTCTCCACAAGTTAGCTTAGCAGTGCTGCAGTGATTTACCTAACCCAGGATGGCGGTTGTGAGGCAGATGGGAAGACCACAGACATCTGCGGGAGTGTCGCAGCCTTACAGGATTTGATTATCGGGGCCTCTATGACTTGAGGCCATTTGGTTTGGCAGCCAGCTGACCGGTGCTGAGCCAAACGAAGATGAAGGGAAGCAGCTTGGTCTGTCTTATTTTCCAGATAAACACGGGTCAAATTTTGGCAGCTGGTTAGGAATGGGATGAGAATGGGAAAAGGGGAGCTGGGGAAGGGTCAAAGGACAACTGCTGCCCAAGAAGTGTGTGGGAACTGAAGAGATACATGAAGGTGGGAGCTGGTGGAGGAAAGCGTAAAAAAAATGAACCAGCGCTAAGCGGAGAGCGAAAATCTTTAGAGGGGAAAAAACATATGAGGAAATGAGAGAAAACCCAGGAAGTGGAAAGCTGAGGGGAGTAGGAAATTGGTTGGAACTGGAGCTCTCTAGCGAGTTTTGCAGCTGACTGCAATACAGCAGTTTATGTACAGAGACTAAACATAGTAAGAAGGTTGTTTTTGTTTTGGGGTGGGGTTTGTTTGGCAGGGGGAGGGAGGGAGGGAGGAAGAGAAGCAGGGCAACCCAGGTACAAAGAGCTAAAAGCTGAAGAGATGTCAGACTGAGGATGGTATAAGAACAAAACGGGAGAAATTAATGGGTGCTATTTTAATCACCCTCTACCCCCAGCTGAGAACTCTCAGTACAGATCTAGTCTGTTGCTTTTTGTCCCTTGGTAGTGGGATTTGCTGATGCTACCTTCTCTGTAGACAGTGGAAGCACACTTAAAAAGAACATGTTGTTGCTGTTGTTTCCAGCACTTTGAAACAAGTTCTAGAGCTAGAACTGAGAGGGTGTCAAAACTCACATCCATGAATCCACTTTCTAAATTTCTGGTGTAAAGCAAAGTATGTTTGCCTGTGATGCACAGTCAAGCTTTTTTGGGAGGTTTTGGGTTTGGGGGTTTTTTTTTGGTTGGTTGGTTGTAGGGTTTTTTTTTGGGGGGGGGGAATATTTTTTTTTTGTGAGGTTTTTCTGTTGGTTTTATTTGTTTGTTTTGTTTTTTAATACATCCACATTCTTTCTCATCATCCAGATCATTAATGAATATGTTAAACAGGACTAGACCCAGTATTAACCCCTGAGGTATGCCTCTAGTTACTGGTCTCCAGCTAGATTTTGTGCCTTCGATCACCACCCTCAGGGCCTGTCTGTTCAGTCAGGTTTCAGTCAACCTCATTGTCTACTTATCCAACCCGTACTTCATCAGCTTGTCTGTGAGGATCTTATGGGAGACTGTCAAAAGGCTTTCTGAAGTCAAGGTAGGCAATATCCACTGCTCTTCGCTCATCTACCAAGCCAGTCATCGTAGAAGGTTATCAGGGTGGTTAGCTTCTCCTTGGTGAATCCATGCTGACTATTCTTGATTACCTTCTTGTCCTTCATGTGCCTGGAACTGGTTTCCAAGAGTAGTTGTACACAAAGGTAAAGAACATACACAGCTGTACACAGATGACCCATTAACATGGATGGTGTGAAATTGCATGTAGGATCCTGGTACTATTCATCTTATCCAAAGTCAGCTCATTAAGAGTTAGCCTAGCTTTAGTGTTTTCAGCAGTGTCCTTTCAGCCTATGCTATCCTTAGAACATGTGGAATTATCATGCTTGATGGAAAAGACTATGGACTGAATGGGGGGGAAATAGAATTTCACCCTTTTTGATGCCTTTATTGAGCTAATGCTGTTAGGTCATTAATAAGTAAATAAATAAACTAAAAAGGCGTAACTTCTGTTGGCTTTTGAGTGTCTGGGTGGTCTTTGCTCTTAACAGTGCCAAAATGCTAGACACATGTAGAATTTGACTTCACAGGACACGGCTAATACGATCTTTAACTGATACTGTGGACCTGCTGAGGTTCTCCAGCTTTCATTTACATTGCTGATAAGAAGTATTTCATGGGCTTAGGATGAGTGAGAGGAGGCCATACAGGCAGTATTTGCCTCCCTTTGCCCCAGGATATGCTTTAAAACCAACTGCTTTTCTAGCCAGTACAGCCATTTTGTCTGTGACCTGAAAGAACAGTTGAATTATGATTGTTTTGAGGCATGCTGCTGTGATTCTTGTACAGGCAAGCATTGTAACAAAGACAGAGCGAACTTTTCCATTGTTTGGTATGTTTTATCAGATGATCTGTTAAGTATAATTAAAATTTTGAATTAGTACAGCTTAAAGTGTGTTTTGGGCAAGTTTGTGATGAGAAATCAGATACCTCTGCTTCCTGCTTGTGTCATGCTGACAGGTGTACTGGCCAGGGCAGAACCTGCAGACCTTCTCCTGTTCAGGACCCAGCCTGACTTTTTCAAGTAGTAATTTAGTTAGAACAGGCATAAACTTCAACTAGAGTAACTTACTGAAGCAACCTTGCCCCCACCCCCGCCCCGAGTCAAATGCTGCCCTTGAGTTTATAATAAAAATGTAATTTGCTCTTGTAGTTCATAGGAGTCAGAAGCCCATATCCATAATTTGTACAAATACTTGTAACTGTAGAAAAAGACATCTACATTTGTGTTTTACCTTTGCAAAATGAAGAAATAATGCAAATGCACCGTTACAGTGCGTGCACCTGTCACGTTACATTAGATAGACTCTCACAGTAAGGTAAGCCTGTTGAGAACATCTAGATCCATTGCGTGAACCTCAGCCATTTGATATGAGAACTTCTATCAGTAAAATAATATCAGTAAAAAGTTGATGGCATCTCTACAGTAACCAGAGGGGAGTGAAGCATGCGTTGTCAGTGCCTTTCACAAATATTTGATGCAAACAGAGGTTGAGCTTCAGGAAACTTGAACTCCATCTGAAATCTGGGAGACCTGTTTTATGTTGAATGAGTTCCTTTACCCTTTCACTCCAAATGTGACTTTTTTTTTTAAACCATCCCTATTGGACTAGTTGAAGTCCCTCTCCTATCGTCTCCAGATCTTTTGTCCCCTGCCCCTTTTTTATATTTAAGACTCCTCATTCAAGCCTTCTTACCTAGAAAGTCCCATTCTGCTCTGCACAATCTTCTGCCTACGGTCTCCCCACCCATCTGTCTTAAGTCTTCTCTCAGTAAATCCCATCTTCGTCCCCTGTCAGTCCATTCTGTCTCATTTCCTCATTGGATTTATCACTATTTAGTCTTTCTCTTTCCCATGTTCATAGTGTCTGCTGACTCCAGATCTCTCTCCATAGTTCTCTTGGCAGGTCTGAAGACATTCTCTTAAACAACTTGTCAGTCCTTTTGCCAGGTCTGTTGTCGTTCTCCCTCTATACCTCAGCTTTTTGTTCGGTCCTTCTTTTCTTCTGACAATGTTTTCATCACCATTCCTAATTTTTCTGCCCTCTTAAGTTCTGCTAACATTCAGTCTCCATCTTCTGGTGTCCATCAAGCTTAGTTCCAGTTTTCTCCTTCCCATCTTTCTGTAGGACTCCTTTGTGTCTCCTCTGCCCTGGAACTGCACAGCACGTTTCTCCCCATTGCGTAAGGTTTGCAGAGGGTCACTGAGACACAGGAACAATCTTTTCCCCTGCTCTTGCTTCAGGGGAGCGGATCTGAAACAGATGTGACTGGCAGAATCTGAGAATGGCAATTGTGGGTTAAGACCTTGTGAGGCTTGAGCTGAAACGTGCAGAGGACCATTGCTAAAAGTTCCTACTGGGAATATGCAAATTTGAGGGGTTTCTTCCCCTTCCCTCCCCACTATGCTCCCCTTCCCTGCCAAATGGCCAAATATGTGGAGATTTGGACAAAGACGGCAAAAAAGCATACTCTCAGAAACAAAGTCTCCATTATGCTCCAGTCTGCTGCCCCTCGTTGAGATGCGAGGGTATGGTTCAGGTCCCCACTAGTCAGCCTGGCGGTGCTTGTCTTCTCGGGGGAAAGGTCACCAAAATTTTTCAACATGAGAAAAGGGGGGAAAAAAAAAGGCGTTCTTTCTCAAAAAGGCCTGGGGGAATGCTTTCGCTGAAATCTCCTAAAATCACTTAACAAGGAGGCGGGTTTCTGGCATGGAAAGCTTCATCCAAGGTGAGCGAGTCGGTCGAAGTTATATACCCCTTAAGGGGGGGGTGGAGAGAAGCCTGGTAAGGGGAAATATCGGAGGTTTGCAGCAGATGCGAGTTGCGCCGCCAGTGATTGAGGGAAGCCCCTTCTGAGAGGAAGTCGGTATCGGAGTTTTATTATTCCCAGTTTCCTGCCTCCCAGTGCCGTGATTAGAGGATGTCTCTCTCTACGATTTAGGCAATTAGTTAAAAAGACAACTCTGAAGACTGCACATGCGCGTTGTCACTTCTTGCGGTGCGTTAGTAAAAGCATAGCTGCTTGTGCACTGGGTTTTCGGATAGCGTAACTCTAAGAGAAAGTTAATTCCTCCTAGGTTCAAAAGGTGGGAAACCCAATATAGCTGAGGCATCCCAGAATGTTCGTTCCCACATTAGATTTACTTTCATTTGCAACCTCTTTTTCTACGGCTGCTAACCTACATGCCTGAGGAAGGTACCTTGAGATTGCTGACATAAGTTGCACGTGAAGATGTTGCTCTGGAAGAGTGCCTCTGTTTTGCAGTACAGAATTCCGGCACCCACCAAAAAGAAATGGTCTGGTTTGCAGAGCCGCCCTGTCTGAGCATTTTGTAGATGAGAAATTTCACAGGGTGCTTCAATGGAACATTTGTTGAATGTTATTGAGAAGATAACTGTGCTCTGAGAGGATGTAGCAGTCCCTCCTATACAAGCATCCTGAATTTTATGGCACTGCTGTAATCATCAGACTGTAATGATGGCATTCTTACGAGGTTTTTCATCACTTTTATTTCACTCAGTATAGGGAGCAGTGATGTATGGTCTCACAATTAGTATTTTTCTTCAGTGCGTCCAGTCAGCGTACCGTATCAGTGGCTGTAAAGCCATGGAGCAATACCTCGGCTTCTCGTGTAGGCACTGCAGGTTTGCAAGTCTGGTCTGTCTGACAAAGATTGCTGACATACTTCTTTTGTTTGTCTTAAATCTTCAGTACAAAAGAGAGAACGCAGGTGATGAGTGAGTGATTTTTAGGCAGTTTACTTTCAATTTCCTTATGAACAGAGTGATGATTTAGAAACAGGCTCTCCTCTCTGGGGCCAGCTGCAGAGCCTGTCCCATACAGAGAGAAAAGATGCTTAGTTTAGATTTAAAGTAAAACAGTGATATTCAGAGTTGAGAGTCTTCCTTCTTCAAAATTTGCCTTGCTACGACATTAAAAAGCAGTTAAATGCAGGTTAGCACACATGCTGTTCTTTCTGACTAGAGATTGATCCTTATGCATTTAGAAAATTTGGATGAGCAATTTAAATTACCTGCAAAACAAATGTTATGACTGTGACAGTGATAAGTTTAACTGTGATTAGTATTTGGTATACTTTTGAGCTGATAAACTTTCTCACTGCTTGTTTTTTCATCCGTGAAGGAAGAGCTGTGTCAAATTCCGATTGACCTCCAGCGAAAGCATGGCTTAAAAGCAAGGAAAGTTTTATCCAGTAATATTGAGATATGATAGCTGAAACAAAATCGTGCTTGAGCATCTCAGTAGATATCTAAGAGGTCTTCTTGAAGTCCGTGAAGTTTAAACAGAGTTACGGCAGTATAAATTGGAGCAGAAGACTGTTCCACTTAAAAAAAAAAAAAAAATCTAGTAAATTTGGAAGCAGCTGTATTGGAGAACGTTAATCTTTTGTTTCATTTTGTTTTGTTTCTGGAGTTGCTGTTTAAAAACCAGGACCATAATCCACACTGGAGACTGTGGAGAGGTGAGGTGTTTAGTGGCACCACTAGGTATGTTACCTGGCAGGTGTGAACAGCTGTTCTGGCTACCCTTGAAGAAATACCTGAAGTAAATCGGATTTCTTTCTTCTGAGGCAGTAGGACTGTTCAGTTTTGCCTGTGGACTTCTTGCTTCCTGGATGTGAGCCATATTAAACGCCCTAAGGCAACCTAAAGGGATGGAAGTACACACAAACTAGTGTTTGTGTTTGTATCTTAAATAGTTTTAGATGAGGTTATTTCTGAAAATCCAAGACCTTGAACAAAAATATTTTGCCAGCTATGTGCGCTTTAAGCATCTCATCATCTGTGCCCTTAAATGAAACCGAAACAAAAGCAGAAGCAAACCCCAAACCTAGTTTTTCTGGGCATACAAGAAGGATTCTGGGCTTTGGAAAAGATGTTTTATAGCTGTACAGTAGGAATATATTGTGTTGTAAACAACCAGAAGTAACCTAACAAACCACTTAGGCGGTAAAGACGACCGCTTGTGTTGCGGCATGAACAGGGAGCTGTTTGTAAACTAACCTCACAGGGAATGTACAAAGCCAGGGTTACACACACTGATGTGTGGTTTTTTTCTTATCTGCATCATCGCTACTCGGTCTTATTTCTGCTGGTAACATTCATAAATGTCTTTCATTCAGCACGTTCCCGAGTATTTCAAAGACACTGAATAAAATGTCATCGCTGCCTTGTGTTTTCTCTACCTCTGCTTTGCATCCAGTTCTCATCTTACAGCTGGACTGTAGAAACTTGTTGGGCCAGGGACCGCCTTTGTCAGGTGATTGCTGAGTTTCAGCGTACGGCTGGGACTGCATACATTAAGACAGGACAAATATATAGCCGTTACTTGTGTTTGTTTTAAGGTTACCTCTGTGTTTGGACAGCACAGGAGTTGTACTGCGGTAGTAAATGAGCCATCTACAAATGTGCAGTGAGCCTTTTTCAAGCTCTGGGTGGGAGAGAAGGGCACGTCCAGAGAAGGGCAGCGAGGCTGGTGAGGGGTCTGGAGCACAAGTCTTATGAGGAGCGGCTGAGGGAGCTGGGGTTGTTCA
>JAVKLA010000081.1:32389170-32419164 GCA_034782735.1 Sagittarius serpentarius | reverse complement strand
GACCTGATCGCTCTCTGCAACTACCTGAAGGGAGGGTGTAGCGAGGTGGGGGTCGGTCTCTTCTCCCAAGCAACAAGCGATAGGACAAGAGGAAATGGCCTCAAGTTGTGCCAGGGGAGATTTAGATTGGGTATTAGGAAAAATTTCTTCGCCGAAAGGGTTATAAAGCATCGGAACAGGCTGCCCAGGGAAGTGGTTGATTAACCAGCTCTGGAGGTATTTAAAAGATGTGTAGGTGTGGTGCTTAGGGACATGGTTTAGTGGTGGACTTGGCAGTACTAGGTTAACGGTTGGTCTTGGTGATTTTTAAGGTCTTTTCCAACCTAAATGATTCTATAAGAAGAGGCAGGGACGGCTGCTGCTCTTCCAGGGAGCTGCAGAATGGCCGAAAAGCCCAGCTGCCGCTGCTCTCGGCCTCCCTTTTCTTGCAACAGGGCCTAAATCGCTCAGCCGTGCTGTTTGCAACCTCCTACCCGCTTTCTAAATGCGAATGAATGTAGATGAAAGGGTGAAAGTTAATCTTCCGTTCCAGAAAGCTTTACTTTTTTGGGAGGGGGGAGGCAAGGAGAAGACGTAGTTAAGTACAGAGTGCGCTACTTGAGAGTGCTGGGGGTGGGGGTGGGGGGCTCGGGGAGAGCAACTTTGCGCCCGTGACTGTGCTGGGGCTGGAGCGGGAGGCCGTGTCCCTGGTTAGCGGGATGCATCGAGCCCTTCTGGAATTCGGAAAGTGACAAAAGAGAGATCTGTTCCCCTCTGCCCTCCGGCTTGCTCTTGCTGACTGGCTCTGGGAAAGCAGGTTAGGGGACGGGACGGCAAAACTGGAAGGAATAGGTCTGAGAGCTGAGAGGCAGGAGAGAGGAAGAGCAGCTTATGCTGCAAAGTTTTTGATGAGTATTTAAAAGTTTTACTATGATGACACTTTTTTTTTTTTTTTTTTAAGATTGATACCTTTTTTTTGCAGAATGATTGGGATTTCTGTAAAGAACTTTCAAAACTTGGAAGTGGTATCTTAAAGGCAAAAGAATTTCTGCGTTTCCAGCCAGACCATAATTTCTGGAATTTTGTTTGCTTATTATGTCCCTTTCCATTTTTGTCTTTGGAAATATTTGACCACTTCTAAATTTGTTATGTCTTTGTTATTAAGTATTATTTTCAGTGAAAGGTGTTCTTCTAGTAATCCATGACCTTTAAACGTGAAAGCTTAACAAACCACATAGCAGTGTCTGTCTCTCTTTTCCACTCTCACCACTACCACACATTAAGGTGTGGAGGTAGCTGCTATTTTTTGTGGTTTCATGAGAAGACCGTTTTGCAAATAAGACACTTTTAAAAAGTTTCACTTGCAAACCACCCACTACTATAAGCTTCCGTTTCATTGCTGCTCGTGTACTATCAATAAAAGCCATCCATAAGTTTCTGGGAATCAGGTGGTTGCTCAGGTTGACATAAATGTGTGTTTAGGATGTGTGCAGATTTTCTCCATTATGCTGGGTTTGCGTTTTCATTCTTTGGAAAACAGACTCTTTCAGTTTCCTTTCTTGTGTTTTAAAATAAACATTTCTCTTCTCTAATGTCTCCTTTAACTTGTAAGCATATCAAGATCTCCTTTAAAAAATGTTAACATTCATTTGTCTTACAAATTGGGGAAAGTTTATTTAACAGGGCAAGGGTCTACAGCACAAGACTCGGGTTCCTCTCCTAGGTGATTCACACATTTAAAGCCTAAATATGCCTTAATACTTCTCTGCGCTTTGCTTGACTCTGGTTCAATTAGGTTATACTCGGACCAACTAAGCCGTGTTGTGAGAATTAATTTATACATGTCCTCATGAACTCTGAGATTAATTTTTTTTTTTATTTATAATTATTAAACATTTTCAGATGGTACTTTTTAAAAAAGCTCTAGGTTACTGGATGATGATGAGGAGGATTGACACTGATGATGTCAAGCCTCAGTTGCAGCCTTAGATTTAGAAATCTTTAGAGCGCTTGCTTTGTCTGCCTAGCAACTTCAAACTATTTGACATCCTGATTACTGTTTCATATTTTCAATTGGCTGTCCTCATTACCGTAGCTGATTTCATCTGTGTTTCCTCTTAACTCTAGGAAGTTGGTTAGATGCGGGCCTCACATAGCTCTTTAATGCAATGTCAGTAAACTACTGATAGCATGTATTGTCATCCCATGATCTCCGTCCGCTCTCTGAACTTGCCTCTTACTGCCCCTCTGAGCAGTGCTTCTGAGTGCTAGCTTCTGCGAAAAATTCCTGTAGCTGCGGTTTAGCAGTGGGTGCTGGCTGATATCTGAAGACGAACGTGGGACGTGGTTTTAATCCAGTGGGTTATAACTTTAGTAATTTAGTGTGCCGAAGTGTCTGACTGGGGTTACATGTGAATTTCTGTCCCTCCTGATTTGCCCGTATCATCGTTACAGATGATGGACAACTTAGAGGACCTCTTTGTGTACGATCCGTGAATCCCAGTTTCAGCTTATGAATGCTTTTAGTGCATCTCTGTCAAATTGCAGTTTGATTTAACTGACAGCCTGCCTTCCAAGGTGTCTTTTTAAGATGGGAGACTTTAGCATGAAATTCCTGCAGTTGAACAGGGGAATATTACTGAACTTTGTGATTCGTTAGAGCAAAAATTCACATCGGCAAAGAAGGCAAAATCCGTGAAAGCAGTCCGTCCAGGCAGGCTGGCAGTTCAACACCGGATCGGCTGGTGGCCGGCTTTGACCCTCCAGAGAGCTTCGCAGACACAGCATTCCTTCTAAAATAGCTCACGGGACAAAGACAACACGAGAAGAAAGCAGGCACTGGGCAAAAAGAAAGGACACCGGAGGAGTAGGCGTTGTACCACGTGTGCCTCCTTCCACTCTAGTCCTAGGAGGGAGCTGTGGGGCAGTGCTGGAAGCTGGCGTGGGCATCCTCTGACAGTGGGGCAGGGGCAAGAGGGTGTGCAGAGCCTGCATTAGAGGCTCAGGCTCTAAGGGGAGAACCCCTTAGGGTTAGGGGGAACCCACAGCTGCGGAAAGCTACGCTGCTACCTCCCAGGCACGCACAGTGGCACGGCTCTTCTCCTGGCCCAGGGACCCTACGGCTGAAGTCGGTGCAGAAGCCTAGGGAGTGCTGCAGGACCTCTCACTGACAAAGTTTGCCGGGGCAAATGCTTCAGTTCAGTTCCTGGGACTAGCTGGGCTCTGACAACTTGAGGTCCTGTGACAAGATCTCCTGACTGTTGTGTTGTTGACATTGACGTGCCCTAAAAATTTCTGACTTTGTGTACAGCCCCACCTGTGCTCATGTTCTACACGAGCACAGCTGCCCAAAGGCAGCCTAAACCAAAGAAAGCATGTGTTTTAGAGGTGCAAGGCATAGTGTTAGGACTCAGGAATTCCTCACTGCTAATTTTGGCTGACACGTACTCCCCCTCTGGCTTTCCATGCATGCGGATGAAGCTAAGGGGACCTGCGAGGGGTCACTGCTTCCAGTCCTTAGTATCTGTAAATGGGGCAGCGTTTTAATGTCTATAAGATAGATGAGGAAGTCACGTTGATTACAGAAAATCTGTCACTCAGGGATAGCTACATGAAAGAAAAAAATATATATTTTTCTTCCCCTTCTCTTCTGGAGGCAAGACTTAAGTTAATACTGTAAACTTTAACTTAACTTTAACTTAACTTGTTTTCTCTCTTCCTAACTGTGGAAGGTGTAGGGAGAAGTCTATCACGATCACGTTACTCTGCAATGTTAAACAGTGGAAAGAAAACTTAAATGTGCTTCTCTATTTTTAGTCTTTCTTCATACCATGTTCTCACGAGTGCTCTTACCATCAATCTTTGCCCTTTCTACATGCAGTCAGCAAAGTATCGTCTTGCTGTGTCATGCCTGCTTTATTGCTGTTGTCCACAGGCTGCGTGTGAGCCGACTGCACGTGTAAATTGGGTAGTTCTGAGGAGGAAGCTGGTCATAAACACAGGTGAGTGTGGTACGGCTTCCTCCACCGCTTCCACCCCGGACCTGGGGAGAGGACTGATGCCAGCGAGACGGCTTCCGACTGGTTCAGAGACTCCGCTTTTCTGCGCAGACATGGGAGAGGAAAGAAATCCGTCACAAACGGCATCTAGTACCGGATTGTGTAAAGCATACGGATTACTTTGGCTGTTCCCACTTGGAGGCTCACTGGCTGTCAGCGGTGGGAGGTATTCTCCTCGCCCTTCTCCCTCGGTGGCAGGGCCGGTGCCCCGCAAGCGTGTAAGCGGGTGCTTCGGAGCCCACCTGGGAGGCCTGGCGGAGCCGCCCCCGCCACGGGCAGAGCTTTGCTAGCACTGACAAGGGACAGCCTTACGTACAAGGTACCGAGGGATGTAATGCGCATGGAAAATGGGGGTAGGAAGCGCACGGAGCCCGGGAGCTTTCTGCTGCCGTTGCTGAAGTGAGCAGGGGAGGCCGCGTCTCCAAGTCTGTGTTGTCCTCATAAAGACCCTGGCTTTGGCTGTCGGTTGGTGGCAGGGCCGTGCCGTGCCGTGCCGTGCTGTGCTGTGCTGTGCCGTGCATAGCCCCAGACAGGTGCTGATCTTTCGGAGCTGCCCGTGCTTTGGCCGATGTGATGGTTTTCTGGCTTCAGATGTCTTTTAAAAAAAACCCCACCAAATACCACTCTGCCCGCCCCCCCCCCCCCCGCCATTTTCCACTAAAAGTAGAAAGTGGAAAGACATGCTTGCAGAAATGTCCCTCTTCGTTTAAGTTTCTGTTTTTACCTGTAGAGAAGCTGTGTGGTGGACAGTGCAAGCGTTTTTTGAAGTCTGTTTTACTGGCATTGTTAGTGTGCAACATGTGTAGCAGAGACGATCAAATAGCAGTTAAATATAAGTATTTAGCTGTATTAGCCTCCCGTGTGACACTGTGATTGTGCTACTTGCAGCCTGGGTTAGCGGTTGTGTTACTCATGTGGGAACCGGAGATACTTGCTGCTAGGTAGCAAATTCTCACCATCCCAGCAAAGAGCGTTTGTAAAGTTCTTCCGCTCTCTGTTGGATCAATACAGGTAGGTCACTGAAGCAGAGCTGCTGCCACTTCTGCTTCTCCTGCAGAGGACTTTCAGAAGTGGGAGGTTAAGGGCACTAATTATCGTGACAGGTGAGGATTTCTGCCTGCCACGTGGGAACGTGCCAGGCTGTCTCTGGAGGGCTGAAAATGGCACGGGCTTTGCCATGGGGTGGGAGGTGGGAAATGGTTTTAAGAGCAAGCGGGCAGGCGTTTTCACTCTCGGAAGGGGAGGATGGTTTCAGTCGAAATGATGCTGCCTATAGATACGTGGCCAGTTTTGACTGGTTACAGAGACTGAAGAGGAGGAATATGGAAGACAGAAGGAAAGCAGTCAGAAATGTGTTAAGTTTAAGTTTGGCTGCATGAAATGTTTTGCTACAGGTGTCTCCAAGCAAACCACCGTGCAGATTACAGGAGACCCCCACTAAAATAGTGGGCTTGTCTTCTTCCATCACAGAAGGTGATGATGACAAAGATAATTGTGTGTTTTAAGGAGAAAAGTTGACAAAAGGGTTTGATACACAAGGAGGTGAACTTGATTTAGGTCTCAGTCAGTCCTTGGACTCATATAGCCAAAGGAACCAGAGCAAGAAAGCAAAGTATGTTTGGTTTACAACTGCACCTTCACTTTGCAGGGTATAGCTGTCCTTTAAAAATTGAAAAGAGCTGCAGTGAGCTGCTCTGACCAGAATTCAGCATCCTTGGCCACCTGTTGTGGATAGTATGCTATTTTTTGACCCACAAGGCATTCAGAGTATGTTACTGTACATGCCAGATAAATCCATAAATAAAATAAATAATACGAAAAAAGAATAGAAAAAATAAATCAGGCAAAAGAGGAATTGGTACATATTATTATTATCTATGTAATTGGCGGAATTAGCAATGGGGAGCGTGTTATAGCGGTTATTCTGTTGTACAACTGTTGCCCAGATTTCTGTTTCGTTACAAGTAAGTAGATGGTTTGCTCAGCATGGCTCTAGCTAGCAGGCTACAAACAGGACCAGGTTGTGGGGTGTTTCCCTTCTGGCCTGCAGACTTTTCCTCAAAGCAGTGTGGAAGTAGTGCTTCGGCGGCCAAGGCTGCCGAGCCATTTCAGTGGTTCCTCTTCTGCACAGCCGTCTGACTTCGGCTGTATGCATCTGTGCTGGGTAGAGGGGAGTCAGGCAAAAATACGCCCATGAGTATGGTATAGCATCTAGGAGTAAAAGCTGCCTTACCAGTAGCACAGATCTAGGGAACATCAGAAAACTGGGGTCTGAATGATGTTATAGCACTGCCTGGCTTTAGGTCCTGCTTGATTTAATATTTACAGATTCCTCCTTGGGCTGCAACACTAGAAGTCATTGAAGTTTTGATAAGTACCTGGTTTTAAGCATGTTTTGGTCAGAGATGGAGTTTTCCTGATACAAGTCCTCCACTCTTGAGCCAAAGAGCATGTTGCTGAAGTCCAGAGGCGTGCCGCAGCTTTGCTTTCACCTGCAGCCTGTGTTTAGGCATTGGAAAGCAAAGCTTCCCGGTGGCTAGAATCCTTCTTTCTTTCTTCTTTTTTTGGTATTGACGTTTAATCAAATTTTCAGTGTCTTGTGCGCCTGCCTCTTGGTAAAGATGGACATACGCAACAACGCTGCGCTCTCACAAATTTTGCTTATCTTTGGTGATATCCGTATATGCACAGTCCTGCCCTGTAAAGGGATTACTAAGAGCTTCTATAGTATATATGTTGCTTGCAGGGCAGGATAAAAACTGATTCTTGTTTTACAAGACACTGTGGCTTTTACCCTTTTTTTTTTTTTTTAGCATTACCATGTTAACATTACCATCACCATTACTCATTTTAATGTGTAATTTTAACATTGCCACATTAATGGCTGACTTATTATTTATTATTGTTCAGCCTGCAGTCTGTTTTTAAAGCGAAGTGTGTGTCTGTTTTCCAAGGAAAACCTGGGTGGCTAGATGAAAATGTCCCACTAATTTCTGTTTAGATTCTAAAGTCTGGTCATGGAAAAAATTAGTTTAATCGATACGTGAAGATATTTTTGCTCATTTTGTGCTTTTCTTGACAGTTTCCTCTCATTTTCAATGCGTATAATTATTTTTTTAGCCTCTGAGGTTAGCGTTGTCATCATTTTGTTCCTCTAGAGATCTTTCTGTGTGATTATGGAGGAGGAGATGGTAGTCAGGATATGCAGCTTCTAACAGGCATTCCTTCTGATAGACTCGGCGTGATGAAAGGCAAATGGGGAGAATGTCAAACCCAGCAAGGAAGGCAGGGCAGTCTGGCAAGACTCTTCTAGTTTTTGGAGAGTGTCAGGAAATAGGACGGGAAAAATTGTGCAATACCTTTAGAGCAAGCCTTGCTGCATAAATCAATCTAAGGAGACTGGCATTTGCGGGTTTTTTTTTCTCCTGTAAAGTAAGCTAAATGTTTTTGCCATAACTGCAGAGAAGCACTAAAAGCCTAGTGAAGGCAAAGGTTACAAACAAATCATTGGGTGCTGACCGAGGGTCCGTAGATGCTGACAAGAAACAAATAAAATTAATAAGGCCGGTACTCTGTTCTGATAAATTTCATCGATTTCTGCACCGTGTCATTATGGTTGCAGCCTGCCCTCTTATCTTGTAACTCCAAACCTTTCATTATGGCTTCAGATGATAACAGCTGTTGATACGCTACAGGAGGTTGCAGTGACTACCGTGGGGGTAAAGTACCGTTTGCTGAGAAATACTTAGGAAAAACCCCGTGGCTGGGTAGCTTTGATCTGCCTGCATCGTCCTTGCAGAGGACATTATATGCCAATACTGCATCTGTTTCCTGGGCGAGTTCATGGAGCCTTCACGAGAGCGCACACGCTCTATGAAGTGGTATGACCAGAAGGGTCCCGCTTGCCGAGTCAGCGCGAGCAGCGTGCTGCTGGGCTGTGCCTGGACTTCATCAGACCACTGTGTCGAGACCATCCAGCGTCCACCTCTTTCACCTAAACACAGATATCTGAAGCGTTTTGCTGCTGTGACTGCTCCACTGTCAGCGCCACGTTAGGGAGTTCGGGTCTGGCTCAGGTATCCGCTTACACAGGTTACAGCAACGTAAACATGTCTGTAGCTGTCAGACTTGCACAAGCCTCAAGTCAGCGATATTTACAAAAATAGAAAGCGAAAACATGAAAGCAGTCCCCAAATCCTGTGTGATTTCTGAACAGTACAAGGTGAGGTACAAGGTACCTCTGAATCCCAAGTGTTTTAGGCAGGGAACAGTCTCCCTTTGCTCTAGGTAAGCACAAACCCAACCATTAGTTTCTGGTTTGTTTCTGACCTGATGCTGGGAGGAGGAGGAGGGGCCTGAAGCGCAGTCTTAAGGAACTTTTAGCAAAGGAGAGCGCAAGCTTGTGGGTGTGTGGTATAACCTGATCCTGGCACACGCTACGGGAATGCTGGAAAACTGCCGAAGCACCTGCAGGCTGCTGCTTGGCAGGAGCATTAGAAGGTACTTGGTTCCCTCTTTCTTACTGAGAGTTGGTAAAAGACTGAGAAGAGTATGTATGTGTGGAGGGAAACTGGAGTAAGAGGACAAAAGGAACACAAACCAGGTCATGCTTATACCAGTCCACAATACTGGAAATAACTGTGGACTGTTTGTTATTTTGAAGAAACCCGGGCTCCAGCTATGCTGAGATGAATGAATTTGAAAGGAACTCCTCTTTATTCAATAAATACACTGCATGGAGTTACTTACTGTAAGATTTCCGTTCCTCTGCAACGCGCCCCATCCTCTGCACCTGCCAGCTCGGGGTGCTGCGGTGCTCCTGCAGTGCCAAAAACGTTTTCAGGGGATCACAGTTCCGCTGGAGCTTTTCTGTTCTTTGCTTTTATAGGCAGGTTTGTATGACCGGGCAGAAAAGGTTGTTTATGTACTGCCATCACTGGAGTAGCCCTGAATCTGTCATCTCCTTCTGCCTTTAACCTCGCGCATTGCTTGCTGCAGTCCTGACTGCCTCCCCTTCCTGAAGCTTTTACTCTTCCGCAGCTTCTGAGTATAAATAAAAAGCCAAGGACAAATTCAGGGAGTCACAGGGATGCGGTTCCGATGACTTACTGCACAAATATGTCTCAAGGACAGGCTTGGACTGTGAGCCTGCAGCCAGCTGGGAGAGAAGGTGCAGTGGAGGTCGGATGGCATCCCCGAAGAGGTGAGATGGCTCTCCGGGGACCTGCCTGCTTGCCTGACCGCTGCCGCCTGTTGCTGCCCTGAAAGACACTGAGGTCGCCTTGGAATAGGCTTGCTTGCTTTCCCTTGGCAAAAAATACTGAGTTTTGAGGGTGGTGCGGGGTACCTTTAACTGCAGGTGATGAAAGAATGTGGATTATTGAGCCTTAGGGTAGCGGGAAGGGACAGGAAAGGCTACTGGTACCGAAACCTGAATCTTGGTTACACCTGTGACTCTGCTGACGCTGTTTCAGTTGGAAAGAAGGATATGGGGGCATAGGCTCGAACACTGCGATTCTTAACCTTCCTTACGAGGGCATCTAAAATCCAAAAGTCAGATCCGTGTTTGGTCCAAGCCCTTTGTCGTCGTGGGATTTACACAGAGACTAAATCTTGGCCAACGTATGTGTTCTGTAATGCTTTTTTCTTTACGACTCTGGAACACAGTTGTATCTTAGAAGTTTTCACAGCCTCATTGACATTTTGCAGGGCTCCTTCCTTGCAGCACTGTGGAATGCTGTGTTGCTTTTGGGAGGTTGCCACACCACGTTGTCTAGCCCCAGGCTAAGGGATTTTATTTATTTTTGTTTCACATTGTTTCAGCTGTTTTCACTTTTACTTTATTTCCATCCTCCAGCAGAATTTCTTCATGAATGTGGCAGCACATTGAGTTTCTTGGTTTATGAGTTGTAGTTAGTTAAATAGCCTGGCTGGATTTGTGTGCCCTTATCGGAGAAATTTTAATACTGTAGCAGCAACAGAATGAAAGGTGACACTTCAGGAGCTGAGCTCTTATCAAAGTGAGGGAAGAGATGGGAAAGTTGTTCTCCCAGAACACTGCTGATCTGAGCTTTTTCTAGCTGTCTTGTTCCTTTCGAATTGAAGTGCCTGGATGAGACACCGTCACTCTTGCAAATGCAAAAGGAAGTCTTTGCTAGAGTATATAGCAAAGTAATTTGCAATGTGGCTGTATGTGTGGTTAAACTGCACGCATGGATATACCTTGAGATCTGTCCTCTACAAAGTCTGCATTGTTTTCTTAACTGTGATTTTAGAAGAAAAAAAAATATTTTTTTGCAGTGGTTGCTTTTCTGAGCCTGTGTTGCCTCTATGTTTTCTGCTCTTCACTATATAAGTTTTCTGTTACTAAGACTGCATTAAAAGGCATTCTTCATCTCTTATTTTTACATTCTGTCTTTGAGCCAGTTAAATGATCAATTAAACCGTCACTGTGAATGAAGTCTGTATACATTTGTATATCAGTAGCATGAGAAATGTTGGCTGTCCCATCTAAGGGCTATAACTTAGTGTTCAGTCTTTTGTTGTTTTCTTGGTTTCAATGAACAGATAAGTACTGTTACCTTTCATAATAGAGTGACTGTTCAGAGAGGGGCTACTGTGAAGGCTTTACTGTGATAATAAGGTGAAACTGATACAAAGAGACTCATCTTGTACAATAAAACATAGCTCCGTTAACTGATCTAGAAAAGGAGGAAATGTCTGAAGGTCTCCTTCTCATTTCTCTTGTAGGATTACCTCGACTGTATCACTGACCAGAGTAAGCTCTCCCTGGGGACAGAAGAGCGATCAGCCCTGTTTGGAAACATAAGGGACATCTACCGTTTCAACAGGTAAATTCATATTTAAATGAAAACAGTTCAATAGCCTGTCTGAATGGGGAGGGAGCAAGCCAGGCAAATACTCTTTTACCACTTTAATACAGCCAAGATATATAAATTGAGAAATGGTCTGTCTTTGATTCTCAGCAGGGTTGGTTTGCTGAGACCAGGTTTTTTTAGCTGTTTATTTTATTAATCAAATGTGGTCTGCATTTACTTTTTTTTGTCTTCATGCTGGGGATTTCCATGAATTTAAGCCTAGCCTGCCCTGTGCCCTAACTGAGCCTAATGCAAGACCACTGTGAATGCAATTCGTGCCTTACTAAAGAGACGTCATTTTATTCCTACTATATTGGGTCCTTTTGTGTACTGATATACATCACCCAGATCTGGCTTTTGTAGAGTTTTATACTACTAGGGATTCCCTGGATTAATTTCTCAAAACTGTGTTCAAGTTCCTTTCCATTTATTAGAAGGCTTCTGTTCGGTGTCTTTACAGCCTTCTCTAAAACTCTGCAGATGGGATTCTAGTGTATATTGGGAGCCTGAAGTGAAATTTCTTGCTTGTATAGCTAGTGCCATATTGTGTGGGACCTGCAGTATCTGCAGGTTTAGGAGCATGCTAATGTTTGTCTGAATCCTCTGTTACTGTAAAAATAACTTAGCATTTAAGGAAAACATGAATATTCAATCAATACAAGAAATACATTGGCATAAAGCTCCTACATCTTTTGTATCCCATTACTCCTGTAAAAGCTTTCTTGGCTTTGCTGTAGTTGACAAAACATCTCCCAAACTACTGTGTTCTTTGAAGAAGAACAGATAATTTTAATTGAATCAAAAGAGGATTCTGAAGTGGAGGACTAGTGTCAAGAGCATCTTCAGTGTTTTTCCATCGTCATGGGAAGCTACTTTAAAGTGCTTCAGCTGCTGGGCTTGCTGTTCACTATCAAAGGGAAGAGAGCGGACAGATCTGTTCAGAACTTACGGACCAAGGTGAAACCTAAAATCTCTTCCTGCAACTTAAAACAGCTACTGCAGAGTATTGGAAATACGCTTAACTAGAAAGCTGCTGTGTCCTGCTTCAGCTACAGCAACTGACTTGACCGAATGTCTAACACGATGGAAAATACACAGTGGTAGCCTGATCGTGTGTTTTAGAGCCATGAGACAGTGATTGTGAGCTTACAGCTTCCCAGAGGTCACAGGATTGAAAAAACCAAACCTGGCCATTGTATTTTCTGATCCTTCAAAAGCTAGAGAAATGGCAGACTTGGTAGCCTGGACGCATTTATAACAGCATCATTGCAAATATTACTTAATAAAAATACCATCAAGTATGATCAGTCATTGTACAGAATACTTGAGTTGCAAAAAAAGATTTGCAGAGGTTAAAAATTAAAAAAAAAAAAAAAAGAAAATAATAAAAAGCAGGTTTGGGCAATTTTAGACATAAATACGTTACAACGGTTAAAACTCACTGGAAAGTTGTCCAAAGCCTCTCGTAGATTACTAATGTATTTCAGGCCTTCTAATTTAAAATTCTACTTGTGAGCTTTTAAGACTTGAGCACTCGCTGTAGATCCCAATATAGCTTCAAGGATTAAGTTCCCTCCTGTGTGAAACTTGGCAGGTAGCTTTTGGGTCCTAAACGTGCTCTAGAGCCTTTTTACTTTTTTTTATGTTTGAAAAAGGTCTGTTTGGCAGTTCCATGTTAGTAGTTTCAGATGCTTTTTGTGAGCATGATTTTATAGTTTCAGAATTACCTTGGTTTGCTCAACTTTGAATTTGACCATTGATCAATGATCAAAGGTTTCAGTCGGGTTTTTTTGGACTTTGTATAGATCTGAGAAATTTAATTTCAGTAAATGGGAATTTCTCTCAGCTAAACTGCTTAGGATTTTTAAGTGTTGCGCTGCATGGCAAAAATGATCATCAGGATGGTAACTGCTGGTCCTGTGACTATGAACCCTTTTTGGAAAGCTATTTCTTAAAGCAGAATCACCGACTATATGCTGGTCCACTGGTCCTGCTCCGTCTCTTGGGAAAAGCTCCTCCAGTATTAATTTATCCATTCGGAAGGGGGAAGTGTTCTCTAAGTCAGCATTTCCTGCCTTTCTTCCCTGGCCTCTCCTGTTGAGATTCTTTTCATGTCGGTTTAGGATAAATTCTCCACCCGATATCATGACTCGATTCTGAAATGGGAACTCTGCAGAGAAAGGGGCTCCAGTTTAGTATTTCTACCGACAGTCAGACGATCTTAGGAGAGGCCAAGCTGAAACCTCTGCTGCTGACACAGACCATCCTGCATGGTCCTTCTCCGTCGGTGACTGCTGAAGCATGCAAATACAGGGCCATTTTCTGTAACTGCCGTATTCAGCAGGTCCTGTGCTTTGAGCTTCCCAGTGGTAAGGGCTGGCTTGTTGTCAGGAGGATCCTTCGTAAAACCTGTAAGAGCTCACCTTTAATGTTAAAGGTTTTTTTCTGAGTGGAAAGAAATTAATCGTGGCCACAGGTTTTTCTGACAGTGAAGTTATATCAAGGCTAAATTTCTCTTGATTGTTTTTTTTCTTTTTACTGAAAGTCTGAACTTTTCAGATTAATTTTCCAGAACTTTGTACGGTGAAAGCATTCTACCATGAAGACCAGATTGTGCCTGCTATGTCCATTTTTGTTTTGAATGCTGTGCTCTCTCAGGCATTGAGAGAATGCAGTTTTTCAGAGATGCTGTTACTTTAGCATTTATGGCTAGACCGCGCAGTACTTGGTCATCAACGGTTTTGGGTTTTTTTTTTGTCCTGGGTTCAGGACAAACCATGCTGTTTCCTTCCTGCTTCTTTCCGTTCCTTCCATTCCACCAAAATTGCCTGTCTGATGTCCCTGTCATTACCATCTCTCACTCGCTCCAATTCAGATCAAAACAGAGGAGAAAAATGCTTGTCTTGTTTTAAAATGGTGTGGTGATGATATAAAATGAATACAACTTAAAAAAAAGTGCCTCACCTGAAATGTGTGTGCAAATATGGTGATTATTTGCAGACCTATTAATGTGTTTATCTCGCTCCTCTTGACCTCCTGTAGTCAACAGCTTGGTAGTAACCTGCACTGGGTCCTATTGAAAGTCTTCATCCACGGGGGGAAGATAAGTGTATTGTCTTGAAAAGAATTCGTACTCCAAAAAATCAAAGCATCCTAAAAGGCATTGTAATGACACTTTTGCTGATTTAACTTGAAAAGATAACGAATGCACTGCATGAAAAATTGTCAGTCTCTTTACACTTACCTCTCTCATCCCAAAGGAGTTAGCATTAGCTATTGGTGATGATCATACACATTCAGATTTTTCCAGCCCATAATAACGCAAGCAGTATAACTCAGTACGTGTTCTTAAATGGCACTGGCACTCGCGGCATGCTTCAGTCTGAGTCCTGTTAGTGATGCAGCTGCAAGAGCACGGAGCTCCTCTGACCGTGCTCCCTTGTGCTCCCTTCCCGCCTGCGTGGTTGGCACCAGCGAGTCGCAGAGACCGAGAGCTGTGGCACCGCCTGTGAACACCGTAAAAACTCTGGATATCCAGGTGAAGGGAACTAATGCTTTTCTCTCTTGTTTCTTCTGCCTCCTGCCAGGTCCTTAGATGTAGCCTATAATAGCCCTTGCTTTTTCACCTGTCGGCTTGTTATTATAGGGATTTATTTAAGTTTTTCATGATTCCTGGGCATGACAGATTTGTTATTTTTACAGTGGCAGGCTGCTTTTACCAATCCCGTTCTTACCAGCCAGGTGAGACAGAAGAGAGCACAGTATAGGTAACAAAATCTTTCAAAGCACAGCCCTTACACTATGGGCTCGTGCTGAAGACACAAGCCACTAGCATATTTACCGCATAAACTTGGACTCATTACGTGAATATGTAAAATCTTTAAGTGTTGCATTACTGCATCCTGTAGGAGAAATAATGTGGTATTATAGGAGACCAGTAGGAATAAAATGGCAATCGAGGTGCTACCTACTCTAAGCCATCAGGAGATAGTCTGCCTGCTGGACAGCAGGAATCCTCTGAGCCTGTTCACTGCATTTGATGGTCTTTCCAAAACTCGTACGTAGAACACAATCAGTCATTATAAACTAATGGTTATGGTCACCATTGCTACAGCTTGCTTCTTTTGCTGACGTAAAGGAGCTTCACGAGTGTGGGGTATCAAGCAAGGGTCGTATTTCTATTCCTATTTTGATGAAGGGAGAAATTGAGGTGCGGAGGTTAAATTGTTGCTGTACAGAGGAGTGGCTTAGTGACCGCCGAACCTAAGGTCTTTGTCTGTCTTTGTTCCTCGTGAATGATTGCTGATTTCTCCCCTTCCTTCCTCCAGTAATTAGAAAAGCAAAGAACAAGTCAGGAAACTTTTCTGGTTTACTCCTTTTCTTACTTCCAGAGGGAAATTGTGTCTGCTTAGAAGGGGAAAGGGTAGTTCCCTAGATAGAGGCTTAGCAACTCTTATGCAAAACTCGTTCAGGGAACCAGCTGTGAACTGGGAGAAAAGCAGCCCTAAATGGAAAATCATCTGATGAGAAGGGGCGTGGGGGGGGGGGGGGGGCGGCGGGGGGGGGAAGAAGAAGAAAAGTTCTATCAGAGAACAATTTGGCAGAAAACTTAGTTTCTTTTCTCATTTTTCTGAGTACAACCTTCAGTAAGACTAAAGACTATTTAGATCAAGGAGAGACCTTTGAGGTTTTCTTCTTCTGCTTGAACTCTTTCTTTCACTGAACTGGCTTTTGAGAGTGGGGTTTCATACAACAGTGAACATGCTCCCTTATTGCTTTGCTCCTGTTACAATGAATTCATTTCCTGCTTGGCATGTCAAAATTATAAAATCCTCTCAGTAAGGTTTTATTTTTATGCATGTAGAATTTATATATTCCCGTCCAGAAAACTTTTTCCAGGCTAATCATTTTTCTTCAGTGAAGAGACCCACTAAAGGTAGACAGATTTTCCTGACTGAGCTTATTACCATTCTCCTTGTATGTGTAATACATCCCTGGTTCTCATCTGTGTTTTTCAGACCAGCTCCTCGTCTCCCTCAGTCTAGTAAAGCTACTAGAACACATGAAGTCTCTATAGAAAAGGGCATGTGCTTCCGTGTCTTTTAAATTTTGTTAGTTTTAAATTGTGTTAGTTGATATACAAGCTGCGTAACTGTCTGACTACACCACTGTGAGCATCGTAGAAGGGCTGTCAGTCTGAAGGAAGGGGCTCAGGTTTGCTTAGGGCATCAGCAACCCATGGCCATTGTGATGACTTGAATTTTTAAGTATGTGGGAATACCATTTCCTTAGAGTGCTCCTCTGCCTCCAAACAACAAAACCAAGCGGCTATACATCTAGCGGGGAGAGGGGCATCAAAGGGGTTCTTGGTCCCTTTTTAGGATCACCTGTATCGTTAAGTGCTTTGGGCATCACTGCGGTGAATGGTGAAGCACTGTCTGGCTCTGAATATACAAGTGTGTCTATTCCAAGGTGTGCCACAATTGTCTTGCCTTTTCCTGTTCTCTGTTTCAGTGAACTTTTGCAAGATTTGGAAAACTGTGAAAATGATCCTGTGGCTATAGCAGACTGTTTTGTCTCCAAGGTAAGTGGCTACTGCAGGAGCCCGCAGCACAACACCAGTTGCAGAGTGATATGGGGGAATAAGATTAATCTGTTAGTTTTTGAGACCTAATTTTGACAGCTTGTGTGACTTCCACCAAGAGAAGTTAGCAAATCTATGGAAAGAATTTCTCTTAGTAGGCAATAGGGATATGGCTCTGAATTGCAAAAATCAAGAAAAAGCTGTTCTTTTCTTCAATAAGTGTATCTGAGCTGGTGGAACTATTGATCTAGGGTTCATTTTTAGATCTTTTTTTGTGGTGTATTACAGGGATTCTTTTTTCCCTCTTTTTTTAATACAGGTGATCAAGTGATACTCCAGTTATGCCTCGTCAGCTTAAAAACAACTAGAGAATACAACTTGGCTGCCTTTTTAGAAAAGGCAATAACCTTAACATACTTGTGGCTGTATTGTTTTCCGAGATGCATTTTTTTTATTCCTGAATCCAGCAGGCATACCTTTAATTTTCTTTTTAAAGGGGGTGGCCCAAAGGCTAGCCTTGAGATTCAAATCTCATTCTCTCTGAAACACTTCGAATTCTCTGAACGTTGATCTGACATCTTCATTCTGTTGGGCAATTCCAAAGGCAAGAAGCATGGAGAACGAAAAGTTGTCAGGTGCAGGAGAAATAAGGGGAACAGAAGTAGGTGTCCTTCATTCTAGGAAACCCAAAGGGCCAACTGGGGAAAAGGGGAATGGCCGTAATGGGTAGAACAACAAGAGACGAAGTAATTTGGACTACAGGTGGCTGCAGTTCACTGCAGACTTCACCGGAGAACCCACATTTGTCTTGAATCTATAGAGCCCAAATGTGTTAAGGAGTAATGCCATCTCCATGGTGTTTCCAGGGGAAGAGGGATGGAAGAGGGAGGTAGTTGTTTACATTTGGATAATCCATATATAGCTGTGTGTGCCTGTCTCCACTTAAAAAAACCCCACCAAACCCACAAAACTGTCATGTTTTAGGCTTTGTCATGAAGTCAGTACTGCTAGCACCAAGCATTCAATATAATAGGTCTAACGTAAGGATTTAGGATGAACTGGACCACTCTGTTTTGTTTGGCACTATTGTGACAGAAGGGATTTTACTGGAAAGGGAAGTGATGATACCAGCTTAGTGCTGCTGTTTCACTGGATCACTTGCTTGAGTTGACTTTGAGAAAGCCGTTATTTATCTAGTAACTGATCTTTTGTAAGCACTGAGAGATCCCAGCGTTGGCACCGCTGCTACAAACATAAGATGTATTTTTGCCCTGTTGCAATGGGTTTTATGGCATGTTGTTACGGCTCCAAATAGCCTATGCTGAGTTGAAGGAGAGAGAATGGGATAAGGGCAAGCACAAAGCCCTGCTTCTGGAACGGATAACCCCATGTGCACGCCGGGTCCGGCTGCCTGGGAAGCAGCTTAGCAGAAAAGGATCTGGGGTCCTGGCAGACAAGAAGTTGAGCGTAAATCAGCAGAGTGCCCGTGCCGTGAAGGCCGATTGTGAGGCCTTCAGGATATTTACAGATACCCCAGTTTGGAGCTGGTAGATCTTTCTGCTGTATTGCTTGCTTATAGCTGGGACCGCTGGGACTACTCCTGGCTGGGACATGAAACAGAGGTGGTGCAAGTGATAATAGCAAGTCCAGGAAAAAGTTGCACACTCATTCGTATTGGCCAGCTGAAAGGAGCTTTCTGGTAGACTTTCTGGCCATTAGTTCCAAAATCCATCTGCATATCATTGCTTGTGCTTTTTGTTCCCTTGTCAAATGCTTTTAGCATTTGTATTATTGGCAGGCAACTGCCTGATGGCTCCAAAATTGCTAGAGATTGCAGTCCTAACAAGCATTTTTTAGCTTCATCCAGACAAGTGCAAACACTTAAAAGCAAAATCAAACAATACCAAAATACCCCACAGTTCTGGTTTTGGCTGTGAAGATGTCATTACAGCAACTGCTGACTGTCTTAACAGACTCCAGTTGTCCATTCTTGGTTGCTTGTATCTTCCCAGCATTGAGTAGTGGAAATAAAACTGCCTTTTTTGGCAGTATGCAGTCCTTCAAGACTTATGGGACTTTGGCCGTTTATTGTTTGATTGCTTCGAGTGTGCGAGATCTTCACTGTGACTTAAGCACAGGGATGTTACCATGCTGAAGTCATAGCTCGCAGCCTTAGCTAATGGATGTCGCTCCACTGGGTCGTCTTTAGTGCTTCCAGTGGAACGGTGCTTAGGTTACACGAGCTCTGGCTCTAGGGGTTTTTCAGCCTAGCGGTTCAGCTGTGAATATCGTAGTTGTTAGGGATTTAAACGTATAATCAAGTTTTCACTGTAGGTACTGTGTTTACTTCTTGCATTTCATGAAGCTCAGTAATTGAATAAAGTAATACCCATTTCTTTCTTCAGGTTTCATGGGAAATGACACAAGCTGGGTTGCATGTATAACAGAACAGTTATGGTTAAAGTAGCTCTGGAGCTGTTGGAACTAAGACTTTTGATACTTGTGAAAACATCTAGGGAGCTTCATTTCGTAAGGTCTAGTCTTGGACAGTATTTGATAGACTGTTTCTTTGAACTTGACTTTGTTACTTGGTTTTGCTCAATAACATTTTGCTGTATAGCATTTTATACTTCCCTCACACAATCATACTTCACTGTTTCCTGTGTATAACTTTCATGCTTGAGTAGTAAACAGCCTTGCAACTTTTACTTTTAAGGGAAAGAGAGTAAAGATTAGCAAAACACATTAGTGCATTTTGAACAAAAACTCATAATTGTGGATTTGAATCTTTATCTTAACATTTGTTGTGCTGAGTGCCCAAAGTAAATGCTCCTAAAGTGCTCCTAAAATGGCAGCTTTTATTTGTTAACAGACTTCAGCAAGATGTCTTTAGTGTAAACTAGCCGGTAACATAAAACTCACTAACGGATAAAATAACCATGCAAAGCTATGAGTTTATATAAATAGAAATACTTAATGACAACTTACTACATTGTATTAAATCCCTCTGCTTCCAGATATTTGAATTCATTAAGAACTCACAGGCAAATAGACACAAATGCAGAAAGGCACGCGTTTTTAAAACCTGCTGTCCGGTCGTGACCTTTCGGCCCCAAGATGCAGATGGCACGGGTGGGTATTTGTTTAAACAAATGTGTGGGATGGCTGCTGCGCGGAAATAACCTGCCACCGAGGGCAGTGGTATACTAGTTTCGTTTCTACCAGCTCTGGTTCTGCCTCTTTGTCTAGAGGAAGCGTATTAACTCTAGTACGTTAAATGTCCTGGAGACATTTTGCTGGTAACTGTAATCGGAGGCTGATAAAAGGGTTCCAGTGCAAGCTTAGCTATAGCTTAATTATTCACATAAAAGATTGTTTATAAGTTTTCTTACCAACTCAGTCTTTCGTTTTCATAGTCGTGATGCCAACATTAATTAGAAGATTGACTTCAGTACTCCACACGTTTACATTTTAGTGAGTTGTTGTAAAGGAGAGCTTAATTCTGGCATGTCGCTCTTCTCACTCAGCACCCCAGAAATTCAGAACATATGTTTTCTGAAAGACCCACCAACAGCTTAACCAAGGGGAAAGGGAGAATTACTCTAATCTAGCATCTCATTAATGAAGAGGAGATCCAGGCAATTGGCTTCAGCTTACACTCTGACTCAGCTCATTTTCTCAGTCTCCATTTTCTTTTAAAGTGCCTTTTATGGCTGTAAAAAAGCACAGCGCACCAAGAGTTGAGAGAAGATCGGGGCTTTAGCCACAGTCTTGGCACTTCACTTCATGTGGAGGGAGACGGGCAGTGAATTGATTCAGCAGCGGGGGACAAGCTAAGTATAGCTGGGATCTGCTTGGGCTTGGCTTTGCTCTTCAGGGTGAGTTGTGGTCAGTGCGGGTGAACTCTTGGCTTGGGTCCCAGGTTTTGCACCCTCTACCACACCAGCTTTGAGCTCCATATTAAAAAAGATCTCCGGAGTGATTCCAGTCTCCCTGCAGAGATCATTTTTAATCTGGTTTGAAGACAGTTGAGGTGAACAAAACAACTTCTAAGCTGAGTAAGTTTAAGACTGTCTAAGGAAGTACTGATGAGTATAGCTGGTGTTTCTCTTGGTGTGTGAAAGTACCGATAGAAGTATATTTAATCCTTCTTAGTCCCGTTTTTTCTGTTGCTTCTGAACATAGTTCACAACATTGGCTTTAGCCTGCACGGCTTGTGCCCTGGTACGCTCCCAGTGACACTCTGGGGAGTCTGCTGTGAAGCAGAGAAGACCAGCTGGGCGCGTGAACTAAAGGTCCCTTCTTTGACCATACAGAAGTGCTGGGTAACCAGGTAGGCAGTGGGAGAACGGCCGTCCTGAGTAGTGCGGCTTCCTTACTCGGGCTTCCCTACTTGGAAGTGGCTCTTTTGGCCGCTCTCCCAACGGGTTCACGTGAATCCTGCCGATGCCTCGGCGAGGTGTATGATGTTGATTCATACCAGCTTCGTGAGTTTGAATGCGTATCAACAGTCTTGTTCTGGAGGCAAAATATATGTAATTGACTTTGTACTGGCAGCATGCTCGCGTGGCTTGGTAAAAGTAAATGCTCTCTGATGGTTTCGTTTGATGAAATGAGCTGTGGCGCAATGAAGCGCGTACGCATGTAAGCGCAGTATGAAATTTGGAGTCGTGTCAGTTCAGAAAGCAGGGATGATTGTGAAACCGTTCTTAAAGTTTTTAGAGGTGTTGAGGGCATAAGGAACTATTTATTTTTTTTAATACAAGTTGATCTGCTTAATAGCTAGACTAACATTCTTTTAAAACTAAAAATCCCGTTGAAAATAGTTTTGACCTTGTGTTAAAAAAAAAACAACAAAAAAAACCCCAACCAAACAAAAAAAAACCCAAAAACCCCCACCCCTGCCCCCCCCCAAAAAACCCAAAACAGAACCCAAAGTGGAAGAGTGTGAAAAGGCTCCAGGGAATTTCAGACTTGCTTTTGATTTTGTCGGGAATGTGCACTCAGTCCACTCTGAAGCCCTGAAATGTTTGCCCTTGTGTGTTTTACAGATAATGCTTTGATTTGTTAAAATTTCACGACAGATACTCCTTTCTTTTTTGTTTGAAAAGCAGAACAATCATGTGTCTACATTGATGACTGGAATATATATATGTATTTTTGAAAAAATTGGCACAAAACGTTCTGCACTTTGCTTATGAAGTAGTTCTAGAAATGGCATTGTTCTGTGATTGTAGCCATGGGAATATATTACAATTTGTACCAAAAAACCCCTGAACAAAACCCTTGTGTTAATATATGCATGTATAAAATAAATCACCTTTTTTCATCAGAATGAATTTCATCCTAATGCTCTCTCTTAACCGCCCTGGCTTACTACGAGTGCTAGCTAGTTTGGTAGTGGTTGCCGTAGAAAATTACAGAGTGTGATGTCTGCAGCGCTCTGAGGTTTGTTAATTCTTCGTTTTGAGCAGAGAGGGTTTGGAGCTGTGGCCGGGGTCCCAAGCGCGGACGTGGCTATGACCCAAGCTCGCCGTCTCTGGGTGTGGACACAGGGCGTAGGTACACCGCCGTAAAAACCAGCTGCGACAGCAAAATTAGTCCAAGCGTGAAAGACCAAGCGAAATCATTTAACTGTATTTGTATCAAGACTACATTCAGTTGGTTGGTTTCTAAGATAAGAGCAGTTTAATAAGTCTACAGCACACTAGTGAGTAAATGGGGATCGCAGTCCCCTTGGGAAACAGTTGTCAGAGCTTTGTTCAGATTTTGTCTTTTTTTCAGAACGGTTAATATTGAAATCCAGTAAGAAATACCGAATTGCAGTGACTTGTGCTCATGTGGAGTAGCACCTTAGTTTGTACGGGGTCCTTATGAATTACTGCCTAGTGGAGAAATGAATGGCACAACCTGCTTTACCCCTGCGAGAGCGGGGAGGGAGCAGTGCTGTCAGAAATGGCGAAGGGGACTGCCTGAGCTGGCCCTTTCAGGTGAACGGTTAAAAAAACAAAACAAAACACCCAAAACCCAAAACAAACAGAAAAACCAACAAGAAACAAAAGCCACAGCCTGCGTCAGCCCTCTCCCCGAGTGCTGTTGCTCCTTGGAGCACTGCTGCCTTCTGTGAAGGCAGATACGGGGTTTCGCCCTTCACCAGCGACTACCCCGCCGCGGAACGCAGCCGTCCTGTCGTGCGGCAGAATGCCGGAGTCCCTCCTGAAGACGCTTCAAGTGGAATCCGGGGTCTTGTTTACTACTGGAGGATTGCTTTTTATCAGTCTCAGCCTCAGGAAGGAAAAAGTAATTGATTTTGGGAGCGCTTTGCAGTTCTGCAGTGCTTTCCTAGTCTTTAGGACTCCAGCAAGCCACAGAAATTGCGTATTTTTGGGATAGAAGTTGATAGGTAGTGTGAGCTTAAAGCACCTGGGAACGTTTCTAGAAACCTGTTCTTGCATGGAATTAAATGATGATGATTAAGAAAAAAAATCTTAGGCCAAGGTGAAAGAAATTAAACTCAAGCTTTTGCTCTGAGCAGCTTGTCAGCAGTAGGTGTGGGAGATTTCACTGTGTCAGGCAAGTATGGAAACCCACCTAAATCTACTTGCAACTTGTTTGGGTAGTAACTTTTGGCTTTCGCAGAGTCATAATTTTAAAAAAGAAAAAAAAAATCACTTTGGTGGCTTCTAATTTTCACACTTAGACTGTGTTCAAACGTGAAAGTATTTATAGTTGTTTGAAAATGGCACGCTGAATGTAACCTGCCAAACTTACTTCTCCCAGTATGCAGGTACGTGCTTCGTCGCACACAAACCAGGGTATGTGCGAGTCAGTTGTTTGAAGGGGAGGTGTGTGTGTGGTGTGGTGGTGTCTTCTGTGGTTTTGTTTTTGTTTTGTGTTTTTTTTAAGATGCATAGATTATCATAAAGGACCTTGGAGGCTCTGTTGCAAAGCTGCTTGCTTTATCTCTGTGTAGGTTTCCTTGGTTTTTCCTTTAAGTAAAGGAAAAATGCCCCAAAAGAAAAAATGGAATTCTATGAATAGGTCTCTGATAGTGTTAGGACTATTCACTGATCAGGAACTGGAGGAGGTGATGTCTTGATGTCATAATCTTTCTCTTGCATGTGTTAGCTGCTAGTCTGACAAACTCTGAATATATGCAAACCTTTCCTCCCCATGCAGAGTGAAGATTTCCACATATATACGCAGTACTGCACCAACTACCCAAGGTAGGGATACTGGGTTCCCTTTTTTCATTTGTCCCTCCGCCTGTTTGTGTAATGCAAGTTACGGTCTATAAAAAAAAAAGTTCTCCCCTGCAAACGAGAGGGAGGATCAAGGAGTTTACCTTTTTTTCTTAACTTGAAATAAACAAAAAATAAAACACTCACCTGAAGTCTTATTTTGAGTTTTCTTGTCTTTCATTGCTATTATTGTCCTTTAGAAAATGATGGTTTTATTCTGCATTGCTCCAAATACGTGATTCCATGGTTGCATGTCAAAGGAAAATATAACTGAATTCACAACGTAACTTTAAAACAAACAAGCAAGCAAACAGACCAACCCCCACAAACCCAAAACCCCCAAACCCCCAAAATCCCAAACAAACCCCAAACAACCAAAAATCCCAGCAGTGATTCGATTAGGAACCTGCTGCCCCCTTTTACAAGGGAAGGAAGAAACAATTCTTGACTTTACCTGCAGACTTGGGGAGACAGTGCGTCTTAAAGCTCTGTATTGCTGTTTCCAGGTCGGTGGCTGTGTTGACAGAGTGCATGAGGAACAAGGCACTGGCCAAGTTCTTCAGAGAGCGGCAAGAAGCGCTCCAGCATTCTCTGCCCCTGGGCTCCTACCTCTTGAAACCTGTCCAGCGCATCCTCAAGTACCACCTGCTTTTGCACGTAAGCACCCATGAGAAATGCGGTTCGTTTAGGGCTGCTGCACGTTGAAGTTCCTGCCTCTGGTACAAGGCTTGATGGTTAGAAAGGTTCTGGGTTTCTTTTGATGCTCTTTCTTCTGGGAGTGTTTGGTTTCTACATATGGAGACTCTCTGTCTTCGTCATTTCACAGCATATGCGTGGGGGAGTGGGGAATTTCTGGTAATTGTTTCAGACACGTTGGATCAGTCTGTGCGTCCAAATAATTAGCTTTTTTTTAAAAACTGGTCTGTAATTTTGAAGTTGTTTGGAAGATTCTTGTCATGATCAAACACTTTTGTACACATATTTATTATTCCAATGAAAACCAGCATTTTTCCACATGTTGCAATGCTGGGGGTGGTTGAAAGAAGGACTAAATACATAAAAACACCCTGACTGGTAAGAATTTTGTGGAGAGGAATGACTGAGAAAGTGGGAACTCTTTCCGTATTCAGTGAATTGAGTTAAGCAAGTTTCGGAAATTCCTGCTTTATTGTTAACGTTTTCCACATATGTTTCCTATTACAGCGTCATGTTCTGGTGAAGTGTAAAGACACTGATCCTTATTTAAAATGTCTGGTGCTTTTCTGCTCTCCAACTGTAAAGTAATGCCTAATTCCGTCAGGGTTTTGTAAGTGTGTGGATATGTTCTGCGTTTTAAGCAAGCCATTAAACGCTGTCTGAAAAGGTCTCCTGTCAGCGTGCTGCGCTCTCTTTCCGTGCCTCTCTGCCACACTGGCTTCTGAAAGCATAGTCACTGCTAAGCTGACCGTAAAGGCTGGTCTGTGTTAGTCATCTTGTGTTAATCAAATTGATAACAACGTGCTATAGTAACAACGGCAGGAACGTTGCATCTGGGTGATCGCAATGCAAAGACGCAGTAGTACAGATCAAAACATAGTATTGTGTCTGGCTGGGAAAACTAATTTAGAAATGACAAGACTTTTCCACCCCACCCCGTCTTAGGAAATAGAAAACCACCTTGACAAGGACACCGAGGGCTACGATGTGGTGCTGGATGCCATAGACACAATGCAGAGAGTGGCATGGCATATAAATGACATGAAGAGGAAACATGAACACGCCATCAGGCTGCAGGTGAGTTCCCAAAGAGAATTTTATGGGTGTTTGTGAGCTGTTTTTGTCAATATATATGCCATTAACATTTTTTTTTTAGTTTATCTTTTCTTTTAATCTTTGTCAGTCATAATTCAGACTCCTGTTGAGTATGCCTGTGGCTGTTTTATCTTGGAAACCATGGTCATAGCTGCTGCAGGAAAATCTCAGACATCTCTGCCCTACAAGCAGCATCCTGTAGAGCATTTATTTTGCAGGAATATGGAACTTAAGAAAACTTTTCTTTCTTCCTTTCCCTCAATTGTACAGCGCTGCTGTACAACCCTAGGGCATGGCTTTGTTCAGAAGTCCTGTGGTTTCCGATTTCTCCTCTTTGTGCTGATTAATTTTGTTTTAAGGCGTTTCTTGTGCTTCTTCTTGCTTAAGTACTTTCCTCTTGGGCTTTTGAAGATTCATTATCAGTTGCTTTGTGAAGAGTACAAACCTAGAAACATGATCATTAGAAAAAGGTTAACTTCACTTCAAATGAAGAATTTTTGAGGAGAAAACAAAAGCTACACCCTGAGTAACTTTTGGCATCAAGAGCAAGCTCTTTTGTAGACTTTTCACAGGTCTTTCATTCTGTTTCAAGCTTTCCAGTGAATCGCGATTTTACATTTTCGTCAGCAGTATTTATATTGCTTTAAAAAAAATTGGGGGGATTTTTTAGTTTATAAAAGGGAGTAATAGGCTTATACCATTCCAGAAATCTACATCATGTTATTCTTTGTCCTTTTTTTTCTTTTTAACATTAATGCATCTTATTGGCCCTCCTTTTCTGTGGTGGGTTTTTTTTTTGTTGTAGTTTTTTTGTTTACGTGTAGGGAGAATAGGGTTACATTTGATAACGTCTTGCCTGCAGCAGCGTAACCTTTGCCACACATCACTGGAAATGTACGCTAATGACTTTTAAGAACAGTCCTCTATAATCCGCTATAAATCTGAGTAATGATAACCAGCAATATTTGGCTATAAAGAGGGTTAAATGCTTTTGGAAAAAAGCATTTTTTTATTTTAATTTATTGAGCTCAGCTGGCAAATGTCTGGGGTTGTGGAAAATGTTTATGTTCATAGTTACCCTTGAAAAAAGTACAATCTGTTTCTGCAGCCGTAAGGATAGGTCTTCTGTGGGCTATCACGCTGCCATTGGGTCTGTAATGCCGCAAGTGCTGCGACAGCGGTTCCTGCACAAAGCGTCCCTCAACAGTGGTGGACTTGATCGCTGTACCCTGACTTATTACAAGCTCCTGGGGAGAGCAGATAAAAGGCAACTTTTTTCATTTGTTGTGTTTAAATTTTCTTTTATAAGTCTTGTGTGTAGTCCAGAGTGTGCTGCTTTGGGGTTTTTTTCCTGTGAATGCTCTAAGCTGCGTTTGTGCTTCAAATGGACTGAGATGTTTTCTAGCTGAACGCTGTATTAAAGTGTAAAGTCCTGGAGAGACCAGCCTAGGATGAGGAAATCTGTCCTTGCTTTGCTAATGCTGCCAGGTTTAAAGTCCAATGGAAGTTTTTAAAGATTTCTCTAGTTAAGGCTTAGTCTGCCTGTAGAATTTGCTGCCCCGTGCTTAGGTCTTATGTCATTGCCACTGATGGAAAAACCGAGCAACTCAGGGAAACAAGAATAGCCATAGCTAAGTGACACAGGCTTGTGAAGATGTTCTTAGATGTTTCTCCAGCCTTTTTTTTTTTTTTTCCCCTTAAGTACTAAATAAGGTGAGAAATATCTATGGTACGTATACAAATCATTAAAAATACAAATGGATCTTCATCTTCAAATGGTGGCTTGACCAAATCACTTCTGGTCCTTTAGTCTTCTGAGAAACGTCTCTTCACTCTGAACACCTTACAGAAGGGTCTTCTGCGAAGGGCCTGCAGGACACGCACACGGCATCGAAATGCATTCGGTGGGGGGCCCCACGACTTCAGGAGGATACCCGGGATGAGAGGGAGATGTTAAGAGGGATTGGTTAGGGACGGAGAGGGGCGCGAGGAGCAGGCACGAGGGAGACTGATGACTGAATTACAGACCATTTTCCGTCTCTGCAAGTCTGGGGAGATGAGGTTGTGCTCCTCCTCTAGAGGCTGCCCCAGGGAGCTCAGGGCTCTTTGCTGGGTCCACGCGGAGGCAGTGACCAGCACTCAGGAGGGCATGTTTTAGTCTGGGCTTAGCAATAGGCCTGCGAGCACCTGGCTGCGATGTTGCACGTAACCTGGTAACCTCAGTACTGGCGTAGGGTGACTTTGCACTGTTGGATGCTGAACGTTATATAGGAGAGCGGGAATGTCCTCAGCGGATTGTTTTGAGTCTTCGTTTCAGTAAGATCTCCGAAACGAACGTTGGTTGCTGTTCTTTCATCTGTTGCAGGAGATACAGAGTTTGCTCACTAACTGGAAGGGGCCAGACCTCACAAGTTACGGGGAGCTGGTGTTAGAAGGAACATTTCGCATTCAGCGAGCCAAAAATGAGCGCACGTTGTTCCTCTTTGACAAGCTGCTGCTAATTACAAAGAAGAGAGATGAAACGTTTGCATACAAAGCTCACATACTGGTACGTCGGAGAGCAGGTGGTAATGCGCTGTCTCCGGGTCTCCCCCAAACTCTTCCGTGATTCACATTGTTACCCCTCTTTGTCACAGTGCGGGAACTTGATGCTTGTTGAAGTAATACCAAAGGAACCGCTTAGCTTTAGTGTCTTCCACTACAAAAATCCCAAGATGCAACATACTGTCCAGGTATGACAGAAACCCCCCTGCCCCCCGGGTTACCTGGCTGGTGCCTGATGCCTGACCTTGCATAGCGCAGTAATGCAAGTTCTCATGGTGCTACCTTTTTTTTTTTTTTTTTTTTTTAATCAGGCAAAGTCGCAGCAAGACAAGCGCCTTTGGATTCTTCACCTGAAGAGGTTGATTCTAGAAAATCATCCTGCTAAAATTCCTGCCAAGGTAAAAATTAAAAAAAAAAAAAAAACCAAAACCCAAACCATGAAACACTTCCTTGTATGTGTACTAACTTAAAGCAGTCTTGTTAGCTGCAAGGTACATGGCGATTTACAGAAAGTTTAGACTCCAGGCGGTTAACTAACATGCTGTTTCCTTATGTCTTTAAAAGTTCCTCAAAATCAGTGGGAAAGTTCCGCTATAAGCATCTACAGGGGTTGGTACCGGAGTGGAAGAATTTAACTGAGGAAAAGGAGGCTGAGGGGAGACCTGATCGCTCTCTGCAACTACCTGAAGGGAGGGTGTAGCGAGGTGGGGGTCGGTCTCTTCTCCCAAGGAACAAGCGATAGGACAAGAGGAAACTGCCTCAAGTTGTGCCAGGGGAGGTTTAGATTGGATATTAGGAAAAATTTCTTTACCAAAAGGGTCATTAGGCATTGGAAGGGGTTGCCCAGGGCGGTGGTGGAGGCCCCATCCCTGGATGTTTTTAAAAGTCGTGTAGCTGTAGTGCTTAGGGACGTGGTTGAGTGGGGGACTTGTCAGTGCTAGGTTAACGATGGGACTAGGTGCTCTTACAGGTCTTCTCCAATCTAGGAAAAAAAATTTTAAAACACACAAAAAGGCACCTGGGTTAGCAGCATTGCTGTCTGTATGGGGATGTGCCCGCTAAGGCATGAGTAACAGAGATGCAGTGTCAGAAAGCTTGACTGTGAGAGCCTACCTCCGCTTGATGCTGCCTGTCTGCACAGCACTGAGGTGCGCTAATTGCAGCATGTGTAGACGTTACCAAGCTAATGTTAATCTGGCTCGGTTAGATGTCATAGCAGCGAGGCCACTGGCAGCACACGCTTCACTTTATGAATACACACTCCCATCCTGAACCCGGCATCCTTAGCCGGGACATCCAGGCCCTTTTCGGTGAGAGAGCTAGCAAGCTTTATGCCAGAGAAAATGAGGCACTGATGTTCTATTCGTAGCTGCAGTGTCTTGGGGTAGGGAAACCTGGTCCTTCTATTTACGAAATCCTGTCTTAGAGAGAGCTCCAGGGGATGTTTCCCAGTGTAACACATTGCACCTCTCAAAGGGTGCTAACCCTAGTTAACTCTTGCCGTGACACAGCAGCCACCGACTCATGTGGAAGCAGGATTTTTTCTGATTCCGCGCCCCCCCTCTGAGTTTACTGCTTTTTTTTTTTTTTCCTCAGTATTAGTTTCACTGATCGGTTTCCCTGACTTTTTTTTCACTGAGTTTTATGCTGTAATGGCAAAAAAATGTTACCTGTGACTGACGTGCGCGGTGCTGTACTAACTCGCATTTTCAACAGTTCAACAGAAAGAGAATTATGGGGGGAAAAAAGCCCTAGTAGTTGCTATTACTAATTCTCCTCTTTTTGTTGACAGAGTTTATTGAAGGTATAATGTTTATGCTAGTGTCCATGCTTACAATGTAAATACTCATTGCAGTTTATTAGGTTGTAAAAAAAAAAAAACAAACAAAAAAAACCCCAAAAAACCACACCACCCACAC
>JAVKLA010000081.1:32375645-32385832 GCA_034782735.1 Sagittarius serpentarius | reverse complement strand
ATTGCATTAAGAAATGTGTATGTTCTTTGGGAACAGATGTAGGTTTGACACTTCGACAAATGCTTTTTGGGGAGGAAACTGGGTGATTAAGAAATGAAAATCTGGCTTCCCTGCATGGGCTCAGAAGCTTAAATGTTGGTATCCCTGTTATAAAAAGTTGGCTGAGGTGCCTATAGCTTTCTTCGGGACGCTGGAGTGCTTAAACATGTTGTTGTCTTTTCCAGAACCCTCATCTAGAGTCCACAAAGTTTTGAAGTCAAATGGTAAGCTACTTCGTCTACTGTTTATTGACCCAGTGCTTCTGTACTTTGTAGAACAAGTAAAGATGGATCCTTTTCTCCTGTAACTTTCCCTAAATACACTGGGGGTGGAGGTGGGGAGGAGGAAGAGGTGTGCGGAGAAAAGAAAATGTTATTGTTTAAATCTAACAAGTCTGCTTTTCCACACTTGGGTTCTGGTCCTGTAAACACCTTAGCAACTGGCAACTGAACACAGAGCCTTGGCTATTGTTAGTAGCTGCTCATATCGTATCAGTGTTGCAAAATCAGGACCTCCGTGGAGCTGTGGTAAACTCTTGTTTTATCGGAGACCCTATAGTCTGTTTGCTCAGTTGCTGCTGTATTTAACCCCCTTCTGGGAACTCATAATTGGGATATTAGTGTAGCATTAGAACGGGCATAGACTGACACGGGTTTGATTATTCACTTATGATGAAGTATGTGTTTCTGTTTTCAGATATAAGCCCAGATATGCAGAAGGTAAGCCATTTCTTATATTTCTTGTTTTAGCACTTCCAAATGACTTAGAGCACAGAATTTACTGTAGAATCTGCATCTTCTTGGTTGTGTTGATTTTAAGAATGGAAACAAAACCACAAATGTTGATTAGCGTCTCCTATAAGGTTACTGGAATGAAAGCAATAGAAATGCAGTTAACTATTTCAGGAATATCTAATAAAGAAAAAACGACTGATCCGTATGTTGTTTTACTTTATAATACAGTACAATCAATTACTAATGCTATAGGGTACTTAAAAATACCACTTTAATTATGGAATTGCTGTGTCTAAAGCTGGCATTTATTCTTTGGAGCATGTTGTCTTTGCATTTATTAAATAAGACTGGGAATTTTCAGCTTACTCTGATATATATGTCACAGATATAAATCATGATACATGACCAAAGAGAGCAGAAACAGCTTAAGCAGATGGAAATGAGCATTTCTAATTTTGACATTTTCTGTAAGAATTTGTAATTAAGTTCCCAGTGCAGTTTGAATGTCCTGTGTTGAATTTCCGGTCCTAGGGTTTTATTTGGGATGGAATTTAAAGTGTGTGTTTGTGGAAGATTTGCAACAGGGTACATTAGGTATGACTTCACTGCGACACCCTAACACAGAAGCCCATGATTGGGGTGGGGGGTTTTGCATATATTTTTTCATTTTTCTAAATATTCTGTGGAAAAATACCCATTAGTTTTACTTCTTTCTTTATAAATCCGATTTCAGTGCAGCTAACTGAAAGTAGCTTAAACGTTGCCTGTAAGTCCGATGTAAAACAGCGTCCTACTAAAATATATAATCTCTCTAAACTTCTAATCAAAGTTTTGTGGGGGGTTTTTTAAGCGGATCAGTATTGAAGGAGCCCGAATATCCCAAGCCACCAAACTAGGATCAAATGAAGCCCTGCTGAATTCTAGGAAGAAGGTTCCGTTGGAACCTAGTGGGCTGGAGAGCCAATTTCAAGAGTCCATTGAGCCGGCCTACAGCAGCGATCAGGATGAAAATCTTCAGACTTCTGCTACGGAACAGATTGATGCTGATGACGAAGAAGAGTCTGAACAGGTAGGAAAAAGGGGGAAAAGTAAAATCCTTTTCTCCTGGGAAGGATGGAAGAGGGATTAAAATTATCTATAAAACAGCAAGGAGGCAGGAATGTGTTACAAGTATTTACAACTTTCTCTCCTTAGAAATATATTTATTTAGACCTCGCACAACACACTCTCACATTTTAAAAGAGAAGATGTAAAATTAGCCCCTATACAGAGGAAGAAATCCCCACTGCTTGAAAGAGATTTTACTTTGTCCTTTGCAGTCCTCAAGCCTAGTTCCGACAGAAAGCTATTGCTTTTGCCTGTGCACATAACTGACCTTTCCTTGCTTCTCCAGCTGATGCCGTGAAAGAAACCTTTTTAGGCCACATGCAGAGATAGTGCCTTCAGGTCTCCAAAGCAAGGACTTGAAAATTAAGTTAAGATTCAGGCACAGCCACTTGTGATGTGGTGTTTCTTGACCTGTGAGCTGCTGGCAGTAGCTAGGAACATGTGAACTTTAATACGAGAAGTTGTGAGTAGGATTTCTGAAAACGAGAGTCTTTGTCTGTTGCTACTGCACAGGTGGTAGTTTTCCCCACTCTGCGTGATGTTTCCACACATAAGTAGTACTTCTGAAACCCCAGCTTTGAAATGTGGCCGTATTAAAGAATCTAGATTTTTCAGTTTGTTTGGTTGACACTGAGGTCATATCCTTGTGTGGTTCATTTATTTTGTGAATTATCCAAAACCTATTACTGAAATTCTTTTTGAAGCTTACTGCACATTTCCTCTTTGAAATTACACTATTTGCATTGTGAATCTCTGCTAAAATAGTATCTCGTATCAGTGTAGTGCAGTGTCTTGTAATTCTCCCTCTTCCTGACACGAGAAAGTACAAAAGAATGAGTAAGTGCAAAAGAATACCACTATAAAAATGTACAGTAGTAGCTTCGTGTTTAATCCTAGGTGTGGCAACAATACCTTCTCAGATTCCCCCCTTTCCCACCATGTGTGCCCTTTGCTCTGAGTTAATTTGGACAGTGCCCAAAATGTAACATTCTGGCCTTCTGTCTGTGGTTGGTTTTGTTGGGTTGTTGGTTTTTTTTCTGGGAAGTTGGATGACAGCATATTTTTTAGTTTAGACCACTTTCTGGTTTTCAAGACTGCAAGTGATATGATAGTAAAACTATCCTCTCCCCCTTAAAAAAAAAAAAAAAAAACCAAACCCCAAAACCCAAAACTTTGAAAATTGAATTTTTGTGTGACCACCTTCTTCTGTTATAACTTTGGCTGTGAGATTAAGCCCTTTCCCTTGACTAATTTCTATGAATTCTTTTACGTCTGTATTTTTATACACAGATTCTGCTTTCAACCCCTTTTGACAAGATGTATGGATTGATGTCGTTTAATCGGTTATTGTAAAGAAAGTTTTCTAGGCTCTGAATCATTCTTGTGGCAGTGCTCGGACTACTCGTGAGCACTTTGTCCTCCCGGTGTGGGCACCTGGCCTGATCTAGCAGCTAGTAATTCTTCTGAACAAGACGGTACAAAGAACTGTAGATTTTATTACCCCTCCCTTGCCCTTTTCTTTTAAATCACAGGGAGTGCAGCAAAACTCACTGCAGAAATCGAAAGGGGGAAGAAAAAGACTTAATAGCCAAGCTGCTGAAAATGTTGAAAAACGGAGAAGTGTTAATCTCAACAAGTGTGAAACGCAGGTATATAATTTTTTTTTTTTTTACTTCTGTTTTGGTGTGCATCATAGATATGTCAAAGAAATCTGTGTTTTTCCTCGGTAGACAGGTAAGTCATCTTCTGTTTGTGTCATGTATTAATATTCATATCATTGAAATATTCATCTGTATGATGAAAGATTGTTCTTTTTGGGGCAGGGGTAAAAAAACCCAACCCAACCCAATCAGCATTAATTTAAGCCAAAAGGAATTATCTTTCCCGACCTCCGGCCAGGAACATCTACAGCATCCTTCAGGTTAGCATTAGCAGGCGTGTGGCCTTGCTGTAAATTAGATCTGCTGGCTGAGCTGGTTGAAAACTTACTCCAGAAAGAAAATGAAATTTTCAGCGGCATGTGCTAGAGAGCATAACACACCTTTCTGCTAGGGTTGTAGGCAAGGGGAAGGGGAGGAGGACAAAACTTTTGGCACAAGCCCAGAGTCAGATTAGCTTAATCCAACTGTGAAGCTGCAGAGTTAGCATAAAAGGTTTAATCTAACTCCTGCCAAACAAATTTGCCTTTAATTACTCACGCGTTAACATAAGCCGGTGTCTTGTATTTGAAGTAAGTAGTTACTGAATGCCAAGAGTGAACTCTGAGCCGTGATAAGGATGAGGAGGCAAGGTAGGCTGGCATTGCCACCTTGGCTCCCTGGCTCTCTAGCGAGGAGCCTGCTCACCCGGCCCGTGCCCGCCTACGCCGTGCTGCAGGGCACGCGGCTGCTATGGCCCTTCCGTGGATGGAGGGAATCGGTGTGCTACTGCTAACGTTACCTGCATCTTTCAAATCTCCGCAGAGCTCCAAGGACCCTTCCGATGAAGAGCCAGCCCAGCTGAATACCGATCTCCCGTTTTCCTGCGGAGCTAGGCAGCCGCCGTCACCTAGGCAATTCGGCAGGCCCCAGAGCAACTCTCTCATCGTGAATATCCTGGGGGGAAGCACCTCTGTCAGGAACATCTGGACCGACCATCAGATCAGGCAGGCATTGTTTCCCAGCCGGCGCCCGCCTTATGAGAACGAGGACGACGAAGATGACTATCAGATGTTTGTACCATCGGTGTCTGCACCCAGTACCAGTTCAGCCGTGGGTGGAGAGAGGAGGGGTTCTTCCGGGCGCCCGTGTAGCTGGCACTTGGGGGTGGCGCATCAGAACGAGACTTCCAGCCCCACTCGTCACAAACTTGTCAGGCGGGCCAGCAGTGCTGGTGAAAGTAACACGTGTCCCGCTAGCGCAAGGTATAGAATAGGGGAGCGCGGTTCTGGGAGGGAAGTGAAGAGAGCAGAAGTAAGCGGTGTGAGTGCCTATCCCGAATCTTCAGAGGAGCTGACCATCGATGATATTGAACATGTTTATGATAATATAAGCTATGAAGACTTAAAGCTGATGGGTCTGACAAGAAGGGAGGAGACAGACCGTGGTCCTCAGAGATCTGCTAGAGACTCTCTCTATGAGGCTGAAAACAAAAGCAGCGTAGATTCACCCTCCAAAAAGAGGACAGCAAATCAGAACAGGGCCTCCATTCGTGCTAGCAGGGACGAGATACTACTCGGTAGAGAAGCACCTGCTTCAAGTTTGGATGAGCTCAGGATCGTTGAAGACAACATCTATGACACCATAGTGCTTCCAGAAACGCCACTATTGGATTTTAAATGTGACCCCTTAAAATGCTCTAAAAGGAGGAGTTTTCTGGGCCTGGAAAAAGACTTTGCATATTGTGACAATCTACGGCAGTTTGTTTCTGAAGAGAGTCTGCAGTTCAGCGAAGATGAAAGTCCTTACCATCGTGTTCCAGTTGACAATGACTATTTGAGCTTAGTAGATAGCTCCTCCAACTCGGATTCGCTGTCCCATAAGTCTGCAGCAGATAAGCTCTCGGAGGAAGTAGACGAGATTTGGAATGACCTGGAGAATTACATCAAGAAGAATGAGGAAAAGACAAGAGACCGTCTCCTTGCAGCCTTTCCTGTTTGTAAAGACGATATGCAGGAAAGGCTGCATGCTGGTAGTACACCTGAACTGAGTAAAGATGTAGAGTACTCGCTGTCTACTCTCTCTCTGCCAGAAACTCCTATTTTCCCTAAAACCGTGAAGCCCAGGGCTGCCACCGTAAGCGAGGCTAGCCTCAGGCTTGAAGACACTACACCGTGTAAGGAGAACTCTTTTATGAGTCTGAACAGATCTTCCCTCTCCAGTGAGATGCCTTTTGTAGACAGCCCATACGAATCTGCCAATAGTGTTCTGTCCACTGTGCATGCAGAGGGCATGGAAAATGACTTGGCTGTTGTGGATAAAACAAAGAACAGAGTTTTTATGATGGCAAGGCAGTACAGTCAAAAAATTAAGAAGGCTAACCAGCTTTTGAAAGTTAAAAGTCCAGAGCAGGAACAGCCAGCCAGCAGACAACAGAAAATGAAACACAAAGATCTTGCGGCTATTCTGGAGGAGAAGAAACAAGGGGGTCCTGCAATTGGTATGTTAAAAATATTTCTGTACAGATACATTTCTTTAGTAACTTTCATTGAAATTTGTGTACCAAACGAAGATTATGAATTTTCCCCACCTTTTCTGTGACTGCTTCTAACATGAATAGTCCTTTATATCTCAATTCTTGTCGTTACGTGATAAAATTGGGAAGAAATAGCGGGGTGGCATGAGGAAAGATCAATTCGGCCGAGGCTGGAAATAGAAGTGGTGCCTGAAGCACTATTGGCCTCTTCACAGAAAAGCAGTTCTTTCCTTTAATAGTGTGATCTTCAGGGTTTGACTAAAAAGGCCTATTTTCAGATAGGTTCACCTCCTAACAAGTCATGTACATTTGCTCCGGTGCCATCCACATCATGCCAATAACCAGAAGGAATGGGGCCAGATAAGAAAGAGCTGGTGGTCTTGCTCTGTCTAATGAATGTGCTAAGTCGTGGATGTGCAACAGCTTTAGAACTATTTTTGCCCATGGTCAATTGCAACAAATTGGAGATGTGGAGCCAGCAGACTCCATGCACTAGAGTGTCATTCTTGCCTTCCTGTGACATTTATAAAAGTCCCTAAATATCTTATTTACCAGGCTGTTTTCAGAATGTTCTTTTCCATTTTAACATGAAACAATCAGCGAATTATTGGAACCGTGTGCCGCATTGCGTCCTGCATGACTGTTCACTGTCGCAAGATAATTTCTGAATACCATGTACTGAAATGCAATGCGCGGCTCTTCCAGTCTCTGCTGTTTCATGTTACTTTGTTAAGGCTGAAGATACTGACACAGCTGTAAACATTTCTCTTGACCAGTACAAAGCATTTTGAGATTTTTTTTTTTTAATTTTCACATGACTCACTGGAATGGATTGATTGCCTCTGCTAAGTTAATTCTCTCTCCGTTCTAGGTGCTAGAATAGCTGAGTATTCCCAGCTTTATGACCAAATCGTCTTTAGAGAAAGTTCACCTAAGGTCCAAAAGGAAGCGTGGGCCACTCCTCAGGAGCCATCAGCCGGGAGGTTTTCCACACCCGTGGCTGCGTCTCCTCCTCATTCCCAGGCTGCCAGCGAATGCTCAAGAGCAGAAGATTGGCTTTTGCATTCTACGTACAGTAACGGCGAGCTGGCCGACTTCTCTCCATGGCCTGAATCCCAAGACGCGAAGTCCAAGAGCTCATATACAGAAGCTGATACAAAAGGCATTTCAAGGCAGTTGCCGTCAGCTGGCTCGGTGCCTTCCCTTCAGGTTTCTAACCGTTTGCATGTCCCAGCGCAGAGGTGGAGCACCATTATAAGCCAACCGAACAAAGAAAATTTACATCAAGATCACATCTATAACTCCCTTGGGAGAAGAGTAAGCAACGTGAAACCGCAGGCGTACAGCAGGTCGCAGTCATCTTCCTCAATTGTGGTCAACAGGTCTGGAGAATCAATCGTATATCCCAATGAAATGGACAAGAAAAAGCTCCATTCGAATAGGAACTTCCGATTCAGCAGCCATCAAACACCGGGTATTGCTTCAGGATGCACGGGGCCTGATGTGCGAAAGCAGATCCCTCAGAACTGTTCAGATATGATTCTGCAGGATTCTCAAAAGGTCCTGAGAGTGAACAGGGCCTCCCCTCTGACGGCACAGATGGCCACTCAGAACTATTTTTCGAATTTCAAAGATACTGAAGAAGGAGAAGGGGATGACGATGACTACGTCGAAATAAAGTCTGAAGATGAGGGATCTGACTTGGAGACTTCTCAGAACCAAACAAGGAAATCTGATCCTAAACTGCGTAACGCGGACGCTGCCGCTTCTGAAACGCTCTGCGGCAAAACTGTCTCTTGTACTCCTGCAAAGTCCGCCGGCAGCAAACACGCGCTTACCCCGTACCTGACTGCGTATAGTGATTCGGATAAACTGAATGACTACCTGTGGAGAGTCCCGTCTCCTAATCAGCAGAATATTGTCCAGTCCTTAAGGGAAAAGTTTCAGTGTCTCAGTTCAAGTAGCTTTGCTTGATGCTTTCAGTAATTTCTAGCTGCACTGCCTTACCCTGACAGAGTATATACTAGGACAATCAGTACTGGCATCACGCATTTCCGTAATATTACACCATCAGGCATTGTATCACAGTAATATTGTAAATAGATGTGAAATCTATCTTTTTTTTTTTTTTTCTTTAAATGGTTTAGAATCCTGGAAGTAAAAAGGCCACGTGCGCACTGTCTGGTGTCTCGCTCCGTAGCGCAGGTGGACTTCTCCTCTCCTATTTAACCTTTGCATCTCTTCCCTGGTTAGGTGTGATACCCTTTGATTCTTGCCAGTGAACCAGGTGTGATGCCATTAGATTCTTAAACCACTTTGTGGTGTGGAAACCTTAGTATTTGGACTTTCAGGTTGGTGACCAGGGTTCTGCATCCAAAATACCCACGTGATTACTCTGGTTACATCTGGGAGCATCTAGCTGAGCAGCTGCTCCTGTGACTGTGCAGATTTCTGAGCGGGGTTCTGGTAACTACGCCAACATGCTACGTGTGCAATGGCACATACTTTTTGCACGTTACTTTTTGTCAGACAGATTCCAAGTGTGCGGGACCAATGCATGCGCTACATTACTTTAGAACAGGCTTCTTATGTTTTAAACAAAATTGAGCCCTCGTGCTTGTGAGGGATGCCAGGCTGATAGCTCTGTGTCTGAAGCCTCTTCTACTTTCCGTGACTGCGTAGCAGGCAGAGAACGGGCAGCGGCGGCTTTTTACGTGAACCTGTGGATGTAACACAGTCCTTGCCTGGAGGATGTTTTGGGCAGGAGAAGGGGAGCTCTGCTGCTTGCGAAGACGGCTAGACCGGGTTTGGTACCTCCGGCAGTGGTGGTGGTGGTGGTGGTTGTGACACGCAGGCAAGATCTGAGTATCTTGTAGCTCAGAGCCCAGCAGCTGAAAGCCGCTGTGCGCGGGTTTGCCAGGTAGCTGTATTTTATACGCAGTGGCCTGCGGGGCATTTGTTTGTTCGAGGCCCAGAGTCAGTGACCCCAAGAGAGAATGAGGCTTGGCCAGATGCTTGGGTGAAATATTAATCGTGGGGCATGTTTGGCCCGTAGGGTGGTTCAGCGATACCGCGGGTTGAGTGACAAGCTGCCTTCCCCAGGGAATATATCTCCCGTAGCAGGAAATGACCCTTCCTGGCAGAAAGAGGTAAAACAGGTATTTCCTAACCCAGCCAGGGCTGACTCTAATCCAATTTATGTACAGTAAAAGTAGCTTAAAAGATGAGAATACATTCCATTCTTTTGCAAATAACGTATAGAATAAATGCTGCCGTTTAGAACAAGAACAGGCTTTCCAATACGGTGCACATTTACTCCCCTTTGTCATCTTTGTTGCACAAGTTTGGATTCTGTTACTTGAAAATATTGTACCTAAAGGAAAGCCTAAATACGTCTACACTGATCATCTTGTGTGAGTGTTGTTCTTTTCTGGTGCTTAAATTCTTCGGATTATGTGGATAAAGCCAGTACCGCGTTAAACATACCAATAAATAAAGGAGTTTCATTGAAATACTATTTTTACTAACCACCTATCACTCCCCTCAGCTACAGCGCACTGTACTTCCAGAACGGCCGACTATTTACTACGTTGGTTACCACGAGGAAATCCTGAAGTCATCAGTGTACAGCTAGTTATTTTGTAGACTACGATTTAAGGATTTGAATTTGTTAGAATGGATTAAGTTATTTACCGCACGTATCTTGCATTGGCTAGGAAATGTTATTTTGAAGGCTGGTCGGTCATGGGACCGACTAGCTCGTGCCACAGGGATTCTTGTTACAGTCAGCGCATCCGCTGCGATCGGACCCGCATCTGTCTAGTCAAATCCGACTGCGAAATAATGTTGTACATATTTAAGACGCCGAGGTGTAGCAGAGCCCGTATTTATTTAACATAGCTTGTAAAGTATTGTAAATATGAATAGAAGTTAAATCTGTGCTTTACCCGCGGGCGTCTAGATTTGTTTAAACGGCTAGGGGACCCTCCGTCAACTCGCATCTCATGCGATCAGTGGAGTTGGGGTGGGGGGGGTGGGGCTGGGGGGAAACAAATCAACCAAGAGAAAAAGAGACTTGTACGAGCCTGTAACTTCTCCCGGGGCGGGTGGAGGGGGGGGGGGGGGCCGGGGACC
>JAVKLA010000081.1:32322950-32375019 GCA_034782735.1 Sagittarius serpentarius | reverse complement strand
GGAACCCGTGCCGGGGGGGTCGCGCCCGTCCGTGTGTGGCGTCGTCGTCCCCCCGCCCCGTCCCCGTCCCCCTCCCCCTCTGGTCCATTCGGGCTCAGCTTGCCTGCCACGGCATTGACCTGAATTGGTCTTTGGCCTCTGCGAGGGTGGGGGGAGGGGATGAGGTAGCAAAAAAAACCCCCAAAAAACAAACCAAACCACCAAAACCCAAACCAACGCTCTAGGCTGTCTTTTCCTCCTTTAGTCTTGCTGGCCGTGGGGGATGGACGGACAGACAGACAGACAGACGTCTTTCAGGGGGTCTCCTCCTTCCCCTGCATGTGCAGAAGGTAACAGAGGAGAGCTGGCAGCCAGAAAATTTTTCCAGAAAGCGTTCCTGGTGCCTGGCTGCTGCCTGTTTTCCCAAGAAGCACTGTGGCAAACAGAGCTCCTCTGTCTCCGCGCTGCCCGCGGTTTAGAATAGCATCCGTAAAAGTGGCTGGTGCGCTGCTGGTAGGGCTGGTGATGCCCGCGGTAAGCTGTAGCAGCCCCAGGTGCGAAGGCTTCTGCTCCCGTCACCACCTGGGCCTAGAGTATGGAAACGAAGGACCCGCCTGAGCCGAGGGCTGGGGGTGGTGGTTCCATGCCACGCTTCCCGTGGTGGGGCTGCCCCAAGCCTTCTCTTGAAATAGCATAGGCTAGCTATAAAGTTTTGGGCATGCCGGAGCAATGCTGCACGTAGCTGTAAAACAAAGGTACTTTGGTCTCTTATGTTTTTTTGGTTGGTGTTTTGGTTTTTTGGTTGGTTTTTTTTTTTTTTTTTTTGGTACCTGCCTGCTGAACACCAGCTGTCACAGTTTACCTCCATCTGTAATTTTGGTGTTTAAAAGCGCACGTGCCCAAGCATTTAGTCCATATTGCTGACTAACATAGCTTCCTGCTGACTGATGTTAGGAAGGTTTATTTTGCTAAAGATTTGCTTGTTGTGATTGCGTTGCAGCAAAATCACTGAGAACGCAAAGAAATCCTTGGCCTCTCTTAAGAGGGAAAACCCTCAGCTTGAGCCAACACTTGCCATCATTCAGGTAAAGTATGTCTGTGTCCTCGCTGGCTGTGAGAGATCCGCTTCGGTACCGTAGCTTGTCTGAAACTTCAGAAGCATGTGAGGCAGAAAATGACTTTTATTCAAGCAAAGCGACAGGAGGAGGTAATCCCACCAGACGGTAGATTGCCCTTCTCCAGGCCAGAAACAGCCACGGCAAACTCCAGGCTGTGGGAAAGGTTTGCAAAGGAAGGAAACGATTTTATCCCTGCTAAGATAGTCTTCCCCATTGTAAGTAAGTACAGATTGCTTTTTCTCACAGGTTGTCTAAGTTGCTTGACATAATTGAGTCCAAGCAGTTGTTCTCAACCTTTATTTAGCTCGAAGCTTTTGTTGCAGCCCTGAAAAAAGCGTTTATGTGCCTGAAAACGTGGGCCTCCCTTCACCTCCCACCCCTGAAACAACATTGGCGCGGTTAAGGAAAGACCCTGCTGGTTCCTTCCAGCCTTTATTGCCTTTGGGCAGCTGTAGCTTATGGCTGCGTTACTGCTGTCCGAAGGAGAGGGAAACCTCACTGGAAAGTCCCAGTCGGCTCAAAAGGGCCTGTGTGAAAGAAGAGCTCTGTGTAACACGTCACCATCCTCTAGAAGTTAGCAGCACTTCCAGAGGTGAAGCAATCTTGTAGTGATTGAGAGCTGTCGAATTACGAACACCGTGCAGAGCTTTCCTTTCCATCCCGCTGGCGCTGCCATCTTTGGGATAGGCAAGGAAACTCGGTGAGGATTGCTGTCCCTGCAAAGCTGAGAGATGTTCCCCTTTAGATTTCTTAAGGTTTCAAGGCCAAGGAACCAGGGATGTTTGTCGTTCAGAGTGGGACCCGGAGCCATGCAGGCAAAAATGGTTTTGTCCTGTTTCCTACGACGGCGGTGTTGGTTTTGAGTGGGCACACACTGAATCTCTGACCCAGTAGGTTTTAATTTTAAAACGGAACTATAAATGTTTTTTGAGCACTAATAGTGAATCTGAGAAACGCAGCACCAACTTCATTTCAGTAGGTCTTCTAGAGAGGTCGACTGAAGAAGCTCTCCTGTCTCTTGCCCTCCCCGGGTGATTGCATTTAGTGTTTTCAAATAGCCCCCTAAGGCTGTAAGTTCAAGCACTGCTAGAAAAGCAGGGACTTGTCTTCTCAGCGACCTGTTGTTTCTCACTCCTGTCTTGTCTCCATCCAGCTGCACCGTGAGCTGGATTGGGGCAGGGATCCACCCTGGGCTGAAGGAGCCTGGGGAGGCTTCCTTTCAGCCACGTTAGTCCCCGAGTCTGGTTTTCTGCGTGGCCACATGAGTGTTTTGTGCTGGCACGAGGGAAGGGATGTTGTTAGGATGGGAGAGAGCTTTGTGCCAGAAGGGGGAGGTTCCTGCTCGCTTTTAATACCTGTTGAGATGCATCTACGTCAGTGTTTGGGTTTTGATCGTGGTTGTGCTTTAAATGAATGTCCCTCTTGTCCCCCTTCACCTCAGTTGGTTGCAGCATGACGGGGGCGTAGGAACAGGCGGCCTAGGTGCTTCTGGATGAAATTCACCCAAACTGCGTTCTCTAGCTGTTGGTCACCCTAGCTCTAGTCTGGTTGTAAGGACTGAAGCAGAACTCATTTGAAACGTGTATTTGTTGGTATAATGACGACTTGTTTTAGTCTACAAATGCTCTTGTGGTGCACTGCTTTACTGGGTAACGCGGCCAAAGCCTTAAGATTCGTGCTGCTCTTCACGAGCTGCATTGCGCCCGGAGGAGCAGAGGGAGGGCAGTGCAACGACCTCCTCTGCCAGTCGCTCGTGGGTAACAGCAGTCGGCGTAACGTGGCACCACCTCTGCAGCAGTCCTGGGAATGAGGAGCTGCGGACTGAGCCCCTCTGGAACGGCTTTAGATGCGTTCTTTTCCTCCCGAGCCATCTGAACCGGAATCGATACCGAGATTGATACCTGCGTTGCTTATTTTCCGTGTTGAACCTCGGCTGGAGCTGCACAGCAGCAAGAAAAGACTGGTGGCTACTTCCTCATTTTGTTGAAGCTGAAAACTAATGTGTAGCAGCAGGATCCTGCTTAGCAGCGGAGCTGTTGCCCTGCAAAGCCCGGTGAAGGGCCGCCGGCTCCCCAGCCCCCCCGCCCTGTGCCTGCACCCTGCCAGCCCTCGTCCTGCGCTCTGGCCTCGCCTGTGCCGCTCCGCAGGTTGGGATGGGAACCGGTTCAGGACAGGGGCTTTCTGCACCCGCGCGAGGTGAGCGTTCGCCAGCCAGTGCTGCAGGGGTGGGGACGTTACAGGGGACAGCGTGGTACCGCCAGCGGCCCCATCCCAGTTAAACTTCTCGAGCAGTCCTGGTGGTAACGTGTCAGCGCGAGGATACGGTTCCACATGGACTGGCATCGGGGAGCAGCTGCTGAGCTGGCCTTAGCCCTGCCTCTTCTTCCCTCGCCGCAGCGTGAGCTCCTCATTCTGACGTGTTCTCAATGCAGCAGCCTGTGCTGCCCCTCGCCCCCAGCTGCCAGATTTGGGGAGTGGGGGACCGGTAGGGTGGCACCAGGGATGCAGGCAGTGCTGGCCTGGGGGAGGGAGCCTGTCCTTTTAAATGCGTGTTTTTTTGTTTTTTTTTTTTTTTTTAACCACTGTCAGCAGTCTTGAACCTTTTGGGATTAACAGGTTGGTAAATTGTTGTGGGCTTGAACCAAAACCATTTTGGGTGATGCTAGTGACAGTCGAGGCCAGCGCTGGCAGCTAACCACTCAGGGAGTGGCTCAACTCCGGCGGGAAGTCACAGGCACTGAGTCTTGTGGGAAAAGCTGCGCAGAATGTGTTTGTGAAATTGTAACAGGCCCTTTTAAAATTATTTATTTCAGTCCTGTTGTCAGGATTGGAAGACAGGTTTTATATATAATCATACAGCTGTGAGAGCCAATTTCATTCATTTTGCTATGAAGCCACTAACATTTTTGAGGGCAGCACCCTCACCGATCTCGTGGTAGGAGGTTTCCAGTTCTGATATTGAATTCTCAGTTTTATTGTTAGAATATATGAAAGTATTTGAAGAGCCTCCTAAGATTCAAGAGTAACTTGAAGAGTAAAATTCAGTTGTAATTATTACAATTAAATATCATAATATATATACGGTGCGTACAGATGTAGAGATCTCCAGGAGGAAGATTCCTGGGTGAGATGGTCTCCCAGGTCAGTTTGCCCGGGAGACACTTCCGTCCCAGCACAGGTGCCTGCTGGCAACTGGGAGGAGCCGATAACTTCTTTTGCTTTTGTATTGACGGAACTCACTGCAATATATGACGATAATGATTTGCCTCATTTCTGGTGGTAAGGCAAACCAGTGTTGTTAGGTGATACGGGGACACTGCAGGAAATGCTGCTGTTGCTGTTGCCTATTTCATCCTTGTTACATGGCTGGATGGAGGATGGTGTCTTCAGATACAGACTGGTACCTTTCTTAAATGGTAAACTTACGTTAAGGAAATGGCCACTCTTGTCTATAAAAGCCAGGCTAATATCAACACACACTTAAACTAATCAAGCCAAAGTTAATTCACTGGATAGCCTTCTGCTTCTTTCTTAGAATTGCTAGGCTTTTTATTTGTTTGAATACTAGTAGACACAAACATCCTTGCTACATTTCTTGCGTAGACCTGTGCATTTTTAACTGTGAATTTGTTATTTTGAAACTTAGTTTCTGTTTTGTTCCCCAAGGCACATAATGACCATTTGATTCAAGAAATAAACAAGAACTTTGCCAAAGAGGTAAGCTTTAGCCAATACGCTTGTGACTAATCATGAGCTTCTTGCCTTTGGTAATTGTAGGTATTTTCTTTTGGCAGGTTGGTCTACATGTCGTTCATGTCTGTCTCCCTGAAGGCAGCAGCAAGGATGAGGTAACTGCAGTGCCTGAAGGAGTCTTCCTTTTTTGCTTTCGTCATAAACTTATATTTATTGCTGACATTGCTTATCACTTTGAACTGATTTTTATGAACTCCGATTAGGGTTGGAGCTGCCTTAGTTCAAGTAGCAAGTATTATCCCCCTATGGGCAAGCGTGGGAAAAAAGGGAATTAATGGGCTTCTCTGCTGTCCCCTGGAAAGCTGAGGCAGAATCAGCAGAGTAATGTTTTGTTTTTGTGTCTGGTATTTAATAACTGCAGCGTCCCCTCATACCAGCACGGGTATCCTGTCTCCCGCCGTTGCTCTTGCGACCGTACTTGATTCTTGCCCAAGTTATTCAGGGAAATTAAAGATTAATTGATTTAGAGGGGGAGGGGTTGAATTTATTTGCTTATTGATCTTGTAATGCTTAAAGTATGTATTAAAAAAAAAAAATCCTCCCCTGGAAATCACTAGAGGGCTAAATTCTCACCCCGTCGAAGGCATTAGGTTGGAGGCACAGCACTAGTACCAAGTATGTTTTAAATATAGCAAACCGTATTAATGTGCGTGGTCCTGAGGCATCTGAAAGTAAAAACAGCGAAGGAATGTGCAGTAAACGATGCCACTGTTGCCAGCCGGCCTCCTTGTGCTCGGCAAGTTTGATAATCCTGCGGGCTGGTGGGTTTTGTGTACTGTTTTGTATTCGGTACGCTTTGGTTTTAAAATGTTACTGGCTTGCAGTGTAATCTCAAGAACCGTTTCCAGATATATTGAGAGGAACTTACTGTGAAGGATTTTAGGAGTCCAGTTCTGTGGATGATGAATAGTCAGCTACCCATTTTAGAAGGGTGGGCTTTTGAAATGAAGATCAAATACACTTTGCTGTTGGTAAATGCGTTTTATCTGCTGAGTAACACGGTAGAAAACAGGTAAAATACAGCGAGTATGCAGCAGTAGTTGCTGTTACTTTGAAGTAATAATCCTGGGAAGTGGCTGAGTTGTGTATGTAAAGAGAAAAGCAGAGTATTTTTGTTATTTGAAGAAAGTTACTTTTGATAAAGTCCATAATGGTTTGCTTACTCTCCTGCTTACTCACTAAGACGAAGGTCTTTTTCGTCTGTTAAAATCCACCTGCTAGCTTGCATTCCCTGGTTTGAGAAGGTGGGAGGGATTTTAATACCGTGCACTTTTTGTTCTGCCGTAACTGCCTGCGTACGGTAAAGGCAAGTTAATACAAGACTGCTTTACCCTGCGTGAGTTGTAAGTGTTTCAGATGCTGTGGTGATGATTTGTCGTGGTTTAACCCCAGCCAGCGACTAGGCACCACACTGTTTGAACTCGCATCTGCTTCAGTACTTGAAATTCATAAACTTCCATGCAGTGCCTTTGCAAAACAACAATTCTTCACAAGATGGCTGTCAACTCTTAGGACCAGGGTGTTTTGAGAAGGAAAATTGGTAAAAATATATGCTGGTTTAATAAAAATGAATTTTCTCTTGTCTAATTGTTTTTTCCAGTGTTACAACTGGAAACGGAGTCCATGTTCTGTGTTGGGATGCGATCTGGTCCTATTTTGAACTATGTTTTGACCGAGGCTTCTTATTTCTAAAAGCACCTTCTGAAGCCATTACAGTGGCGAGCTTTTGCAAAATTTGGAACGGTGAAAGACAAAATGCTTTTGGCAGAATAATGTCGCGTAATATGCGTTGGCTTTGCAAAATGTTTAGAATAGAGTCAGAGCGTCTTAGTTTGGTAAGCCATGGAAATATAAAACAAGGAAAGCGGGGTATGGCTTTTCATTTAGAAGTTGCAGTAATACGTGAGGGAAGCAAAGGTGGCCATAAGGTAGTTTTAAAATATAGGTTTTATCCCCTTGTAATTAGGTTCTTCTTTTGTCTGTTGTTCTGATCTTTAATGCTTTTAATTAACTTCCTAGATTGTCAATGAAATCTTGAGACTTAATGAGGATCCTAATGTGCAGGGCCTTGCCCTCGACCTCCCAGAAAGCTTATATAGCAGTAAGGTATTAAACGCTGTGAAACCGGAGAAGGATGTGGACGGGTAAGTGAAGCACTGAGAAATAATATTAGCGGATGCAAGGCTGATGGCTCTGTAAAATCAATTTTTCCCTGTGCTTGTCATTAATGGATTCCTCAATGTGTCTAGCTGTGCTATTGAGCAGTGATAAAAGACGCCTCTGAATCAATGAGAAGTCTTTTGCTGAAGTCATTTTAATCACTATCTTTTTAATCTTTAGATACTGTATATTCAGGACATGGTCTTTTCAAGGACAGAAAAAAGAAAGTTCTGATTTTCTGATGATACTTAAGGTAGTTCAGTACTTCAGTAACACAAATGGTAGTCACAAAGTACTGAATGCAAATCCCCAAATTTTCACAAGAAGGATCGATGGAAAAGTTGCAGAGAAGTTTTTAACTTCCTTACAGCCCTCTCTTGCTGTGGGAGAGTAGGCTGTAGTAGGCTGGAGCCATTAGCACAACTTCCCGATCAGTCTCGAGTTGCACTGCCCTCTGGAGAGACCACTGGCATAATTTCGGTGTCTGGCTTACCATTTTGCTGCTCTTGCAGCCGCCTTGCTCTCAACTGCAGACCGTCACCCATTGTTGTTATTCTTTTTTTATCTCTCCCCTCTTTTGTTCGCCCCCCCATCAGGAAAAAAACCCCTGAAAATCTTGCAAATTAGTTACCTTTCCATTTTCTGGCGCCCTGGAGAATGACAGAGAACGGAAAACGCAGAGCATCCTTGCGTGCGAGAGCGAGCGCAGGGAAGCCCCGTTGCCCCCGCAGCCAGCCAGCCGCAGCCCGGGCGGGCGTGTTGCCTCCGGCCCAGCTTGGCTCTGCCAGCGCTGGTCGGCTTCCGCTGCTGCCACTGAAGGTGTTTTGGCCCCGTGTGCCGTGGGTAGCCCACTGCAATGAGTAAAGAGCCACCTGTGCGTCGTGGGCTCGTGTTACTTGTCCTAACTCACAGGCCCCGCTCCTGGCCTCTCTTGAGGCTCGGTGTTTGCCTGACTGGGGTGCAGGATGATACGAATTAGCCACAGGACGTGACTGTCAAAGGATTTACTTTGATGAGATGCAGTTGCTCTTGGGATTAGCCATTAGCCGTGTTATAAGCGTTACTGTGGATTTATGTTACACAAACTCTTCTTTTTTTTTTTTTTCTTTTTTTTTAATTTGCCGTATTTTTCCACTGCAGATTATCCGATGTAAACCTAGGACGCTTGGTACGTGGTGATGCCCATGACTGTCTAGTTCCTCCTACAGTGTGTGCTGTGATGGAACTTCTTGAAGACTTAGGTGAGACCTTCTATCATAATTATTACATTAATTTTAGCCTAATTAATTTTCTCAGTCTTGACTGAGAGACACATATAATCTCACCTTGTTGAGTTTTCTGGTTTGTGTTGTTTTCCCACCCCGCGTATATTTGTCTCCTGCTAGTGAGGAACCTCAGTGAGACCTGAGTGTAATTATTTGCAGAAATGGGTCTCAGTCCTACAGATTTTGGAGATTAGGCAGGGATTAGCTGCCATCAGTGGATTTAATCTCACTGAAGCCACCCGAGACATCCGAGTCTTCAAAACCAAGAATACAAACATCACTTAGGGATTTCACTTGACAATTTTGGATAGTGTGAACAACTGGAGAAATCCAGGTCTGCCTGTAAATAACTGCTGAGCGAATCCTTCGGGTTGGGTTGTATGGTGTAAATGCTCACATTGAAACGGCAGATTTAAACGAGTGGCTTTACAGTGTGTGAAGACACAGTTTAAGGCAGCGATTCAGAAGCAGTCTCTCTTACAGTGATTCGTAACTGTAGGGACAAGGATTTCTGCAACAGAACTGTAAACGGGAGTTCAAATGTACTTGGTAACAAATATGAAGGAACGGATTTGTGCAAATAAAGTACCAGAAAGCCAGAAGAGCAGTATTTGCTCACTAGAATTAGAGAATTGCCAGGAAACAACTTAAAACCTGTGGTTTGCGCTACTGCACGGGGCTCCGAAAGAGTTGCCCCTAACGCCACAGCTGCGGTGGCTGTGCAGGCACACGGCGCGGTCCCGTCGTGAGCCCCTTTGCTTTCCTGGCTCTTCTGGAGGGCTTTGGTAGCGAGTGGCCGGGTAAGGGGGGGGAAGTTCAGGGAGGCACTTCAGCTCGGTGGCCCAGCAGAGCCTGGTGCTAGCGCCTTTGCCGCCCAACGATGTGCCTTGTGTCTCGCAGGTGGAAAGACGGTGCTGCTGGTGGGAGCCGGCGGGGCGGTGGGTGCCGCCTTGCAGAGCATGCTGCAGAGGGAGGGAGCGGCCACCCTGAGCTGCCGGTGGAAAGCCCCTCAGCTGCAGGCCAAGGTGAGCACTCTTCCGTCTGCCTGGGGGTCGCCCTGCACCCCCAGCACCCGGGCAATCCCTGTCGGCTGCCCGCGTGGCGCCGCTCCCCTGCGCTGCCCTGCCCGAGAGGGAGACTCGTCCTTGCAGTCGCGGGCGGCACTGGGGCACTGAAGCTCGCTGGCAGCCAGCGTGGGTTAGGATCTTTTCTCTTCTCCTTCCTGCTTGCTCAGAAATGGCGCTCAGGCAACCAGGGGCCTCTGCCAGAATATTACATATGTAGCGGCAGCTGCTATAACTTCATGGTTTTACACAGCTAGCTGTGAGAGAAAGAATTCAGGGGTACAGTTTAAACCAAAATGTGTTAGGTCTCCCTTTTTCTTTCCCTCGGTGCGAGAGAGAGAGGGAGAGAGATGCTCGCTTTCTTCTTGTCCTGTGATACAGTCATCTGTACGAAATTACTTTAGTTGAATTTGTATCTTAAAGGTTTGCACATGCTGCCTCTTTTGGGACAAGGAGGATCACAGTCTTTATCTTTGAAGAGAGCTTTTAAATGCATTCAGAGACATTCAGGAGCCTTAATCCGAAGGATTTAATTTACATGGTCTTCCTGGTTGCTTTCTGCAGAGGTTTTAGCAACAACTTAGGAGTTGGTATGACTTCCCAGTTTGTTCCTTAGTCCCAAATTTCATAGAATAATACAACTGGGAATGTGTTTGTCCTGTGGGCATGTGCGGAGGGGTTCAGATATTAGTTGTAGAAGAAGTGCACGTAACTCCAGGGGCTGGTGGCAAGTCACTGTAGGGGCGAGGTGCAAGCGACAGCTCGTGTGTTAATATTTGATAGCACACGCCACGAGGTGGCAGCCAATGCTAAATTATAGTATCAAACCGCTGGGTTTTGAAGGCAAGGACAGGAGGAGGAAGTAAGTTGAAGCAGCTGTGATAGAAAGTTCTCTGGCAAACCTGTGTTTTCACAGCTGCGGATGTTTTTGTCAGGCTTGTCTCGGCTCTGCGCTTTAAGTGACTGACAGCACTTCGGAAACACGCACCTCTCTCGGAGATGGGAGGGCTGTGAACTTAATATTAGCCGTGTCTCCCTCGTTAGTTATTTCTCATTGCTTGGGGTTGTGGTAGAGGACTGCTTTGGGCTGGGTGGGGTGGGTGACAGGGTGGCCAGAGGTGTTTCCACTGGTTCACAGCAAACGACTCCGACCGGGCCAGAGCTGCTTGTGCAGTGCTGTCAATGTGCTGGAGAGAGATCTGTTTCCTTCCATCCAGAGGCTTTCCCATAATCGTGCTTTGCTTTTTGGCATTCCCCGTGGCTCACCTATTGCAGCAGGTCACTGACGGGAAACGGAATAGGAGGCCTAGGCAGGAGGCAGTTTGAGGCTTTGCACATCAGTCTTCCCAAGTTCATTTTAACTTTTGGCAGTAAAGGAGTTCCTGCTTTGCCTGGAGGACTCATCAGCAGAGCCTGGGGGAAACCTGCCTCCTTCTTCCTCATCTGTAAGCCTGGAGCAGCATCTCACCACTAACTCTCAGAGCACAGCTGAACCTGGCTGGATGTAACTCTGTTATAGTTACCTCTAGCTCCTAGATAAAATCTAGCGCATGCAGGGAAAACTATCCTGTTTCGTATTCCCAGAAGCTGGAGAGTTAGAAACTGAGCACAGATTTCCTACTGGACAACGAGGCACTGCTGTCTTGTAGCAACCTCTGTTTGAAGCACAGTGTTGTTAGATGGCGTGATTATAGCTGATTATAAGAATTTATTTTCTCTTGCTCGTTTGCAACGCTCACTAAGTAAAAACAGTTTAAAGGTTCACAAGGTTTTTTTCTCTTGAGTTTTTTTATTTGAATTTCAGGTAAGAAAATACGTTAGTTGATCTCGAGGTTTTTTCCCAAGACTTGGAAGAATTAATTCATGTTTTGTTTTTACTGCACAATACACCAACTTTAGACATGGCTGTGCACTTTTTCTCCTTCCTCTGAATGTGATACCTCTACAGTAGCAGTCTGTGTGCTGTTGTTTGGAAGTATAACCTATGGTAGCGTAATAACTTCACTTACGAAATGATGAACGAACTTTTCATTGGGATGCATTTGTTTTGCAATATATACCAGGAAAGGAAAAATGGATCTTAAGGGTAGGTGTACCTTATTTGTCTTAATCCATTGGCCAGGCCCATTTGCACTGAAGCGCTAATCCTGAACTTAATGATGTAATGCCTTTCTTAAGCGGGTACTACATTACCTTTGACTAGCTCTGCTGATTTGTTCTTCTTTTTAAAGGACTTCATAACAACAATCCACTGTCTGACTTAGTGTTCTCCTTTAAAGCAAGTCTTTTCTGTCCTGTGGCAGGAAAAGGGAATAAAATAAATAAAGATACATTTTAATTTCCTTGCTTTCACCTCCATGAATAATGGACACGCTTTGCATGTTCTTTTCCCTCCCCGCTTCATATTTTGTTGAAGGTGAACAGACTATTGATGTTCCTTTTTGTTCCATTTTGGGTTTGCTTGACTTTAGTTATTAAAAATAATCATCATGGCACAGCTGAGCCGTGTCCTTCGACACTCTTGAGCTTCCTGGGTTTCCAAATAAAATCACAAGTGAAAGAAAGCAGTATATTTCAGAAGGTTCTAGCACAACTGTGCATAGTTGCCATGAAGAAACGCTATTCTTTTTGCATTGATATGTTGAGTGTAAAATAAATGATAAAGTAAGACATAAAGATTTGAGCGTTTTGGTGGAGATAGGTAAGATGTTATCATTCTGTTAAGCTTTGTGTAGATAACTCTTCAAAGCACAATCACTGCAGAGTGCCTGAAGAATGACCTAGTGACATACTTTCAGGAACATCTCACTTGCTGTCATTTAAGAATGGGACTATCCAAAAGTCAATTCAGTGTTACAGGTGAAGAACGGGAACTGACGTGCTTAATCCTTTATTATGTTAGAATTAGGCTTTTGAGTTTGAAAGGAGGTTATAAAACAGATTCAAATTGAAAAATACAGATTATTTTCTTGCCAAAACATGGATAATACTTAGTATCTACGAGAATATGGAGTTTAATTTCAGTCATCTAAGTTCAGTCACGATTTCGGCACGTCATCTTAAATGTTGTCTGTATGTGAGCCACATCATGCCTATTTTAAGAGAGCTGCTATCCTGCAATTTTGCTGTAAAAGAACTGAAAATTGGTCTATCTAGGTATAATTAGGAATGGTAAACTTGTTTGTAAAAGCCTGGTTGAGAAGTAGGAGAGTGGTTTGGCTGGAGTGCATGAATGGGAGGTTCCCTTTCAAGTTGGATAAGAACCTCTTTTGGCCACAGTCTGCTTTTCCTTAGAGCCAACGCTTAAGCTTCAGACTGTTAGACATCTTAGTCACTTACTGCCCTGGTTTTGGTGTCTTGATAAGACCAAGAGCCTTGGTTCTGGCAGAAAACCCCGTTCCGTGTTGTAAGCATGTAAGGAATCATGAAAGAACGTGAGAACCAGGTATATGGATCCCATAAGAGGAGAGGAGAGGGAGGCTGCGTGAGTTTCTGATGACGGTGCTGTAGACAAAGTATTTCTGCTTCAGCATTTTACGGGCATCATCTCTGTTCCTTGCAATTTGAAATTTATCTCCCTGTCTGTGAGCTAGAGGAACAGTTGCTAAAGCATGCATCATAGCAGTAGGCTTGAGCCTGCAGTAGAGACGTGGACCTAATTTTCACATGCACGCTGTAGGGCACGTGCATTCAGGCCGATGTGGTGGGGAAGGGGCTGTCGGTGCCTGGGCGAGAAGGCAGTAGCCAGGGAGCTGGCGGCTGCTCGCTGTGGCTCATCCCTGAGGACCGCAGCCGGGGAGGAAGGATTGGAGCAGATCATGTGTAGTTGTCCCACTGGGTTACCAATGATTTGCAAGCCTTGAACTTGCCAAGGAAGAGATGGAGCTGGAAGAAACCACATAAGAAGAACATGCCTGGGTTGAAAAAGTACCTGAAACTAGTAACTGACATAAAAAATTTTCAAGATTTCAGAAAGTAATTAGAATTGCTGTGATTGAAGTGGAACCTGTAAACTGATGTGTAAAATTATTTTTTTCATAAGGAGAGTTGTGAGAAAACTTTGAATGAGAGTCCTATTCCTCGTCCCATTTCTTAAATTTTAGCTGGCCTAACTTCATACCCAGAAAACTGAGGGCTTTTACATTTCAAATATTAATTTCAAATATTTTTTTCTTTGATCGTGTATTTAAAAATGGCTTTTGTAGTAGTCAGTTTTAACTATGGGGAAATGAAATTTTTATGCAGGCCTCGTGGCGAAACGCGTTTTCATTTATCTGGAATATACAGCTACTTTGTACCATTATCATTAAATACTTGGCTGGAAAGTCTGTACTGTTAACATTTGGTGTTCTGTCTTGGGAATGGGTGGTGCTTCTTAATCTGCTTCTACTTAAATCTTGGTGGAGAGAGTCATATTTTGTTATGAGGTAAGGTTTCAGATGATTCATTGGCACAGCTCTTCCCAACTGAAAAAATATTTACCGGTGAGAAGGCAGGATACTACTGGAGTATTAGCTTACTTGTCTTCAGCCTATTGCCTAGTACATTAAGGATGCTTTGGCACGATGCTTGTCGTTCCTTTCCCTAGCCTGCCTGGTGGGACGCAGCCTTGCTGTCCAGGGAGCGCCGGGCCGTCGGTCGCCCTGCAGCCGCGCGTTCTTCCCCGCAGGTGTCTCCTCGACCTTCTGGCTCCGGCTGCCTGGAGCATCTGGTTCCCGTCAGATGCGTCCTCTGTCCGGGGACTGTGCGGCGCGTTTGCTAGGGAGGTTGGATGTGATGATTTCATAGGTGTTTTCCATCCGTAATGTCTGTGGTTTGTTTCTGATGTAGGAGATAAGCCTGCACATGCCTCCCAAGGCTTGCTGCTTGCTTTAGTGATTTACAGGCAGTCAAAAGAGTTAGGTTATGGCAAGAGAGGGAGAAAAAGCAGGGGTGGCATGGGCACGACTAATCGCGAGTGAAACCGAAATGCCCTGATGGAGATCACATAAATCTCTTCCAAGGACACGCAAAATTATGTAAACAGCTATTTTTATTTCAGTGGACTCTCTCTCCCAGTCAAACAAGTTTCTGGATATAACTTTTTTAAAAATACTCATGGAGAAAAAAAAAAAATTTCTATAAAGTGTTTGTGATACATACTTTATTGACTCTCCAGGAACTTTTTCAGTAGTTGCACATAAAATGCTTGCTTTTATAGCAAGAGACTTACAATTGTATCTGTGCATGTTGTTCGTTTGGTTTTTTTCTTTACAGTTATTTACTTTGTGAAATAAGGAGAAGGAAATCGTGGCGGGGGGGAAGGCTCTGAGGTCGGTGTTGTTTTCAATCCGTAGGACAAGTGTTCGCTACCATGTGATACCACTTTTTTCATGGAGGAGGTGGGGCAGGGCAGTAAGATGAAAGGTTCAGCTGGTTTTCCGATACATTTACGGGTATGTGTGACGTTAGCCATCCAAACTAGTGTTAACGTTGGCTACAAAAATGATTGTGTTCAGCTGTTAAAAACATTTTTGAACATTATGATCGGTAGTCATAGAGATGAATATTTGGTCAGGTCAATTGTTTTCTGGCATTATAGTTACATTGGATCAATTCTGTCATAAGTATGCTGGCTGAACATTTGTCAAAATTATTACTTGTTGCATACACCTCTCAACTGGCTCACAGTTTCATGATGCTAAGCGGTGTGCAAAGCCCTTAGTCCTTGTCCCAGAGGCTTTGCATGGGAAGATATACCTGACTTTCAGGATATTAATTATAAATGCTAGAACATGAATGCTTTTTTTTCTAACAAAAGAAAAAGGCTGGGTTCATGTAACTGAGAATAATCGCTGTTTTTCTCTGCGTTGATGATGTTGACTGTTATGGCAGAGGCTGCCTCCTTTCGCAGGGGAAAGCGTATCTTCAGCGTGCTATTCTTGGTACACAAGTCATTGCAGCATCTTTTTGTCCAAATTTGCTTGCAGATTCCTCGGTAAGATTTGACCTGACAGTGGTCAAGTATTATGACTTACGTGGCCTTCTAGGAGTGGCATGATGTAAGTCAATATTTGCACCAGACGCAGGAGTGTCAGCAATTTGGATAAGGCTGAATGACTGCTGAGACTGTCCGCTTGCAGGCAATCATAGGAGTGTTGCAGGACTTCTGACTGAAGCCGGAATCAGCTCGTTGCATTAGTCATTTGTCAAGCAAGTAAATCTTCTCCCACGCTTTTGGCTTTGTTTCCACATGTGGGTCTCTAAGGAAGGTTAGGCCATCCTAGTGTCCTCTGAGGGGAAGATGGAGCTTTTTTAGCTTTCTGCCTTTTCCGCCACAGTTATGCGCTTCTCCCCTCCTGAATGCTGAGCTGTGCCAAAAACCTGCTACCCTGACAGGATTTGTAGCTGTTCTTTCTTGGCCCGAGTGCTGGGCAGGGTTGCATCAGAGCACTTTTGGCCAAAAAAGAAGCTGGAATGCTTGTCAGTCACAAATCAATTCATAGAGAGGCTCACTGAGTTTGTGACACTTGGTATTAATTTACATTTTTCAAAATATTCCCAAAATCACTGTATCTGTGATTCAGGCTTGAGGCAGCGCTGTGCCTGTGTTTTGGTTTTTTAGTAGATCTGTGCACATCTGCCTCTGGTGCTGTCCCTTATCTCAAGGCGATTCCGGTAATTGGTACAGAGCCCTGCTTCAGAGGAGGGAGGAAAGGAAGACACTTATGTCTTTGATTATAAGAATCTTTGTAGTAACCATTTTTGCTCCATCGCTCGGGTTGAACTAAGTCAGAGGCACTGGTTAGCAAACATGAACTGAGAAGGAAAAAAGTGCTTTAACTGGTATTCTTCAAAGGCATTGATGTTTGCAGATCAGGTCATCTTGCATTCCCGTCAGCTGGCCTGGTTTTCTACTGTCAGATAATCTGACTGTATTCTTTGTAATTGCCTATTTACTGTCTTTCAACCCTTCTCTTTCTTAAGTCTCTCCAAGTTATCTGGTTGGACAGGACTTCGGACAGTAATAGGGCTTTTTCTTTGAAAGTATGTAATTCCCATTAAATATTATTGACGCTGACTGACCCCACTTGCCTGATCTCACAGTTTGCTTACCTGAGGTCATTTTAAATGCTATTGTTCTTAAACTTCAGGTGGAGTAAGAATCAAGCCATCAATTTGGATTTGTTGTTGTTGTCGTCGTTGTTGTCTGCAAATACTTTGTTCAAAAGACTATTGCTCTGGAAGTCTGAATATTACAAGATGCATATTCAAGAACGTATTTCTAACGTTAAATGCTTGTTTTGTTTCCGGGGGGTGTTTTGGGCTGTCCCTAGCTTCATCACGCAGATGTGGTGGTAGTCGGCAGTACGAAACCGGATGATGTTCCTGTGAGCTGGATAAAGCCTGGAACCACCGTTATCAGTTGTTCTCGTGACTTGCTGTCAGGTAAGAGGCGTTAAAAGATAACAGTTCTTCAAAGTGATGTACGGCGAGTCTTTGAGATAAGTGTGTGGCGTGTTGGTGACAAGGCAATGTGGTTAAAAGTTACGTCTTTGGGAGAGGGCCTTTAAAAGTGGGTGTTTGTGTACAGGGGGATGTATACATGTGTCTCTGATGTTTAAATAGGAAAAAGATGTCAGGTGAGGGAAGAAAGGCAGGAACAGATTCTTTGTACCAGGAGTGTTTAATAAGTGATGATCCTATGGATTCAGAGAATTCAAAGGGAAGACTTTGGTGTCTTCAGATGAGCAATTATTTAGTGCTGTTCTGTACGGTGTGTTGTCCTGTGAATTCTGTGAACTCACCTGGAACACGGGGAAAAGAGAAGAGGGGCTGTGAAGCTGTCTGCAGAGAATAGTATAGGAGGGAGTGGAGAAATTGTGTGTAGCGAAGAACAGGCAGAATGTCTCCTGCAGTAATTACTCCTACAAAAAGAGTTTCGGTTCCCCTCCCTCCCTCCTCCTCCCCTGACTGGTTGGGGAGGGGGTATATGTACATTAATTTCTCAGTTGAAAAATGCTACAGAATTTTATTAGGAGTAAAACTAAGAAAGCTTCCCCGAAATTATTCTATTCTACCACTAGAATTGCATTTCCTGTAAAATTCCTTAAAGTCCTGTCAAGATCTCTAGATATTTTCTAGATTTTTTTTTTGCATGTATATGAATTTGACTGTTCAGTGTCCAGATGGGATTATGCTGCGAATGAATAGGAAAATAAGGAAGTACATGGGTAGTGTGATTGGTTAATGTGTTTTTCTAAATCTGTTACTAGTGTGCTTATTGACATCTATTGATACAAAACTGGGGAAATGGGCATAAGGCCAAGGAAAATGAATTGTATTGTTCTTAAACTAGGGATGTTCCCTACGGACAAATTAAACAGACACTCTGTGCAGAGCTAGTACAAGATCAGGTTCCTAATAAAGCAGCTGCTGTTCCCATGCAAAGCATGGCCTTAGCAAGAGATTCCTTTCCTTCTCTTTCATGATATCCTCTTGATTGAACACACACTGCAGGTGTGGGAAGTCCAAGTTATTACTCACTCAATTGTCTGTAGGCATTTGGGCATTCCTCTTCCACCTCCCAGGACAGTGCTCTGATCCTAATGAGGATCTCGGGGCTGGGTACCGAGCCTTTACCCCTTGCTGATGCTGCACAAGCCGTCCAAAAATAATTCACGTTTTCTTTTTCCTAGCCTAGTGATTAAGAGGCTGCTTGCATCTTTAATGCCGGCTATTTTTGCATAGGGATTGTTGGATATAATTGTTAAGTACCTGTGGGGCAGGGCTTGGAGCATAGGTCTCTTCAGCAAGTGCCCAACCTACCGGTGTAACAGCCTCTTATCTGAAGGAGGAATGGGGGAGAAAGGGAAAGGAGCAGAGAGGAGAGGGAGTGGTGGTACGGCAGTAACACCTATAAATAAGTAAAAAGGAATGGCACATCCTCATTTTAATCCTTCTAAGCAGAAACCTCTTAGGTGTCAGACTCCTAGGGTAGAGGTGCAGGTCTATGAAGGCGGGATGGGGGTAAGCCAGGCCTTGCAGCCGGAGCAGGCACCGCTAGTGACTGAACTCTCCCGGCCCTGTGGGCGGCCTGGTGCAAGTCTCACTTTCAGATACCTGGTTCTCTCCTTCCATTGCAGAGGGAGGGAGTCTGGGTCTTTAGAGACCTAAAAGTAATGCAGTATAACTGCGTGCCATGTCTTGAGACTTAAGTATCTTCATGGCCGAGTTGCTCTATAGAACTATAGATAATATTAGTGTTTGCCTTCCCTAAAAGAGTGCTGTTAGGAAAACTGCATGAAAACATTTAAGTGATGTTCACGTACCACAGCAACATTCATTCTTAAGGCAGGAAACATAAGATTTGGCATAAGCATGTAGATTTCTTTGCATTTTTCAAATTGTAGAAGTGGACTGTACAGCATTTCTTTGGAAAAGCAGCATGAGATTTTTAGCAAGATAATTGAAATAGAACTTTTCTACCAAATGTCCATCTGTCTTTATGGTTATGCTTTTGAAATTGTCAGAATCTTGGAGCAACTCTGAAAGAATCGCAGAAATGCATTTTAGCAGCTTCAAAAAATGCTGGCCTCAAGACGTACTAGAGAAGTACATGAACCACGGGTGTCTGTTTGACAGGAAGAATGCACTCACTTTAATTGCAAGATATTTGTTAAAAGCCTATTGTTTCTCCAAGGACATGACTGCTCCGCAACTGAGTCTTACAACCGACTCTTCACTTTCAGTACGTGGTGGAATCTGGCTGAGGTGCTCGGAAATTGTTCTGTTTTTTTTCTTGCTTTGGAAATGTCCAGCTTAGCATCTGTGGGGTCACAGGAGCTAAATGAAGCCTGAAAGCAACAATGGCCATGAAATAACTTTTATTCTTGCTAGATGATGGCTAGATTTCTATCTTACATAGGTATACGTGCAGTCTAACACACGCATGTTTTAAAAGCACTCAAAATTTGCAAGGACATAGCTGAATGCTTTTTCAAGTATTTTTTCAATCTGATCGGAGATTTTTAAATTATCACAATTTTAAAATGTTCAACAGTTCCGAGCAGTGCAACATCTTGTTGTGCTGCACTAATCAAGAGGAAATGGCCTCAAGTTGCTCCAGGGGAGATTTAGATTGGATATTAGGAAGAATTTCTTTACTGAAAGGGTCGTTAGGCATTGGAAGGGGTTGCCCAGGGCGGTGGTGGAGGCCCCATCCCTGGATGTTTTTAAAAGTCGTGTAGATGTAGTGCTTAGGGACGTGGTTTAGTGGGGGACTTGTCAGTGCCAGGTTAACGATTGGACTAGATGATCTTACAGGTCTTTTCCAATCTAAGCAATTCCATGATTCTAATGATTTGGGAATCAAGTGAGTGCTGGTAGTGTCTTGCAGGAAAATACTTTATATGTAAATGCACAGAAATGAAAATTGAGTTTCTGAACAAAACTTACGGGTGCCAAAATTATTTGGGATTTGATGTCCAGCTCCTTGGGGGTCACTTGAAAGCTGAAGCCCATATGGTTTAAGTACGTTAGTGGGAAATTCAACCATTTCCCCGCCTCTTCTCTATTCTAAGCTGCCTGAGCAGACAAGGTAGTGCGCGACAGTAGCTCTCCCCCATCTGCACAGTAGGGTACGAAAAGATGGGCGGACGGACCTTCTTTAGGGTGAGTTAGAGGAGGGAGCACAATGGCTGCACTTCAGCTGATCTTCTGGCCATAATCCAAAGCAGAGAGTGCTATTCCGGCTCCCATCTGGAAAATTTATCCTAAGAGAGCTGTTGCAATCCTGCAATTGTCTTGCTGGCTCATGTGTGCATGACTTCGGCGTCTAGCTTCACCTTCACCCCTGTAAAAGCCTGGTTAGTCAGTTGTGGGGTGAGTGTGTAGCATAGGCAGCCTGAGAGTAACAGTTTATTGAAGGGAAATGTCTAATTCTGATATGTATTTACACACAGTGCTAGCTCTGCCCTGATAAAGAAGTTGTATTAAGCCAAATAATATAAAAAGTCAAAATGTTTCTGTAAGGCACAGCTGTCTGAAAGGGGATTTTAAACTTCATTCTTCCTACTTCATTTGTCTCTTTGGCAGCTCTCCCAGCCTGGTCTCAAAGCAACAGTCAACTTATGACTGCGATAGACTGTTCCAGTAAAACTCCTCGGTCTGAGTCTAAAACTGAGCATCTCCAGAAGATTTTTTTTTTTTTTTTTTTTTTTTTTTGTGTAACGGCAAGTGTTAGCGCAAGTAGAAGGACTTTTCAGACGCTTTCTTAATTAGACTTTAGCGTCAGGACTGTCGCCTTCTGCTCGGTTAGCTTTGTCACTGACGTATAGCTGCCTGCTGGCAGCAAAGTTTGAGAAGGGATTAGAAAACCTGCTGAATGAGGCCGAGGGGGTCCGCAGAAAGGCTCTCTCGCTCTCTCGGTGATGGGTGCGAGGGAGCAGGCTGGAGCTGGGCGTGGGGTGGTGGGGTGCCGTGCGGGCTCCTCCGCACGCCTCGGCCTGCCGCTCTGGCTCCAGCCGGAGGTTTCTGTGCCCTGCCACCGCCGGGACCCGTGTTGGGAGGGGTAATTGTGCAAGGCAACGTGAGCGTTTTATGGTCGGTACAGATGGGATGAGTAGAGTGAGAGCTTGACCAGGTCAGGCTTTGCACTTCAGTTCCCCTGGCGGGGGGAAGGTTAAAGCTGTCAGCGTACAGTTGTTATTTTTTATTACAGTTATGACTACGCCCTTCAGAATGCGACTAGGGCCTTGATATGCCCCCAGAGACTAGGATGTGAATTTTAGAGAAACTGTGTCCAGATAAAAGTCAATAAGCAACAACAGAACAACAAGCCAAAAGAAGGATTACAGGAAAATGACAAAATAATGTGTTTCGTTAGGGCAGCTAATGTATGATTATTATATGATATATTGCCACTAGAAACAATTATAACTGTCTCTAAAGCTGGAGTCACTCTGAATTGTGTAGACTCTTCAGAATATCTACTTTTAATGTCACATTGGTGAAGATAACTTTTGCCGCTCAAAAAACTGTGCATATTCCAATACCAAGTTATAAATCCCATTGCATAATAATCCTGTATAGTATTTTGTGATCATTTCATTGTTCTCTCTTGCTGTAATGAGTGTGTGGAAAAGAAGACAGTCTGTATCATGCTCATTTCTCGTTTAGGTGTTCTGTTTAAAAATATGTATAGCTTTCCAAATCCTCACAGCTACAGCTGTCTGGCTTTTTTTTTTTTGTCCAAAAGCAATTATTTGGATCCTGGAATTAATCTCTATGTTTCCTTATTTTCTTTTTCAGGTATGTGTATGCTTCATCATATGCATGTGTGTGGTTGCATAATATGCTTCAGAGCATACAGTTGCTCTCTGATTTTCACACTATATCCATCCTCCTGGGTGATTTCATTTGAAGTATTAAAGAAGCCACCCATAATTTTGTCAGTGACGTTGTTAAATTTCAATTCAACATCCATAAACTTTTTGCTTGGACGTAGCTTCCAAATACACGTGCTCCCACTCACAAAAGCTTTGTGATTTATTAGTGCAGTACTTCTGTTTTACAGAGAAACACACCTACGGTCAGCAAAACAACCACGCTGCTGAAAATGCTGTTGGTTCTCTTGCAATAGCAATGCGAATGCAGGTCAGTGTAACTTCAAACACTGCAGATTTCTTGCTCTTTCTGTAAGTTGCAGAAATTGCTTCTACAGTTTAGACTCTAATTTTTGTTTTACTCTTTTGAACATCTTACCTGCCTTCCATTTTAATAGCAACTTTTAATCCATTAGTTAGGGTGAGTCATGTCTGTTCCATTTAGTTAGAGAAAGGTAAATTAAAAATCAAACGTCATAATTCTGATGATTACAGTAGAGCTTGGCAGAAGCATTTCTATCAATAGACTCATGTTACTTACTCTGGTAAGACAGTGAAGATTAATTATATCTGCGCACATTTTTGTGGCATGATGGATAGAGGGCCCAAAAGTTTGTTGGTTTATGTGGAAGCAGCATGAGTCAGTCAGTGAACAACTAATAACTTCCATTATTTTTAAGGTGTGAGAGAAGAACAGTAATTCTCCATCTTACCAGAATAAAATCTCTAAGTGCCTAATTAGAGACTTTTCTCTGCCACTTACATGTTAATGGTCTTGTTTCTTTTTGAAATGAGGGCGAACTATAGGACAGTAATAGTGCAGTGGTGGTTCTTTCCTCCTAAAACCACGAAACTGAAAGATTTTTGTTTGTTTTTTTGTTAGCCTTTGCCTTAGAAGTTATTTCAACATACTCTTGAGATCGTTTGACATTCATGTTCAGCATTTATGGTGCAGCTGGTGTGTGCTGTTTTCTTGTTTAAAAACAGAACATGGTAAAAAACATGGAGCGATGGATCCAGTCCCAGCAGTACAGGAAGTGGGACCTCCGCTGCTTGAAACTGCAGCCCCGCTCCCCGGTGCCCAGGTAATAAGTGCTTTTTTTAAATTAAAAAAAAAAAAGAAGAGTAGGCTAGTGTTAAATGTGACAATGAACCTAAAAATGGTCTGTGCCTAATTAATTTTTAATCTGCTTATGTGGACTACATGTTGTGCCGTTTTGTTGTATGCCTCGTTGTGACCGTGTCCTTCTGTTTCCTATCAATTTTTACTTTTATGATGTGCATTGGAGCCAAGCTTTATTTAATGAAGACCTAAAGCTGGAAGGTTTCACTGAGGGAGGGAGGTGAAGCCTTGTGTAACATCAACAGAAATACAAGAAGTTTCTAATCGCTAAACCCTAATGTAGGAAGGTGTTTATGGATGTAGTTAAGACCCAGTGGTTTCAATGGCATTTGGTCTTGTATTTATTTTCTTCCCTCAGCAGAAGTATTTTCTTCTGCATTAGACTTTTAAATTCCTGTGCAGATAGGAAAAGCAGGAAGCATATTTGTTCCCGTAGCCAGAATCTTTTCAATCGGTTCCTGTCATTCACCTCCCAAGGCCCGTGTCTGGGCACGGTTGCTGACATCTCTGACATTTCGAGCGTCCTGAGCTCTTTGCTGTGCTGAAGTGCTTTGCTGTGTGTTGGTTGTGTCGGGTGACGGGGAGAGGAACCAAGGGCTTGAAGTGAGGTTCTGCCACGTAAGAAAGCATTGAAATTTTTTTGTGCTCATTTGTATGCCCGCTTCTCGGCCACGCAGATGCCGAAGGGACCTCACAAAAGACAGGCAGAGAGAGCTGGGACTGCTCAGCCTGGAGAAGAGAAGGCTCAGGAGGATATCAATGTGTATAAATACAAGAGGACAAAGCAGACGAAGCCAGGCTCTTTTCAGCGGTGCCCAGTGACGGGGCCAGAGGCAACGGGCCCAAACTGAAACACGGGAGGTTCCCTCCGAACATCAGGAAACGCTTTTTTTACTGCGAGGGTGACCAAGCGCTGGCACAGGTTGCCCACGGAGGTTGTGACATCTCCAGCCTCAGAGATACTCAAAAGCCACCTGGACACGGTCCTGGGCAACTGACTGGCTCTTGGTGGCCCTGTATGAACGGGGGGTTGGACCAGGTGACCTCCAGAGGTCCCTTCCAACCTCAGCCACTCTGTGATTCTGAATCCCGCTGCTGTGTTTTTGGAAAGCTGTAACAAAATGTTTTCTTTTCTAAGCATTTTGATTTGGTTTTCGCCATCCCTTGAAACAGTTTAATGGGAATGGATGCAATTGTAATTTGAAACAGAGAAGTCGAAAGAATGAGTTTTTCTATTGTACCCGAGGGTGCAAGGGGGAAGAAGTGCTTGAGCTTTTCCTGGGCCAGCATGTAACATTTCTGGAATTAAGGTCTGAACAATCTGTCCTTAAATAATACAGTTAAAAGGTAGATTAAAGCATGTGATGTCATGAGTGTGATGATGAAAAAAAAAACTCTGAAAAAAAAGTATTCCCAACCCTCTCTATGACACTGTGTGTTTAGTACATAAATATTTACATAATTAATATATAATGGCATATGATATAACCAGTAATAGGACTTCCATTTATTTGATAACTCTGTAGCTTTATGTCTGTCTGTCTTTTAAATGTAAAATAACTCATCAGATGACACGTATCCTGCAATAAAATGTAATCTTACAGTAATACACCACGTCGTGTGGAAACAGATGGAGTTTTCATTGAAAATAAGACAAAGCTGCTTAAGCACTAAAACTAGGAACATCTGCTTTTTGATTTCTGTGAGATCTGGGTGTTAATTGAAGTATTTCCAAATATATTGGAAATGGAATGGAAGATTTTCTTACAAATATGCAGTAAAAAAACCATTCCAGCACACAGGCTGAGTAGCTGTAGAGCCTTTCCCCATCTTTTAAATTTTCCTGTATTTTGAACATTATGACTTACCATTGTCAGTGGTGGACTTCTTGCTTAACAATTCTCATTTGTGCAGAATAACCACTGTTGCACATATGAATAATGTAACTTATTGAATAATTCTGGTGTTTCCAATATAGAGAAGATATTGTCAAACTAAAACATCTAGCTACAAATGTAGACCTCTAAATGCTAGTTATAATCAAATCTTTAATTTTCTGTGTTTTAGAAAAAAGTTTTACCAGAAATAATAGACTAGATGTAAACATTTCATATGTGTTGTTTAGCCCCAGTATCAGTTAAGGTATAACTGTCAGTTCGTTGTGAAGTTATGCCTTTTACCACTTCATTGTGTGTATCAGTGTGCAATCTGTCATTAAAGGGTTTCTAAGTTTTGTTAAGTCTAGTTGCCTTGAAGTTTCCTGAGGGAATTTCAGATGGAAAAGCGACGACAGCAATGGAGTTTACCGACGGAGAACTGGAACTGTTAGCATCCACTGTCAATTTTACCTGACTTCTAAAATATTTGTAATTTTATTTATCTATAAATTCTTTACCTTTTAATTTGCTTATGAATGTGCAGCTTTGTTAGTTTTGCTTCTTCCGCTTTTTGCCAGTAGTGGTACCTGCAGGGTGGGGAAAGCCTCATTGTTTCTTCCGGAACGCTGAGGGGTAGGTGTTTGTGGCCCAAGAGATGAGGGGAAGTAGGAAGGGCTGAGCTTGCTGCAGGGAATCTTGATAGTTTGGCCTGAGATTTGAAATAACAGCTTCTGTCTTTTAGTAAAGAGGCTGATATGTTTAGTAAGAGGGGGAAAAAAAAAAAGACAGATTAACTGTCATATTAGTCTACATCCTTCTCCCCTTGCCAAATACATCAATTGCTTTAATAGGAGAATAGTCACCCTACAAATATTCCTTGTTTAAATCTTTAAGGGACCACACTGTCATCACCTTACCAATATTTTTCAGGGACTCAAGTTGTTTTTATAGAGTTCGTTCTGAATGAAAACTTTAAATATTCTTTGTCATGTGATGTTTGTGAGCCACTCCATTTTGTGTTCTTGATACATTTTTATGGCTAGTTGTGCTTGAAGTAATGCGTAAGAAAGCCAAAGGTATATCCTTCTATGCAAGAGGATGCGTTTAGTACGTCTTTGAAAGAAAGTGGATTCCAGGTTAGTATATGCAATGAAATGGTCTGCAACCCGATCACTGGGTGCTGTGATTGAGTAGCTTCTTTTCCTGTCATACTGGATTATGTCACTGTTTGGATGGACGGTTTCTGGGTTTCACTTAGCTGCTGCAGGGTGCAAAAGCGGGATACCTGAGAATTAGAATTGAATAATGGTCCCAGTTTAGGAAATCCTCAAAGAATTGCGAGCAATTAACTTGGCACAAGCTGAGCATTTGCTGGTGGATGCAGAACAGCCGAAGTCCACACGTAGAGTTGAGATCTGGCAGTAGTTCTGTCTTCATCTGTGGATATTTGAGGTCTTGCAGACTGTTTGAAAGTTCAGGACATTAGCTTTGATGCCATTGCCAGGTTCTATCTTAAAAAATATTGTAATCAGCTGACACTGCAGGAAGGAATTTAGCCTGGTTAGGCTGAAAGCAATTAATCTCTTGGTAATTTTTTTAACTTGCTTTTGTGGTGATGTGAGCAATTCAAAGGCAAAGGAGACAACTCCTCACATCTTGTGTGCTGGGCCCTGGACTTCACTGCTGCGGGAGCTTACAGCTGCCAAACGCTCACGTGGACATGAGGCAACCAGGTCAAGCTCACAAGCACAAAATCCATGAAGGAGTATTAAATCCAAAGACCCCAGGTGGTCTAGGTCAGGAATTGCAGATACAGTAGTGTCCGCCAGCCTACAGCCACCTCCCCTCAGTCCATCTACCATGTGTCTGCTCCATGCTTGTTCGCTTCCCTCGGCTGCCACACGCAGTCCTTGCTGGAAGTAGTTTATGAGCTCACTGGGCTTCTGGCCTGAGCCCTGTACATTAAACTCCTGCTATGTGGCTACTTTCAATTTAGCTGTGTTTTGGAAGTGCACGAGTTGATCTTCAAATGCCTTGTTTCCTTTGGTGCCCTCATGGGGGGAGTAGTGAGGCTTAGCTTGCTTGGCGGTACCCTCTGATGAAAGGCCCTATATGCACAAGCATCAGGTTTAGCTCATGTGTTTATGTGACTGTTGGCCAAGGAATGTATGCGCTTTTTAGTAAAGTGTATGTGCTGAAATATACTGGGAGGGAGGAGAAGAAAAGCAAGACCAGAAACATCCATTCCAGTGGGACGTGCTTGAGCACCCAGCAGACACGTCTCTAGCTTGATATGAAAGCATTACGTAATATTTGGAATCTGATTAAACAAGAGAACTCTGTGAAATTATAACAATTAACACACACTGCATGTGATTTTCAGTGTTATATTAGGTGTTAGCTAATATTTAGGTTTGGTTAATAAATGTGAGAGAGGATTGAAAAACTGATTACAATAACCCCATTGTTGGAGTATTTGCTGTTGTTTTGTGCTCTGTCGTCGACCACCTAAGCTGAGAGAAATCTCCTGGCTCCTATTTGTTTTCTTTTCTAGTGATATTGAGATTTCCCGAGCGCAGAGTCCAAAAGCTGTTGATGTACTTGCCAAGGAGATAGGATTGCTTACAGATGAAATTGAGATCTATGGCCAAACCAAAGCCAAAGTACGTTTGTCCCTGCTGGAAAGGTTAAAGGATCAACCAGATGGAAAATATGTTCTAGTTGCTGGGTAAGAATGCACAGTAATGTTGTTAATGTCCACTCTTTCCACTCATATTAATATAAACATGCATCTTACATCTTTTTAATGCACTGCGCAAATAAGAACCCTGAATGTTTTCGGCTGTATGTTGCTCTCTTCTGAAAGTGGGCAGGTTTTGAAATTTTTTGAAGGAACACAACTTTTCTTCCAAACTGTTATTACTGAAGTAAAGTGTATTTTATAAAAGGTAGTTTTTTCTAAGCTTCTTAAATGTTATCTGTTGGTATGTGAAGTTATTCTTACTGTTTTATCAGAATCTTAAATGTTTAACTTGTGTATATAAATCTGCGTGTATTGTGGCTGTTTATAAACAAACTTTAACAGAAGCTACATGCTAATCTGTTGATATTAACAATAAATACCTTTTTTATTGAAGAACAGATTACAAAGTTAAAAAACCCCATGGTTTTTCTCCAAAATGTAGACATGTCTCCAGGCAGGCTTATCCTGCTCACTGTTCCCACGACTGCAGCAAATGCTGTGCTCAGCAGGAATTATGGGCTTCTCTTCTGAAGAGCTATGGGAGTTTTTTCTGCATTCAGTGACACAACATATTTTCATTCACCTGGTTTGCTAAGTGGAAACTTCTAATTGTGAACAAACATGTGAAGGTTTTCATTAATACTTAAACTGCAATGTGTTCTTTGTATTCTGAATTAATCTTACATGGTTGCTTCCTTGTAAGCAAAACTGATCAGGTTTAAAATACAGCTGTAGGCTGATCCAGAAGGAGAAGGCTGTTCTTAACTGCCTTGATCTACCAGTTCCTCAGCTGGGGTAGTGTTTCACAAACCGTTTGCTTTTCTACCTTCCTGTGGGGACAACCTGGATTTCTGGCGCTGTCTGAGATGGAGCCATTGTAGACTGAGAGATTTGATGTTGCAAAGCTGAGGCAGGCAAGTTATAAAGCCGACTTCAAAGTGACGTGATGGAACGTGTAAAGATGTTCCTAGAGGATGCTGGTGCAGTTGTTTAAGAGGAGGAAACGAGCTGGTTGAGCTTGGTTTCCTTTGGTGGAGTTTTATTTTGTATTTTGCTGCTTTGGAGAAAGAAAAGCAGATTCAGCATTTGGCAGAGTCTGAAGAAGGTTGCTACTGCGTGCTTTCAGGCTCGCGTTGTCAACTGCTCTGGTTGGGCACCATGCTGCAGGCTGTGCCGGGCTTCTCTAGCAGCAGTCTCACAGAAGCCGAGGTTCTTTGAAAAAGTCTGGAGGTGGAAGATAGCATGATGCAAAGCCCCACTCAGGAGGATTTTAGTTGTGTCAGATTGTACGCACCAGTGTGCATGTTTCTTCACTCTGCTTTGTCTCCCGGTCTTCTTCAAGGAAGGTATCCCAAGGAATTGTCTGAACGCCGTTTTGCTGGCACAGACGGGAGCGTACAGACGTGGAAGAGCAGGGGAAGTTTTGACTAGCAAGACAAAAAGCTGGCAACAAATAGAAAATTGTATCTTCTTAAGTTTATATAACGTGTAAAGGCTGAACTGGGTTTCACAAGCAAATGGTGGGGTTTGGTACCTACACAACTTCCTTATGCAATATGTTGCTATTTGTAATTTCTCTGAAGTCGGTGCATGGGGTGGAGCGAGTACAAAGCTGCATCTGCTGCACAAGGAGTGCCTGGGCAAGGTAGCTACAATAGTGGGAACGTTCTCTCCCGAGAGAGTTCAAAGTTTGACTTTGAGATATTGTACAATAAATACATATATATATATATATATATAAAACTTGTGTTTATGTGTTCTCAGCTGTTCTCATTTGCTGAAAAGACTAGCAGACACCGATTTTAAGGAAAGTGGGGAACTGCATCTGGTGGTTACATGTTTGGTACAATGAAAACTGAGTATCACTCCAGTGTGGAAACTGGGGAGTGAAATAATATCCACAGTTGCCTTCTTCATCCTCTCCCTGCCAAGGCAAGGTCAACCAAAACCTGCCATTTGAATTATGATGTTTGTTCACAATAACCAAATATATTTAGAAATTCTTTTAGACTGATGCAGTATAGGTCTTCAGAATAACTTTGCAGTGCTTCAGAGGAAACATTTAAGATATGTGCTTATACTTTAGGGTATTTGGTCTGATGGAAATATTTATTTCGTATGATGTGAACTTTTCATGTGTGCAAGGAGTGAAAAGTGTGTGTGGGGGTATTCAACAAGCTGCAAAATCTTCAACCTCCATCTATGATACAGCCAGTGACATTTCTGCCTGTAATTCCACAATTGGGTTTAAATGTTCCATGATGTCTAGGAATTATAAATATTTGCTGCAAATGCTCTTCTAGTTTATTCCTGATATGCTATAGCCCAAACTTGTTCTGAATAGCAAAACGCAACCAAATGTACCTTTTTATCTCTAAGGATAGCTGTATTTATGACTTCTGAAAAAGTTGCTACTAACTGGGAAGTCTTTTTTGCACTTTCTGAATGCATACAAGTACGTCTAAATGCCTCATCCAATACATACTTTGTATGCTGAAAAATTGCTGTTTGATTCACAGATTATGTCACCCCAAAATAGGATGAAGACTTAATTTCTTCATAACTTCCATTTTCTTCCATGTGGAGAGCATTCTTTTCACTTTTTTTCATTCTTACTTTTTGCTTGTGTGTGTGTGTGTGTGTGTGTGTGTGACTTGTTATAGGGCTTGTGTTAAGACACCTTGGAGTCAGAGCCACGAGTTATCATGGAGTAATTAGCTTTTGGCCATCAACTGCCTGTATACAGGCTTTTAGTGTGCTAAAAAAAAAATTATGTTGCAGAATGTGTTAACTCAAACTGCCTCCCATTCACTGCAAGCTGAGAACATGGAAATGAATGAAGCTTGTGCATGACCTAGTAGCTAAGTTTAGTGCCCAGGGTAGCTTAATCATGCATTCAAGCGTGTAGATAGCATGTTTGTAAACACAGTATGAAACGACGTCTAAAATTTGTTAGACTCTGTGTGTTCCAGCATTTTGTTTTTAAATGCTCCAGTGCTGTGGCTTTTACCAGATAATTCTGGAAACTTGTTCACTTAAAAAATGCAAGCTACAGAATAATAGAATGTAGAGAAATTATGAAATACAATGCTGCTATTAGTAAGATGTGTGTTGGACTTTGAATGCTGGAAAATTTAAAATCAGTACTTTTCACCTAACATTATTAGATTGTTTTGTGATGAACTGCCTTTTCGGTAAGGTGAAAGTGGAGGGAAATAAATACTAACTTAATGCCTGTACAAGTTGTATGATGGTAAATATCTTAGGGACAGAATTTTCAGGTTCAGAATTGCATTTTACTTTTAATGGGTATGTGCTGAATTGTATTTCTGTTTGCTGTATTTCTTGGGCCACAAGGTGCTTAAAAGCTAAGAAAAACGGTAGACACAAAAACAAAAAAAAAAAGGAAAAATACAGGGAAGAATAAAGAAGGGAAAATACCACTGTGGTGATGCACTGAAACATCTGACAGTCCAAAGCAAGGTCATGGCTGAGACAGTTTGTCATGTATGCGTCATGTCGTTGCACGGCTCCTGATCGGGATTGTCTTGGATGCGTCTTTGCCAGCTTTTGCGAGTTTGTAGTCGTGGATTTCTCAGTCTGTTCCTGGCTTTGTTCAGTCATTTTACCTTCACAGTCAGCACTGTGCTTTTGTATCTGGAATCTTCAGTCCCATTTTGAGGATGCCAATGCAATGTTGTCATAATCTTACCTCGATGAAGTGACGGGAGTTGCAACACTTCCGTGCTCAGAAATACATTTCTGACAGTTGTAATCTTGGATGGGAGGTGGATGTAGGTCAGGCTGTCATTTATGGAAACTGGGTTGCCCCTGCTCTCCATAGCTAGGCTTCGCAGGTTTCCATGCGGATCACAGGAATGGTGAACTCTTTGAATTTGCCGATACTGATGAGTTGAAGATAGGAAATCTGAAAGAGGAAAATTGTCACATATCCAGTAAAGTTCTTGCTGGAGTCACAACGGCTGGGGTAGCTGTGAGGAGGTTACAGCTGGTGCAGTGTATCATCTCACTGTTTGTTTATTTTTCTCTTTGGGAGACCTCATGTAGCTTTCCCACAGAAACAGCTCCACTGTAAGCTAATGTGATGTATGACAAACAAACAAAAAGTCTGCATATTCTTATCTTTGTTTTGATATACATAAGGAGAGAAGGCTTTCCAATGTTATGGAAAACTTCCTTTGCCAAGGAGCTGGTGACTGCTTGGTAGGTGGCAAAGAAAGAAGTTTTAAGGAGGGAAATGATTGTGGGGTTTCTGTGTTTAGATTGAAAACATATTAAAGAAATTTGAAGAATAATGCAAATGGGTGTAAAAGTCTCTTGAAGTTCATTAAAATTTACTGTATTTTGAAGGAGGTTGGTTTTTTCCCTAGATTTGCATATGGTCAAAACACAGCCTTGCACAATGGAGCTAAAGTTAGCCATTGGCAGTTGTAATTTTATAGTCATGCGAGCGAGTGACCTAAGTTGCAAGCGTGTAGGCTCAGTAGTGCAGCCAGCAAAAACATCTCAATGTCCACAAAACAGCTTAAGTGGATTATTTTATTTTAAAAAAAATGATCTAAGTAGGCCAGGTACAAAAGGGAAAATATTTAAAATAAACTTTCTAAGGAAATTATTGGAATAGAAATTTCTTTTAATTTCAGGCTTTTTTTTAAAAAAAAAACCCTAATATTTAAAACTGAGGTTCTGGTAACTATTGAAACTTTTAAGTAACTGTTTAGCTCTTAAGGTTTATCCTGTAGTCTCAAGGCTGCTACTGAGTCTCTAAGAATCAAAGGTGTCCTGCCAGGGGTGTCTCATGTAAGATGAGAAGTTGAGGATAGGTAAGTGAATAGTCCGGACCAATCTGGCTTCACTGAACAGTGTGATTTGCAGAGTCCTCATGTTTTGTTGATTCTGTTAGGTGGAAAGAGACTGGAAAGTCAGGTTCCTGGTTTTGACTTCTCGGGGGTTTGTGCCTATTCCTACCTGCTGCAGTGGAGGTTTCTTGGGAGAGCCCCACCCAAGTGCTGTAGGTCATTTATGGACTCTGGTTGCTGGTTTTCTTCCTCCATCACATCTGTCTTTAGACATTTTGAGCCTTTAGATATTCATCTGAGTAACTCTAGCTCCAGGAAAGCTAAGGATCACAGGGCTTCTCAGAAGGGAGAGAACAGATTAAAAAGAACAAACCCATCTGAGGAGCACACTGAAAGTGTAGGCTGTTAAAGCCAAGCAGGTTTGATGAAAAGTGTCTGCACTTGTCCGCAAAGACATGTCCTTTTACTGCAGCAAACCATTGTGTGCTTGCATGAGTACACTGGTGAAAAGAAGCTTGCTCTGGTTCATTTCCCCCCCGACTTTGGTGGAGGCTGGTTCTCCCAGAGTGCCACGTTCTCAGTAGGGATGTGGCTGGTGCAGAGTATCAATGCACTGGAAATTCAGCAGGGGCAAGATCAGTTCCTCCCAGTTTGATCAATGAGCAATGGTGTGTTTCTCTTTTTGTTCTCCGGAAAAAGGTTTTTTTCAGAAAATTCCCAGTGCTTTCTGGCTCATTTTACATAGGCATTTAGAATAGGCCAGCCGGGTTACCAGAGCGTTTTAGTAATGTGGTGCTTGACTGTGTGTATCTTCTGTGACACACAGATACTATTCTTCATACAACTACCAGCAGGCCTTCTGGTTATGCATTTGTCAATTCCAGTTTCCTTTCCTTTCCTGAATAGTAGGCTGCATCTTTGATTTTGGCTGTTTCATAAGAGGTGTAGAGTCCCTGTGCTGCTGTGCACGCCAGGTCAGCCTTCTGCCATTGTTTTGCGCTGCACTTGAGTAAATAACCTAGCGATGGTGTCTCTGAACTCTCTCGAATGTGAACTTTGTGGGTCCGATGTTCAAAACCAGAGGGAACCACCAATAGGAAGCAGTGCGAATAGAAATTGTTCTGTTAGCAGTGCAGCTGTTGTGTACGCTGAGTTTTGGGGGGTTGTGGGAAGTCCTTTACTGGTAACTTCCAGTAAAGAGTTATAGGTGTCCGTTTCATAGCAGAATAGTTTGCTTTTTGGTGTTTTTTTTTTGTTTGTTTTGTTGTTGTTGTTTTTTTAAAAAACTAATAGCTTAAAAAGCTATTATCTTGTTAAGTCTTTGAATGAATGCAGTAATGCCTCGAGATTACTCATATATTCTTTAAATCCGGCTTTAATGCACAGGAATAAGAGGGTCAAATAAATGAGATTAGGGCAATAGACAAAAGTGAAGGAGACAGTAAGAGCACAAGGGGCAATATGCTAATAACGGTTTGAATGGGTTTTGGCCAAGCGGTGTTGCAACAGTAGTCAGGAGGGTGAAACTGGTAGTGAAAGCAAGTTAACCTGGCTGTGGTGCTCTGAAAGAAGCATCTTTGTACAGAAGTGAAGATCCTAGGGCAGAATGCAGACGGCAGAAACAGTGGTGGGAAAGCGGAAGCTGTTGTTGTAGCAACAGTAAAACTGGGAGGGCTCGCTGTCGTGACAATATAAAGATTAAAAAGTATCCGTTCTTCTAGGAGCTGCAAACATGAAAGTAAAAGAAATGCAGTAGCATTCTGTGCTTCTGCAGTAGATCAGAAGGAAATAAGAAGGCAATGTATGGATAAAAAGACGACAGGGACCAAACCCGCTTTTGAGAGTAGATAAAATGGATTCTTTTCAGGATATGCTCTAAACCTCCTACCTTTTGTTGGCTCTACATAGATATTTTGCTAAACATCTGTGAATTCTCTTTCAAGTCAAGGGAGTGCAGTTCTAGGAAGGCAGGATGACGAAATAGTCTGGATAGCAAGTTACTGATGATGCTTTACAGTCTGATGGATGGCAAATGTGATGTTATAAATGTGGGGGGAAATGAGTGAAAACAAGTGCCCAAATAAGTAACCCATGTACTACACGGTCATATGAGAGTAGTTCAAAGCGATCAGTAGACAAAACACTATTTCTGAAGAGGCTCAGTTTAGGGAATGTCTTATAGATGTGCTAAACCACATTGATTTCACAGGAACTTGAGTAAAAACATTACTTTTCTGAATAGGAAAGTTCTTCCCTAGAACAGTATAGACGATGTCAATTTGGCTTGCCTCCTATTGCCCAAATTTTTCCAGACATATCTAACAAAAGGCTTCTTTTTTTAACAAAAAGCCCAGGATCCAATGATGATGTAGAAGATAGAATTGTGACAAGTTAATGTTTTTCATGTGTTTGCATTTTGTGGGACAAAGAAGGGCTTTTGTTAATCTGTGAACTAACCGAACTAAGCTGAATCTTAAAGGCATGGAGACAACACGGATGTCTCCTTACATTTGACAATTTTACTAATGTTTTTATGCCATTTGAATTGTGATCTAAGGATAGCAATGTCTTGGAAAAATTACTAGTTGGGAAAGGAAGTGTTTCTAATTAGAGCTAGATGTTTTAGCTCAAGTTTTGAAGAGGTCCTAGGATAAGGGTTCCTCTTTGACTAGGGTGCATGTGCGTGCTTGTATTTTGAACATTAGTTCTTAACGTCAGCTTCTCTGAGGTACGTACTTCTCTGCAGGTAGTGAAGGCAGCAAAGATATGAATGGTTACACTTTGCCAAAAAGTAGGACTTGTGTGAGAGTCATGTGAGTGGAAAAAAGACTGGGGCTTTCTTCTTTTGCCAGTCAGAAGGAGAAATGCTGTGCCTCAAATGAATCATTTGAATGCGTTTTGGAGATGCGAGATGTGTTCATACTTTAAGGAAGGGGAAAAAAAAAAGAAAAAGGAGAACCCCCCCCCCACACACACACACTTTTAAGATGGATCGTAAACAAATGTGCTGACCTTGAAAGTAGGGAGGATGTCACTTACACTGAGGTGTCTCTCATTCACAGAAGGCTGCTGAAGTTTTCTATTTGCAAAATCTGCTGTCATTGTCCCTTCGTTAAAGGGACAAGAATAGAGTCTTTGAGTGGAGGTTAGAGTCTCTGATTCGAGATTGGATGTCTTTCTAAAATTCTGTCCCAGTTCAGTCATGGTCTAGATGTGGGTTTGTAGCATGAGGTTGTTAAGCTTTTGTATGGGAGGCTGGACTGTGATCGTGATTGTCCATCATCACCCTTAAATCTGCAAAAATGTCACGAAACGTAAGTATAAAATCAATCACGTTCAGTTGAATACAGTGACTTATGTGTCCTCTTTTATTTAAAAAGCAGTTGACCTGTCATTGTTGAGGGTTATGATGACATGGAAGCTGGAGAGGGAGAGTTGAGCTCTCTACAAACAAAAGTGTTGGTTATTTAATTTAAAGTATTTTATTATTTCATTCAAAGTTTGAGCAGTGGGAATAAAACATCTCCTGCATTACTACAGAAAAGTATTAATACACGCTCAGAGTATCTTGATGGATGGCTTGTTAATGAAAATGGTGAGACTTTTGTGCTGTAACAAAAATGACTAAATTCAATATATTCTTTTTAGAACTTTTGCCAAAATAATCTTCTCTTTTTCTGCTATCACAGTAAATTGCTTAAATGGAAGACACATGTATATTAGCATTCCAGCTTGAGCTAGGGGCTAACATTGTGGCAGTATTTTTGTGGAGATAAAGTAATCTTATTGAAATTTGCTGTACAAATATTCTTCATTGAAATCAAAAGGTGTAAGTTCTGATATCCTTAGCCAGGCTGACATCAGCAAAGAATTTGATTAATCTTTTTTCTTGTTTTGCTAGAATAACCCCTACACCCCTAGGAGAGGGGAAAAGCACAGTCACAGTTGGTCTCGTTCAGGCGCTTACTGCACACCTTAACATTAATTCCTTTGCTTGTCTGAGACAACCTTCCCAAGGACCAACTTTTGGAGTTAAAGGTACATAATATTTGCAGACTCTGTGACCTCTTTCAGATTAAAAGGAAATACTGCTTTTTTTCTTTTTTTTTTTTTTTCTTTTTTAATTCCTTAGTTACTTCACTAACTCAGTAGATTGTCTGAATGGTAGCATATTGGATTTTTTGATAGGTATATAATGAATAGATAAAGTTTTCTTGCACACATCATCCCATGCAAGGTCGATATCTATGTTCATGTCCTTAACATGTATTGATAATGCAGATAAACCAAAACATAATAAAAGGCATGGGGATGTCTTAGCCAGGAGGAGTTTTGTGCAAGTGCACGCCCTTCCAGTCTCTCCTCTGCTTGGAGACTCTCTAAAGGTATCTCTAAATGTTACTGTTGAAGTATTCCTTGAGGAGGAGTCCTAAATCCACTCGTATTGATTGGAAATATCCAAGCTTAAGGAAATTGGCAGTTATGTGTGTAGTTGAGCTGTGTCTGCATCATATGTTTTGGCTAGGTCTGAACCTCTTCTTTCTGTTCTTCTGAGTTGTTGCCCCTAATCATGGGCTGCTGCCTTTTTGCCTAGAAACCCTTTAAGCTCCTGAGGGCCAGGTAAGAGCCAGCCAGAGTTCAAGCCTGTCTTCAATGCTGATAGGAAGTAATGCAATCTCTTTTTTGCCATTTCTCAGCTGAGATTGGTGCCTAACTGGGCAAGCACTCCCCATCTGCTCTACTTTGCTTTGCTGAAGTTTAAGTTAACAAGTTTGATTTCAGCTGGAAGGCTCCTGGTGCTTGGTGCTTCTCAGCCAAGACTGGTGCATGTGAGTGCTTTAATCCCTCCGCTCAACTTGTGCGTAGGCTACAGCGAACTCCTTTGCCTGTACCCTGAGAGGCAGCGGGGAAGGAGTGCTCAGGCAAGGGTGTGAAGGTTTCGTTCAGAAGCAGTGCTTGCTCGTGACTGCTACATCTTTCCACCCAACAGCTGCATGTGCATGACTGTGTCCTAAACCCGGGCAGGAGCAGAGGGTAGCCCTTAGGTAGCCGAAGTCTGGGCCAGCCATCGTGTGTAGGCTTTCATTGCAGATCAAGAATTCCCTTTTTACTGCCTGCTGAAAAAAGCCAACAAGGTTTAAGGAAATCCTGTTTATTTGGGTGCATCGCTGATCCCCGATAGAAACGAAAATGCTGAGAACTGTCGTCAACACTGTTATGTTTCACTTTGTGTGTTTGAGGGTGGTTGTTTTTTTCCAAAACTGGTGTGAGTCTGGTGTGACCATATGCTTTCCCATGCAGGTGGAGCAGCTGGTGGTGGATACGCTCAAGTGATTCCCATGGAGGAGGTGAGACAGTGGGGGAGGCAGCAAGTCCCTGTCCCTCTGGGAGGGATGGGCAGGCTGAGGTGGCCGCTGCAGCACTTGGTTGGCGGCGATGGTCTGCCTGGAGAACTGGGGTGGTCCTTGCCATCTCCATGTGCCCCTTGCGTGATGTGGAGGGGCTGTGGAGCAGGGGTGCCAACACATCGCACAGATGCACAGATACTGTATGTGTTTGTAACATCTTGGCTATCCTTCAGATGCTTGCTGAGAAGAAAGCCTGCTATCCACGTGTGACATACAAGACAGAGAGCTGGCTACTGCTAATTTTTTCCTTTTGTAGGCACATCTATTGCAAAAGAGAATGAGAAAGCATTTCTTTTCTGGTGGAGCAGAAAAAGGCAGGGATGCCCAGGGCCGGTGGGTTGAGGAAATTTGTTTTTCAAATGTAGATTTAATATTTCTTTTTGGCAGAAGTCACCGAGTGTGGCAAAATGGACTTGTTTTTAGCCAGGCTGATCCTCCTGTGGTAGTGCGAGACATGCCCAGAATACTGCGGAGGGGTGAATACCACGACTTTTTCTAGATAAGTAAAAGGAAGATGACTTGGCTCAACAACAGTGACAAAACAGAGAAGTCTCCTGTGAAAAATTGTTTTTCACAGGTGCAGGCTGTTGGGGAGCTGCAGGGGCTGAGGCTCCCCATGGCGGTGGCCAGGCCGGGCCTGGCGGGCAGGGCCTGTCCGCCCCAGCCGGGAGCAGGCAGCCGGGGGCACCGGGGCAGCCCCGGCCCTGGACACCTCCCTGGGGACGGGCCGAGGCCAGGCTGGGACGCGGGCCCGCGGGTGGGCCCGGCTCGGCGGGGCCCGTGGCCGGGCAGGGCTGTGGGGAGCTGGAGACGGGCCCTGCTGCGGCGTCGCTGGGGCAGGGCCTGAGGGCCCTGGGAGGCTGATGTGGGGTGCTGGGCCGTGGGGGAGCCCCGGGGGGCCGGGCAGGGACAGTCAGGTAGTGTTTCTTGTCGGTTGGCTGCTGCCGTCCGAGCTGGGTGCCTTCCTTAGCTCCCTCCCTTACCCTCAGCAGGCTTAGCCGTGCACCCCGGGACTTCAGCATGCTGTAGTTGACAGTGGGGTTTTGTGTTGGTTTCCAGAGCATAAAACACAGGCAGATTCTCTGGGCAGTGGAGCACGTAAGGACAGCATGGCTAAGCTTGTGTGTATATTCACAGTGCTTGTTTGGAAATGTACGATGGTTTTGCCCCAACAGAGTTTAATTTAGAGCTCAACAAAAACACTCCGTGGCCTAAACTGGTAAAGTATCCCCTTGAAAGTGCACAACTGGTCCAAACAGAGCCCTGATTCAGCACTTAGTTACAGTTTTGATCCCCTGTTGCACATGAGTGTGAGCACAGTCAAAGGCTTGTGCCGGTTGCTGTCGGTGCCCCTCTGCAGTCAGTGCTGACCTTCTGCCTCCTTCTGTCAGACACATGAAAAATACTATACCTGCGTAACACAGGTCCTAATCTAATCTAAACTGCTGATTTCAGATTTTTCCACCAAACTTTGTTGGATAAACTTTGTATCAGCGAAGTTCATGCCTGATCAGCTATGGGCTGTTCTCCCACGGCTAGCAGAAAGCTTGGCATACACCCCCAAAGGCAGCACCGAAATCTGCACCTCTGGTCCAGGTCAATTAGTAAATACTGACAGTAAACTGATTTACTATTAGTGATGTGGAACCGTAGCCCTGGGCTTTTCATTCTTAGATCATTTAGCAAAGAATAAAGATGTTCATGGTTTTGTTTGGCTAAACTAAGGGCAGTTCACCATGTACTCGCGTGAAAACAAGTCCTTCATATAGCTCGGTGTATTTTCAGCCTGATAATATTTCCTCTACACCGATAGGTGACTAATCAGAGCTCCAGCCTCAAGGAGATAGCAATGATTGTTGCTGCTAATCTGTCTGATATTAATAAATTGAGTTAAACGGTTTCTTATAAAAAGATTTTGTTGTTTTCACGTTCTAGTTCAACCTTCATTTGACTGGAGATATTCATGCTATAACTGCTGCAAATAATTTGCTGGCTGCTGCCATTGATGCTAGGATCTTGCATGAGAACACTCAATCTGATAAGGTGAGAATTATTTTCTGATATCCACATGACATTTTTTCTTTTCAGTTTTTCAATAAACTGCATTTCAAAGCAAAATAAGTTGATAATCTTTTTATGTTTTCACCATGTGAACAGCAACTATTGCTGAAGCCATTCTAGGTTCTGCTGGGATACTTTGCTTATAGAATATATTATTCTGGCAAATAGCTATCTTAAGGTAGTCTTTAAGACAAGGATCTTATACCCGGAACATTGTCAGCTATTTCAGACTGTACTGAATAGTCTAATAAAAGATGTTTTCTGTATATATAATCTTATTCTTTTTAGTAATTTGTATACTCCTTTTAAAGTTAAAAATTACACTTCTGGTGTATAGTTGGGTATGATGTACCTTAAGACGAAGGCATGGTGGGGAAAATAAACTAGATCCTCTTCCCTCCACTAAATCTGTTGTGACCTTAATGCAAATGCTAACTTGACTCTTTAAAGGGAGGAGAGAAAGTAAAGGAAGGAGCCTCCTTTTTTCGGCTACAGTGTTAAAACTGAGCAGCGCTGTCATATCCCCTTTACCTGGTACAACACAAATGTGCGTTTAGGCCAGTTTGCAAATGATGGTTAAAGTTTGAATAATTTAGACCTTGGTGAAAGTTTTGAAGGGTTCCCAATTTCAAAAATAATACTTTTTTTTTTTTTTGTGAAACATAGAAACACAGTAATTTTGGTAATTGGATTTAGCCTGTTAAATCATAGGCGTTGCTTAAAAGCCTGCCACCTTCCCAGAATTGTTTTTTAAATCGCTAACCAGAAGTCCACATTTTATGTTGTTGGGAAATTCTTACTGAACTTAATCTGAATAAAATAAAAACATTAGAATTTTATTTAACTAGTTCCTGGTTGTGACTTTTTCTTTCATTAACTTATCATGTGTTTTTTCTAGGCTTTGTATAATAGACTGGTTCCAGTAGTTAATGGCATGAGAGGATTTTCTGCTATTCAGCTTGCCCGTCTGAGAGTAAGTTGTTAATGTAGTCTCTCCTCAACTATAGTATCTCTTCATGTACTCTCACACATTTTGTTTAAAACTAGTTGATGTATGAGACTAAGTTTGTATAAACCTCCCTCATGAATTTATCAAGTCCAGGCTTTTTTCTGAAAGCATCGTCCTTGAAGTAATAGGATCTGGGTCTCATGTTATTTTCCTAACCAACATTTTTGCTATTCTTTTCTCCTGAAATAAACCAATAATATTTTTAAATGCTGTGTCTTTCCTTATGAAATATTAAAGTTAGAGTTTTTAAAATACTTTTCCTATTATGGTAAAGTCACATTTGAAAGCTCACATTCTTTGGTTTTGCAATATTTTCTGGGTTTGAAAGTTTATCATAGCGTATACTTCTGGGGTTTTTTTTAATGTCAATTAGATAGCGTTCTTCCTTTGAGGGGCAGAAGTACATTTGTGTGCGTAGTATATTTTTGCATCCCATCTTGCTTCCTGAGTTCTTCCAGAAGAGCTTCCTATGCAATTCATGTATGAATAACGTATCCGGATTTGAGGCTGCCATTCTGATAAATAACAAGAGAGCAACACAGGCCGCTAGCATAGGGGAAGGAGAGTATGAGTCCCTTGAATATGACCCTTATGGACAGCTTCAGTCTTTGGCACCCAGTTCCATGTTTGTTGTTGGCTTTTGAGTCCTGACCGGTGTTGTTTCAGAGTCACCGGATGGCAGGGGTGTGTGCTTGGAATTGGGGGTGGAAGGGAGTATAGAGGTAATACCAGCTTCTGTTTTGAGAAAGGGGCCGGGGGCGGGGGGGGAAGTTTCTCATAATGTTTTAAGCTTTTGTGCTGCTCATTTGAATGCCAGCAAACTAAAATGTGGATGATGCCTTGACTCTGTGGCAGAGTAGATCTCACAGAATTTTCCATCAGAATTTTGGAGTCCTTGTTTACACTATGTGTAGGGGAGGAGGGGGAGTGATTTAGTTATTCATGATATACCAACTATGTCTGCAGCTGAAATGCATTTCTCTCTCTTCCCATGAGCTGCAACTCAGTAATAAAAAGTCTGGCTTTATAACATTTAAATACATGCATCATAATTTCCAATATAACTGAATTATTTTGCCTTGAATTATTTTTAGTATAATGATTCCTTATACTTTAAAAAAAATCAAATGTAAAAAAATATCTTTATGGGATGGGGTTACATTGTTTTTCAAAAGAGGGTTATTAAGATTGAAACTCCTCCCTTACATGTGTGGTTGGGACTTGTAATTACAGAAGGTCCCATGCAAATTTTGTTTTCCAGTTCCTTATCTAATGTCAGGAGCTGCCTTTCTCATTCCCCTGCTCCTCAGCTTTTTTCTCTTTTTGCCAGTAATTATTAGCTTAAGACCTCCTTACCATACCTCCTCTCTTTAACTGCTTCTATCCCAGTCTTTTCTTTGTCTCCTTTTCCACATCAGCTCTGTGTCTTACTTCCTCCCATCTGCATCCAGATCAGTCAGGTTTGGGGCTTTTTGCTGCTTAGATCCAGTATAGACGTTGTTGAGACCCTGGGATGGATAGGCTGCTTCCTTTGCAGTCCCAGTGCCCAGCCCTCCTTGCAGCAGTTGGAAGTTATAAAAATGACTGAAAATTTTGCTGTCAACCCTCTGTGGAAAAATGGTCTGGGAAAAATGCTCTGGAAAAATGTATCTGGGCAAATTCCTGATAAATCGAGCAGGAGGGATGAGCGCTGAACTCTGACTGCCGTCCCCCAGTGGAGATGCTAGTGGGATATTGCTCCTTTCTCAATCTGCCTATTTTCATAGAATTTGTAAGAAACTATCTCCTAACTACATCAAATTGGATTTAAACTGGCCAACAGATTAGAAAAATATTAATACAGGACTGGCAGTTGAGGACATAAGCCTTTCTTCATTAAAACTGAAAAACCTTAGGGTACCAAATGTCAAAACCTGCAAGCTGTTTTCAACAGCTTTTCGCCCTTCTCAGTACAGTGAGAAATGCTCCAGTGCCCGCATCTGGATTTGAAAGCATCCTTCACAGTCTGAGACAACAATCCTCCAAAAGGAGCATTGCGAAAACCGTTTTAATACTCTCAAAAGGATGCCCCCAGCTTTCTAGAAATAACTGTCGGTTTAAATAGGGAAGTAACTGTGGTAGCTCTTTGAAACTGAGTATTTTTAGACTTTTAGATTTGCTTTATTTTTAGTACTGAAGTATAAGCATTTTGGTTTATTCACTGATGAATGCTTTCTAATGCCAGAGAAAATTAAGATTTTTCTTTTTTTAAGACTGCAGTTCTTAAACACAGTTTTCTGATCCATCTTTATGTAGATTCACCTAAAGAAAGGTGTGCTGTTGCTGAAATAGTGAATCTGTAAAAGCCAGGGGGTATTGGCTCATTCATTATAAGTGACTGAGTTTATCGATAATGGGCTCTTAAAGCAGAATTTTTTATTTCATTCAGAGATGATTCACACAAGACAACCCATGGGTCTGTCAAAGATTTCCACAAACCAGAGCAAACAATTAATTATCTTTTTATTAGTAACTGATAATAGTGAATTTCCTCTTTGGTTTACATTAAGAGTTTCTTCTGTGTAAGAAAGAGATTGCTAATTTAATGGCCTATGAGTATTTCTCCTTTTTTGTTTCATTTCTCTATCTACGTTTGTCCCTATTTTAGTTACAGGCGTTTTCCTATGTATTTGTTTGTGGTTATTTTTTAATATTTTTGGTCCTGACATGCTTCTTTCCAAAATGCTTGCTGGAAGTGGGGGTGATAAGCCAGAGCAGCTCTACCTGTTGAAGCAAAAAAGCCACTTCATTGCATTTCTTTAATTTGTTTTTGTGTAGAGGCTGGGAATAAACAAGACTGATCCTGGGACTTTAACAGAAGAGGAGATCGGCAAATTTGTGCGCCTTGATATTGACCCATCTACTATAACTTGGCAAAGAGGTGTGTAGTCAAAAAGCCTCACTTCAGCTTGGATTTAATCATAACTTATTTCCTAATTTGCTTAATTTTACCTGAATCAGAGCTGTTTCTGCTCTCTGACTGTAAGAACAACCCATGTGCAAGTGGGAAAAGTGCGTGCGTGACAAATTTGGGTGCAGTATGTTGCTCTAAACTTGGTCAAATATCTGCAGAAACTCAAGAGACTTTGCTAATATTCTGAAAGATAGGTTGCTCTGACAGTTTAAGTACATCCCTTGTCTCTCTCACGTTAGATAATACATCTTAAAACATATGAAAGTGGCTTTTCTGTGCATTTTACAGATCTTACCCATTCTTTTCTTGACTGTGTCTATTATGGTTTTAGATTATTTGTACTTACTCTACTTGATTTTGGTCCCTCATCCTCCCCAGCTCAGCAGCCTGGGTAGCTCAGAGGCTAAATATGCCTCAGGGATTATGGTTTTTTTTAAGTGTCTGGCGTTGTTTGCTTTGCTAGGAAGAAGAGGTGAAAGATGTGGTACGGTTTCAACTAGATATGCCCAGCAAACCAATATCCACTCTCACACCCTTAGACAACTCCCCTCTGCATTTTGCAGTTCTAGTGCCGGGTTAAATTTCAGTGTTTACCTCAACTTCTGTATCTCTGTCTTTAAGCAGGTAAACTCTGCATAAAGTTTTGAGCTGAATTCCTTGGGATTTTGTTTTCTTCCTAAGTTCTCAAGCACCAAAGTTATTAGTTCAAAATTTTTGTTAAATGGAACGTATTGTGATGCTCAGAGAAATAAGGTGAATCTGTTGAGAAGTGAGGAGTCTTGGCCGTGCTTTTCTGTGCCCTTTGTGTGCATGTCGTCTCAGACGTGATATTTTTCTCAAGGTAATACCAGAGGATGTGGCATAAGATGTTTTATATTAGTCACACAGTGTGTCTGGAAGAGACCTGTATTAGGATGAAGGAGTAATATAAATATTTAGTGTAATATGACTCATCGTTTTTATCAGCACTGGTTTGGGAGGAGGCAACATTACTCAACAGCTGTTAACCTCAAGTGAGTTACTTAATTCATCTCAAACAATGTTAGTGAAACTTCTATTCCACACAACTCCATATGATGTACATATCTTAAACATTTCAGAAAAAAAATTGGGTTTAGGAATGTTTTAGATAACTTGGAAAATGTTTTATTTGGGACTGTTTCTGCAATCCATATGTCTGTGAAGCTTGTTATGTACCAGGGAATTTGTAGGGCAGAAGAGAAAGCTATCAGATTGTCTGAAAATTGATTTTGGTCAGGACCTGTTTCCACAGAATCGTCACAAGCTTAAAGTTCATTGTCATCTTATACTAACTCTAACAGGTACAACATACTGAAAAGAAGGAAAGCTTCCCTCTACTTACCCTTCCCTTGGTATTCAGATCCTCTTTATACCTCTAGAGAATAAGGAAGTAGATACATTAAACCTAACACCTGGTTGAACCTAAACTTTCCTGAAACATTTACTTTGGGTAAGGAAGAGGGAAAATTTGGAGAAGGAAAAATTGCTTTTGTGACAAAACCAATTATTTCTTATTTTGCTACTATTAAGTGCAGCTATTGGAATCTTCCTGGAGAATGAATTCTGACCACGGTGAGAAAGCCAGTGTATCCCAGTGACCAGAAAGAGTTGCAGGGGTAGTTACAGTTTCATGGTAAGAGTGTTCAGGTTGCATGATTTCGCTAGACAAAAAGCAGCCCACTGGCTGTCCAGGCTGGTGGGAGGGCTCGTTCCTGCTTGCAGCAGTGCCTGGGTAGGCAGGAAAGACATGTAGATCTGCTTAAGGCTGCTCGTGAGACCGAGCTTCCTAGGAGGAGAAGGGGTAAGTTTGTGCTTGAGAGACCAGCTTGCCATATGGCTTGACGGTGGCATATGGTACCACAGCTTGGTATGAGGCTACTGCTTCCATGTACCGGGCTCTGTTCTGCAATTTCTGCCAGCACTGTAGTATTTTAGAGTATGACGGTATATAAATAGAAGCCAAAATGAGTTAGCCAAATCCGTGTTGCACCATCCCTTAAATGGAATTCCTGAAGAAATTAGGGACCTAAATAACATGTAGTGGTAAGAAGGCATGTACGGTATTTACAACAGCCCCGTGAGAAATGCCCAAGAAGGGGAAGTGGCTTAAACCTTGCTTTTCTGCCAGCTCACTCACAACCCCTAATTGGGGTTGTACAGGATTGAGATTCAAAGTCCCTCTTGTTCTTGGGTAATTACGTCATCCTTTTCTGTACAGACAAATTTTTTAATCTCCAAAAGCACCAGGAAAAGTGGGAGGAGATGATTTCACTGACCTTCAGTACAGACAGCTTCTCCAGCGGTTCCTTGATTCTCTGCTTCTAAATGAACAGGGCTCAAATCTTACACCTACCAGAAGATTGACTTCATTGCCAAGCTACAAACTCAACTGATCAAGAGTACTTTCCACCTTTTCTTTTAGAGTTGGTGCAAACTGAAACATTTGTAGGGCTAAAGAGCCTGTAAGAAAGAGGGAGCCTATTACTGCGTTTTGTAGGGATTGCCGTTCCTGGGAAGGAGAAGCCTTGGAGTTCAGTCTCATTTTCTAACAAACAGAAACATCCTCCCAGTGTTTCTTCCTAAGAAACATCCTGATCGGTTCTCAGCAGATGAGAGAGCTCTTTGATTATTCTCAGTCCTTGCTTTTGGTTCCTACAAAGGCACGTTTGAAGTTGAGTGTTGTCAGTGCAGAACTGGAGAACTTGGCTCGCGATGATTGTTAGTGGAGTTAGCAATTCCACAGGATGATTTGGACATGCCCTTGCAATACCAAAAGTGTTTCCAGGTTAGAAATACAATTGTCTGAAATTGAAGTTGTGTTAAATAGCAGATGGTTGATCTTGGCAGTTGAAAAAAACTTCCTTTGAATGCTGTGCAGCTGAATGTGGAGTTAGTTACTGTGATATGCTTGAAAGTGACTTGTCTGGAAGAACCAATCTGACAACATAATCATCCTTTAAAAGAGAAACAGACCAAGTTTAACCTACATCACGCAGTCTTAAAATCAATTCTTAACAAGTCAATGACAAAGCAACTGATTTGAAGTAGGTCTGAGGTGCATTGTATCTACTAAGACAGATTTTTCTTGTGTAGGTAAAATATTAATTTGTATGTTAGAATATTAAGAATCTGTTAGCTTCAAATACTGTTCAGAGAAATTGTATTTGAGTTGTTTCAGCCTGTCATCTAATGGTATCAACCAGAAGGGAGAAACTGAGTCAGTGCTAATGCTAGCATGCAGGAGCGTGGCTGACTGGTTACACTGTTCAAGCAGCTGAATCTTACGTGTGTAACAGCAGATATGCCTGGAAGAACCCAGATCCCTGAGTTCTTGTTAACATGTTTTGCTTTTGCTATTTCTTTATTTCAGTGGTGGATACAAATGACAGATTCCTGCGCAAAATAACTGTTGGGCAGGCAAATACAGAGAAAGGATTTGTCCGTCAGGTATGTAAAGGCAGCTAATATATGGCATTCTGGACAGACTTTGCTTTGGGGGCTGAGAGATGTTTCTGCAGTTCTTTCAGCATACCACTTTGAATTGCAATGCTAACATCTGATGCTGTTGTATAGTATCCTTGCAGTGAAACTGATTGTGTTAATGAGTAACTGAGTCTGAAGTTTCAGGAACAGAAACCAGTGCATATTGCACAATGTGTTGAAAGCACTTGAAAAAATTGCCTATGTTAGGGATTCAACATTGTCATCCTACGAGTATAAAAGGTGCCCTTATGCCCTCATAAGGTTAATTTGTATGATTTTTCTTACTTTTTTTAAGTCTCTCAAACTATTTGCGTAGTATTTATGTAATTTAAATTACATTTAGGTTTAATGTTAAAAAAAATGGGGGGAGGGGTGGGTCGTGTGTTATTAGTCCGTTTGGTGAGGACTGAAAATGACCATTAGCTTTTTGTTTAGAGTTTTCATTGCCCTATCATGCAGCTCTGCTCTGGGATCTAAACTGTAAGAACTCTGAGCATGTGCTTAATTTTAATATGTGGGCTTGAAGGGATAGTTCAGAAAATTAGTATGTGTGTACTTTTCAGCAGTGTAAAAAGCTACCCTACATTACTATATGAGAGCTTCTGGAAGTTTATTAAAGAACTCACTGACAAATTGAAAGCCAGGCTTTTCCAACACTGAGTAAGTATTCCTGGTGTCATGTGGATAAATCCATTTCTGAAGCAATGCAGTGTGGAACAGCAATGCCAGGTGCAACAAACTCATTGTGATAATGTGGAGTTGCTCCTAATTTGATGAAGATATTGAAATCTAACATTCTGGATCATGAAATTCATGAGGTTCTGACTATTTTGAGGTGAATAGCTATTGTGGTAGAGATAAGGCTTTCATTCATTTTGGAAATCCTATCTTTAATTTTTCTTTATCATTTCAGACCTCTTCTGGGCTTTGTGCCTAAATAAAGAGAGCAAAAAATAGTGCTAATGTTTTTGTTCAATTCAGCAGGTAAAACAGTCAAATTGGAGAGAAGAACTTAAAAGAGAAATCATAGAATCATAGAATGGTTTGGGTTTGAAGGGACCTTAAAGATCATCTAGTTCCAACCCCCCCTGCCATGAGCAGGAACACCTTCCAATGCTCACTTGTTTTGGTTTTGATCACACAGGGTAGAGACTTTTCTGTCTATAACTTACACAAAACTCAGTATTAGCTAATACTCATCTCTGATAACGGGCTAGGACTACAAAATATTACACTTGGTACAAGTTCCTTCAACATTTGAGATGTTTTTCTATGTTTAGATTGGTTTCAGTGACTCAATGTGATTATTAGCTTTGAGCCAGGTTCTGCGAGCCTTATTGTGCAGCATTTTACCACTGTAATTATACTGCTGAGTTAAATGTGGGTTGTGTTCTTGTAGAGTGCTAGTTGACATATGGCTGTCGAATGTTGCTTCCGTACTGTTTGGGCTAGAATTACCTTGATGCTTTCAATTTTGGTATGTTGGACTGATGCATATCCATTTGCATGTTAACATGGGCTTAGTGACTCGAGAACTAGAGCTAACAGTTAGGAAAACTCATTTCAGAGCCTAGCCGGAGATCCAGAGAAAACAGGACTTCATAGTTAACAGATGCATTTTATAAATATTTGGAGTGATGTTCTAGCGCTCTTCAAATCACCGACACCTGGGTAAAATGGCAGAGCACAGCAGGAGCAAAGGTCCGCACTTTGATGAACAGGGACGCTGTGGTTTCTAAGGAGTATTACATGACTGATGCTCTTGATCCTGCAATTGAATCCATGTGGGTGGATCCTTTCATCAATAGAGAACTGACTTTACAGCTAAGGCTTCTGTCAGCACTTCATAGGTGTGTAAAAGGTTATTAGAGTTAAAATAGCATCTGCTACCACAGTCTTTTTGCCTGTTTTTTCAATTAAATACTATGTCAGTCTTTGAGCATCTCCATGGGATTGTATTTCCTGTCCTTTTGGGTTTATACAGAAACAATGATGATAAAACCTTTTTTTTTTTGGTCTTCTGATAACCATTTTGACAAAGTTAGATAATATTCCAGTATATGGGTTGGGCATAGATTTCTCAGGCTTACTTCCTGTCTTACATATGCTGCAGTGACTTGCTGGGGACATCCTTAACTTCAGAAGAGATAGCAGCATCCATGTCGTCGCAATGCTAACGATGTTCATTGTGTACCCAGCTATTCTGTTAGGTACAGAACTGCTTCCAGGGAATACAGAAAAATCTGCTTTGTAACTTCAGTGTTCCATTTGAATCCCTGTGCTGAAAATCAAAATTACAGGGTTATTTTTTGTTTTCCGTGGTATATATCTCTTCCTTTCTGTGCCCAATGCAGAAAAGTGCTCGGGTGTCTTCAGAAGTTTTGACTAAACGTGCAGGTACATAGAGGTCAGCCTGAATAGGGCTGCTCTGAGCTGTGGCTGTCAAGACAGAATCTAAAAGCAGGAACATAGGTTAAAAAAGGGCAGAAGCTGTTAAAGTACTAGGCAAATGGATAGAAGGGGTAAGGTATACGTTGAATAATTCTCTGTATAGATGCTTCTTAAAAACAGGCAAAGCCCTCAGTTTGAACAGATTCCTCTGGTATTAGTCAGTATGGGATACATCTGGTAAAGGTCTGACATAAAAACAGCCCTGTGGGTTTTTTTACATAGGTAGCAGTAGGATGTCAATTACTAAATTTTTGAATAAACTTTAATTGCTGGAGATGGAGAGATTACTAAAGAAGTTGCGGTTCTCGTTCACCCCCAACATTGCATTCCTATCACATAATACATTGGTGACTTTGCCTCTCTTCTCTTTTTACGTTCTGACAGCATGCGACCTGGGCTTTCCTAATAGTAAATTAGTACAAATACTGCTAATGTATTCTGCAAGCTCTTAAAGAAAAGTAAGGACCACAGCTTACACTGTGCTGAAATACTGCACAGTATGGATGTATTTCTACAAGAGCAACAGAACTGATGCCACATATATTTCCTGGGTATTTTTTAACTTACGTATTTTTTCATTACAGAAAAGGGGGGGGGGGGAAGATATATTTTACATTATCATAGGTCAAGCATAAGACCTAGCAGCATAGACTCTAAATTTTGAGTTTATGTAGAAAAAGAATGATCAAATGTAACAAGAATGTTTTTGAAACCAGAATAAAAAACTTTTGGAGAGCATTACAGAAGAAAAAAATCCAAAACAAAACAAAAAAAAAAACAACCAAAAAAACCCAAAGACCAACACAGTGCTGTGCTCATGCCAGTAAAGGTCAAAACACATCTGTTGATTTTCTTTTTTTGCCACAGAAAAAAATTCTTGGTCCTTCAGGGAGCTTCTGCTGAGGATAATGTGAGCCAAGGGGCTAAACACTTCGCAAGACTGGTCCCCAAGTAAATGAAGTGTAACAGAGAACATTAAGGAGGGAATATAAACAAAGTGTTTGAAGTTACTCTAGTCTGAGTGATCTCAAAAGCTGTAGGTTACAATTTAGAACTTGTTTGAATTCCACTGTGAAATCTGCCTTTCCTGAGTCTATTCCCGACAATTCCCTGTGAGCATCTGACCTGCCTTTGATTTGGGTCATGATTCTCATTTCTATTTTACAGGCTCAGTTTGATATTGCTGTTGCAAGTGAAATTATGGCCATCCTGGCACTTACCACCAGCCTTCAAGATATGAAGGAGAGACTGGGGAAAATGGTGGTGGCTAATGACAAGAATGGAGAACCAGTAACAGCGGAGGATTTGGTACGTACAGTGCTGTAGACCTACGAATAACCTCTGATGCATTTGTTTTGCCTCTTGAAGCATTAAAAAGCCCAGGTGCATGCCAAGGATTTTGCTTTGAACAGCACAGTAAGGTATTGAAGAAAGATCTTCTGGGCCAAAACTTGCTCACAACGAGAACAAGATGTAGAACTCATTTCTCCAACTCTTTGGTAACATCTGGTTCAGGAAGTCTCTGGTCTCCATAACCTACTTGGATAGTTTTCTGCAATTCTTAAGGCAAACAAATTTGGTGCTGGAGGGAGTCAGAGTGCAAGCTCATATTTGAGAGAGCTGGTAATGTTTGCTACTGTACTTGTAAAGTGTGCTCAGAAGTTACAACGATAGTTACCACATGAATGCTTATATCACTAAATCAGAATGGAAACAAGCGATTCTTAATTCATAGGTTGCTGATAGTGCTTGGGACAGGGTTATCTCTTCATGTCGTTAAGACTTTTTCTTCCTTACCTTCATTTAGTTAGTTGCTGTTTCCTCATTCCCTACTTCAGCTTCTGAAAGAAGTCAATACATTCTTCCTTTATATCAAGTTCTCGCCCTTATAGCCAGGCTGTGAGTCAGTAAACAGTGGTTGGAAGCTCAAATGTGTTTGTGTGTGTGGCAGGTTCTGGTGCAGCCAGAAGCTACCAGTTAACCCTTGCAATCCTGCTGTATGCCAAGAGTAGGCTCACTGTGATTGGCACTAGTTTACTGTAGCATTATATTACTTGAATTCTGAAGCCAAATTAGGTTCATATATTGCAGATTGACAGCACACCCGAAATACAATAAATGTGATAATGCTTTGCTGTTATGCTTTTTTATCACCTAAATATATCCTTATAGCAACTGTGATCTGTCTTGGAGCCGTGCTTTCGTGCCACCCTGCTGGCAGTGACTACCTGTATCACACTGTCGTGCTTTAACCCCAGCCAGCAACTCAGCACCACGCAGCCGCTCACTCACTCCCCCCACCCCCGACCCAGTGGGATGGGGGAGAGAATCGGAAAAAAAAAAATAAAGTAAAGCTCGTGGGTTGAGATAAGAACAGTTTAATAGAACAGAAAGGAAGAAACTAACAAGGACACTA
>JAVKLA010000081.1:32308688-32322850 GCA_034782735.1 Sagittarius serpentarius | reverse complement strand
ATTCTTCTCATACCGAACTGAAAAACACAGCGCTGTACCAGCTACTAGGAAGACAATTAACTCTATCCCAGCCGAAAGCAGGACACACACAGACTATGTGTGTGTTTTCTTGTTTGTCCCTTTTGTGTGGACATCTGTACAAACTTACTGCATTTCTAGAATGAGCAAAGGAACCAGTATCCTGCCTTGTCAGCAAAGAGCAAATCCACAAGCCACGAATAACTTCACACCCTTAATGAATTCCAGTTTAATAAGTAAATGAAAACATAATATCTACCTTGCCTGGATTTAAGATTAACATTAAGATAAAGGCACCAAAATTTTTAAGTACAGTCGTCATTAAAATTCAAAGCAAATCAACTACTCCCAATTTTAGGCAGGAGACATGAAGAACTGCATTTAATATTCTAGCCGCTGAAGTTTTGATTTTCCTTTTCAATTGCGTAACTTTGTCTTGGCCAAATGGAGGGGAGTGGGGAATGAGTTACCTTATAACGCATATGCAGAAACTTTAAAATAATTCAATGTCAGAATTAGAACTACATTTGAAATGCATGATTTTAATCTTGATGCTGCTTTTGTATGAAAGTACTTTAATGTGTTAATATTGCAAAATATTTAACTTGTCTTCAACCACTTAATGCTAATCAGCTTGAAGAATGGAAACAGTTGCTTTTCTGTAGTCTGTGTCATCTCTAGTTGCTCTGTAGAAATACAGTGTTAGGGCTGAAATGATGAACTGCATACAAAGAACATTAAATTTTTTTCTACTAAGTCCCTAAAATGAAAGTAGTGCTCAGCAAAATGTCTGTTACTAATTTGGTTTTCTTTGGCCTTTTTTTAAACAAACTTCCTATGCTTAGTGTCTCAATGATTTGATAGTGTCACTTGTGCCGAACATATGTTTCTAGTTCTTCTTTAAAGCAGTGTTCTATATTATACAATAGAAGAACTGCCCAGAAAAAAAAAGAAATCATCAGAGTGTCAAGGATATGACCATCTGCAGCTATGCTGCTGCATTCTTTTTCTTCTGCAGATTCTCTTCTTCGTACCATGCACAGGGAGGGCTTGGGTGCATGTCGTGATTGTGAAGTGCAGAAACTCCTACCTCCTTTGTTGTGGAGCATGTTACAAACGAGGATGGGAACTATGGGAAAAATAGGAAGGCGATTTCATGGTTAAGGCAGAAAATGCCTTTTTGGAGAGTTGAATTCTTTTCCTGTGTTTTTCACAAAGCTTATGCGATGCTGTGTCCATACAAACTGATTCTTAGAGTACATGAGGAGTTATGCATTCCTCAATCTGGCTTGATACCCAGGAGCTAAACAGCTGAAATCTATGGATAGATTGAAACACATTCAAGAACTTTGAACCAGGAGAAATGATTTTATGTTGTCTCAAGTTAAGCGTCCAAAATTGGTGAATACTTTTGAGTTTGATCCTTGTATGTACCAGTTTCTCTTCTGAAAACAGGAACAATTGTTCATTTCTGCAGACTTATTAATATTGGTGAAAAAGTCAGATGCTGTGGTGTTGGGATTTAAGAAATGTCAAAAAAGCAAATTAATGTTGGGTTTTCTTACCAAGATTTCTTTATCAAACTAAATACTGCTTACTTTGTACAAGGGGAGAGACCTTATGAATAACCGTACTGCACTTGTGAAAGTGTACTGTATGAAGTTGAATCCTCTGGAAACAAGTAGCAGGAGATGTATAATCAAAGACCATCCCACGTCATAATACGTATGTACAAAGGAGATAAATTTCAGTTCTATCGGGTAGCATTTCACCTCTGTTCCTGGTGTCTTCCCACAGGTGGTCAGTCTGTTTGAACAGCCCGCAACTAAACCTGCTGTTTCTAGACTTTAAATGCAGTTTCTACTCTTCCCCCTCCTGCCTGTGCTGCCTATATTGTTACTATTCTTCTGCAAGCCTAACTTTTGACCCCTCTTCATTTGGACTGCTGTCGTGGTTGTATCTCTTCCTTGTACACATTAGAAGAGGATTCCTTTAGGATCCAGGATCTTTGTTTGTGGTCCGGGTGTCCAGACCCAGATCTGGTCCAGCCTGGTGCAGGCTGTAGATACAGTTGTTAAACCCCAGGCTGTAAGAACACCCAACACTGCGGCTACAGCTTCCTGGGCAGGATGGAGCAAGGCTAAGCATTCACTAATGAGTATCTGCGAACTGTAATTTTTGTTTTCCCAAGGTTTGTATCTTGAGCAAATTTTCAGATGTGGTAAGAGGTTTGATATGAAGCCATTCTCCTCCTGCATTTTCTTCCTTCTTTCAAGTCAGGGTCAGAGAGGAGGTGAAGCTTTATAGCTCAGAAAGGAAACATCTCAAGACAAGTGAATGTACAAAAAGCAATATATATGGTTTTCGCATGCTCTCAATCCAAGAACAGTTCAATCATTTTGACTTAAGTTTTCATAAAAGAAAATCAAGTTTAAAAGGTTGAATCTGTCACAGCTACTTGAGATGGAACTTTTTAGCCCAAAGAACTGCAATTGCATATAAGTTTAACAAATTTTAAAGGCAGCTTTATCATGGGAAGTACCACACAACCTGAATAATGGGTGGTGCTCAGTCCTACCTGTCACTTATAAAAATTCTGGGATTCATGTTTTATATATGCTACCCAGATTGAATTTATGCAAGTTTAAATTTTTGACGGTAGTCTTTAGTTCATTGGAATCTGTGTGCACCAAAACCACTAAACTCTTCCCTGTGATTTGTTTCCAGATGTACACACAATATATTTCACAAAAACACAATTGCTCTTAATTTTGACTTTATATAGAATATATTTATAATAATACAATAGTAAAACCTAAAATACACATTGGCAGATATAAACCAGATGGAGGGGCAGGCTAGGAGTAATGGAAAAAAGATAAATCGAATATTTTATGAATTGAGAAGACTCCTTCCACAAGAGTAATGGATTAAATATCTGTCCTCTGTAATGGAACGTACAGAAGTCTTTGCCAAAATGTGGTGCTCATTGTACAGTATTTTGAAGACCAAATTACTTTTTGGCTTTTATGGTGTAGTAGAATTTTGATGGACACATGCCATATATTTATGTGAAATTAAATGGGTATGTATGCCCTAGATCAGTATTTCAGCAGCTATGAAAAATATTAAATAAATATGTCACTTTTTTTAAATAAGACTTCTTCTCAGCTTACTTTCTGTGCCATGCTGTTAGATTTCAATAATTCCAGGACCAAAGAAAATATCTTCATATTTACTTTTATAAATGATCTGTCAGCTGAATATATTTTGTTCTCTGGTTCATCAGAAACGTTGTGTACATACTTTACTTTAAACACAAGTAGTTGCAGTTCTCAGCTTACGGTTTAGGGTTTAGTTTTTTACATAACTGATACTGCAGAAAAATATTATTATTTTGTTAGAGGCTATAGTTTCAAATGAAGGAAGTTACAAGTCCTTCATTATTTTCCTCATAAAGAAAAGGGTTTTTCTCTGCCCTTCAGTCTGTGTAACCCTTATTCATTTCACAGTAGTTACGCTCAATCATCTTCCTTGTCATCTAATGCTGGCTTTCATTTCCACTCTTGATAAACTTCAGAGACTGCTCCACTGGAGTGCTGCACTGCTTTGAAAGTATTTTGCTTTTTCATCTAAGTTTGCCTTTTCTGTGTCACGTGTGTACTTTATTTTGTGCTCTATGATCTTTGCTGTCCTGGGGAGCATACCTGCCCTGACGACTGGTGGATTCATGGAAGGGATATTATTTTCAGAAGTACTTGGCATCAGTTCCAGGAGAGAACCCAGGAGAGTTGAGTGTCCACATACGTTTGATTCAGGATCCTACTTTTTTTTTTTTCTGGCAGTGAGTTAGTGGAAAGCTAATGATCCTTGGGCGCTCTCGCACTTAATTGGTGTGTAAGTGTCCAAGCCTCTAATTCTTTTATAAAAAATTTATCTACCTTTTCTGAATTGGAAATGGCAACCTGCTTCCTTAAATAGCTCTGAGAATCAGATCCAGGACTTTGAGTGAGCTGTGGGAATTGTTTGCTAGCTGCTTGGAGGACTGGGGATATGACAGAATGAAACTTTATTCTGATGGAGTCATGTCAGGTGGATGTGAAAACTTTATTAGCCCTTTATCTTCTAAGGATTGTTGTTGACACCAAACCTGTTTGAGAACCATGGAAGGCAGATAGACAAGATGTGTGCTAATTGGAGTCTTTGCATCTTTTTTTCTTTGCTTTCAGCTTCAGATACAATGAGTTGTTCTGTCCGGAATGCCTATCTAATATAGGTGAAGTTTCCCCAAAAGTTAAAATGTGTAGGAAGTATTTTTTGCGTCACTGTTTTTATCAGATTGGTCAAGAACTGTCAGAAAGCAAAGGAGACAGGATTTGAGCCATTATTTTCTAGGAGGGGAAGGGGAGAAAAAGATGTCCTGATTTTATTTATTTATTTATTTATTTTTATTTCTCCCCTTCTTTCCAGTCAGCGTGTCTTGGGTCAGCAAACAGCTGTTTGCTTGCTTGCTTGCTTTGAATGAGCTGGTGGTCTCATCCAGTGTGAAGCAGACAACAGAAACCCCTAATTGCATGGCTACGGCCGGCATGAGTTAACCCTTGTCAGTCCTTGGGCAGGTTTCCCAAGAAGAGTGTTACGGCTGATCTGTGGCTGCTCAGGTACTTAACCTTACCATTGACCAGCTGGAAGGTCTGATGTAAAGTTTTCCATTTCGCTTTTTTTCTCCAGAAAGTTGAATAGCTACTACAATTGCCTTTTACGTGGTAAGACTGTAAACTAACTTAGTGTTCATGCGCTGAAAATTATCAGCAGCTGTTTCTCTTGTAGCATAGTGATGAGTAGCTTATGCTATATGATGATGGAAAAACTGAGATATAGGAAGAAAATGTAAAATTAACCAACCTTTCCTTCAGGTATTTCTATTGCCTATTGCCTCCTAACTAGTGTGTGTACATGTTTCTGCTTTCTGTGAGACAGAAGATGAACAACTTAACCAGCTGTTACAGTTTTGTGTTGCTACCAACTAGAGATGAGCATCATTTCCTTCAGCTGGGGGTGGAAGGGGAAGAACTGTGCATCTGGTCTGAGAAATTCTGTCCCAGCTGGCTGCTGAATTGATCAAACAGCAGGAAAAAAAACCCAAGCTTATAGATCTAGTCAATGACTACATTGCAGACTCTGGTTTGGTTGGTTTGTTTTTTTTTTTAATGAATTCAAATTCTGCATTATGATCAACAGGAAAAAAAATATATTTGCTTTGATATATCAGTAGGATTAAAAACTGGGGTTTAATGAAGAAATTGCTAGGATTGAGAGTTGTTCCATTTCATTTTAAATTGTTAGAGCAGGGACTGGGTATTCATCATTTTATCTTGTAAGTGCTTCACATTTGGAAGTGAATCAAATCAGTTTTATAAAGCAAAATGTTATATTGAGCAGATTTAAAATTTAATATCCAAAGAAATAGACCCGCTTCAGAAAGACTTTTACAAATTACTAAAACACAAGAAATCAAAGGCATTAAGAGTGGCAGTTATTTTAATGGTCCTAAAAAGAATACTCATTTATGGATAAAATAAATATTGAAGTTACATTTTATTCTACAACCAGAAAATTTTATGGGGTACTGGTGAAATGGACCTTTATGAAATACTGTTTGTTGAGATTTGTTCTGCATTTTTAAGTTCTTTATCTAAAATAAGTAGTTTATAATCTTACCAATTAAAACAATCTGTAGCTATAAAGGAGCCTGTGGAAGTGAAAAGGAATAATAATTTCATTTTTCTTTTTAACAGGTTTTCCTTTTCCTTGCATTTAGGCTGTCAGCTTTAGATTCAGATGAGAGTAGTTGGGTATAGGTACGCCGCAGCACCAGACCGCTTCTATGGAAGAGATGGAGCCTCAGCCGTTCTGACAGAGAGCTGGCACGCCGGTGTTTCCTTGCATTTTGATCCTGACTTCTAAAATTAACATATTAAGAAGCAGAAATTTATTCTTTACTGGTTCAGAAGAGGGAAAACTATACAGTTTTGCTACGAGTTTCTCTTATTACCTCTTTGTGCGTCTATTGGGGCTTGTAGATAGTGGAGGTTTGCAAAATGCAAAGAGCAAAGAAACATCTTTCTCTCCTCCTTCTCCTTTCCTTCACTGTCCCCCAAGGAAACACTTGCTATGCTTTAGTAGAAACCAGTTTTACTATTTTGATTTCAGTCCATTTTTATCCAAGGCCAAATATTCTGCCTCATTTTTGTCTGAAGTCTATGTTCAGATGTGATGCTCAAAAAGAGGAAACTTGAATTTGTATAAAATACTGTACTGACGTAATGACCGCATGGGTTTATGTCTCTCATCTGTCATTCCAATTTTCACACAGAGTTTGATTGTTCAAACAATCAAATGAGCTGCTGCTTATAACACTACTCCTTTTTTTTTCTATCCATGATCTAGTTCTTTCAAAACAAAACACATTTTCTTCTCAAAATCAAAGTAATTTAGGAATAAATTGAAATAGATGCTTGTGGTTTCTAGATAGCACTCTGCATATAGTTTGATAGTGCTGTGCTCACTCTATAGCCAGTTTTTTCTAAAATGGGCATTGGATTTTAGTGTAGAGGGATGTCATGACTTTCTTTTATTTTAAATTCAGTCAGTGTGAAATTTATACTCACTATCCAGCAAATTTTGTAGGGAAGAGTAAGATTTCTTACAACTAAAATGCAGCAATTCACACAGCTCCTTTTGTCCTCTCATCATCACAGTAAGGCACCTCTAACTTTTAATCTCATGATGTATTCATTATCCCTAGTCAACTCTGTGTCTGCTTTCATCCTGTGTCTATTAGATATATATTGGTCCAAGTTTTGAAAAATACCCTTTCTGGTTGTTGCCAGCTATTGATTCATGGTATTGATGCTGTCATGAAAGAAATACACGTGTCATTTCTTCAGGCAGTTCTAGCAAGTTACTGCTTTCTTGCTCTCTCAGGTCTCAGTGGCCTTTGCTTCTGCTTTGTCTTTTGTTCCCATGAACATCCTTGTGCTGATCGCTTAAAACTCTGTTTCTGGTCTCTCCATGAAATAGGAAGAATATTTACCTACTGCCTTTTAACTGTATTCAGAGCAAAATCACTGCTATTTCTGGCACGCTCTGTAAATACAGTATGTTAGAGGTCTTGAGGTAACATCTAAATAAACTCTTTATGCACCACTGTAACACTGCTTATCCATTATGGTTTATGAGCACACTTTCTTTTTCTCCTTTGAAGTGTAAGGTTTTTGTTCCCTGTTTTAACTGTAAGCTTAAGTGTAACTCAGAAATGTTGTACCTTAGAATGGGCTTTCTTAAAATGTGGACTCTCTTGTTTTTTAGGGAGTAACAGGCGCTTTGGCAGTTTTGATGAAAGATGCAATTAAGCCCACACTAATGCAGACATTAGAGGTGAGTATGGCCTATGATGCCTGCCCTTCTTCAGCTTTCAAATTCTGTATTGTGCTTGTCATGCTTCTCTCCAGCGACCGCGCTTAACTTTCAAGGTTCAAGCCAGGGTCAAATCCATAAAGGCGTTTTAGCAAATGTTCATTTGTGTATGTTAACTAATCAACTCTAACTGCATTTATACCTTTTTGGTGTTTTTTTTTCTTTCTTTGATGCTCTGGCTTTAGTCGTAATTTTGCCTAGTGTTGCAAACAAGATGCAGTGCACTGTTGAACTGCTTCTGAGCACGCTGGAAGGCACGTTGGGCTTCCAGGTAATAGACTTCCTTCTGTTTCCCATCTTGCTCTTCTAGGGAAGTTTCCTTTTTATGTATTTGCTTTATATGTACGTTCCCATGATGATTCCCACAGCCCAGCATTTTGAGTGGAACATAGATGCTTGGCTGAGGACGTTCTATTATCAGAGTTTGTGCCGTTCAGAAACACAGGAGGCTCCTTTTGCCTGGTTATGCTTTTTCAAAAGGCGGCTCCCAACCACCCTGTCTTGCCATAATGCCTTGAGGAACTGAATGAAGCTTTGCTGGCCTATGAGAGGAATGTTTTACACTTAGCCTTAGTGGGTTTTCTTCCAACAGCTCAAAGAACGCAGAATTAGTACAACCTAACTTTGTGTCTGGGCAGTCTACTATTGCCTTTTCAATAGTAAGCTGAATGATGAGGAATATTCATGGGCAGAGGGAGGAAGAAAAATGGGGAAATAATGAAGCAGTTTTGGAAACATGCATTTGGAGAAATATTAACGTATATTATTGAAAGTCTGACCATCAAAATTACATAGCTGGAATATTTCACAACAATTCCTGGTATGGTGAAAAGTTGGAGAATGTAGAAAGATACCAGTGCAATCCCTGGTTGGTAAAAATGTCTCATTTTCTACAGCATGTCAAAGTGATAACTACCTTTTTGCTTTTGTGTTTGGATGGGGACAACTTCCTACTCTCAGGGAATATTAGAAAAATAGAATTTAAGTCTATGTTATTTTACTATAGCCATGTTAATTATTTTCTCCTGCAAAGAACATCCGTTCTTTCATGTAGCTGTACGAAGAATATATGTGTGTCTGAATGCAATATAATATCCAATAGCAGAAGCTGGAGGTCATGTAGGATCAAGAATGTCACGGCCAGAGCTGTGTATTAAATCACCACTTGGATAACATTGTGTGCGTTAAGCATCAGTGACAAGGTAGCTTTGATTCTGAGTGTTTAGTCTGCATCACTCTATTTGCACTTTGCTTATCTGCTAGAAAATAATGTGGTTTTGTTGTAGTGTTCTAAAAGACAATTATAAACGTCAGAAGGGTTTCTTTTGATCGATAGGCGTTTGGTTCTGGGGCTTGCATGGTTTTTTTTGTTGTTTTTTTTTTTTTTTTTACTGCATTTCTTTATATTCACATTTCTATGCAATAAAATTCCTGCCTTTTATGTGGTATTCTTTTCTAGTCTAATCTATGCTATGGCTGAAACAGCTGCCAACTTTAATCAAACACTGTTGCTTGTTAGGAGGACCCTGACCGCAGTACCCAAGAATATTTTTCCCAAAAATTCTTCTTACAAAGTTATTTTTAAAACAGCAAACTCAAGCAGCTCAGAAGACTGCTTCATGCTCCACTCTTGCCATTTGAGTCTCAAAGATGAACTTTTGTCACTCTTTGAATACCTGTTGACTTGCAGGCTAATGTAAGTCACTTATCCAGGAATGGAAATCTCCAGCTCATCTAAATCTTTTGCAAGATAGTGCTGTGCTTTGGCTGATGTGTGCCTCTTGGACTGTGTCATTGCTCTTGTGTAGAGATGCAATGGCCTACTCTGTTACTGACCGTGCTGTTGTTGCTGTTCTTGAGCCTCAAGATTGTGTCGTATCCAGTTTTGTGAATAAATACCTTTCATTATTTTTACTTATTCATATTAATAGGTTTAAGATGTGCTAATTTTAATAGCTTCAGTTTTTCCAAAAAAAATGGAGGGAGGGGAACAAGGGAGATATTTTGCCCTGCACACTTGAATGTGGTGCAGTGATCCGTCCGTGAGTTTACAGCCCTCCAGCGTGATGGATTTTAAGACAAGCTAATCCTAGTGTACCCTGAGGGGGTGGATGTAATGACATCTCTTCTGCTGTAGGGAGAGACGTATTTCTGATGAGTACGTGAATTGCAAGTCTTTCTTCTTGAAAACCAGAAATGAGGAGAACTGAAGCCTAAATTACTCTTGAAATAATCCTAATAAGTAGCATCCAAAAGAAGAGGGACCTCTTACGTTTCCAAAGAGGCTGCCAATAGTAATTGGCCGACATAATGCTAATCCCCTCAGGGAGAACAAATTTTCAATACAAGCGTAAAGACCATTAGCAACAGCACCGTGTCTTGACAACTGCAGCTCAGAGTGGGCCAAGGACCTGTCCTGCAAGCAGGGATGAAATTGCTCACCAAAGCAGGTCTTCCAGATCACTTTGGTGTTGGGGAATGGCAAAAAGACTGCCTGTGGAGGGGGAGCAAGAGATCTTCTGGATGACTTCCAGCCGATATTGACAGTTAATTTGGCACAATTTGCAAGTGATAGTGTCTGTGGGTAGCAGTGGCTGAAAGCAGCCATTGCAGACATAGCTGCACTCCTCTGTGATCTGGCGAAGAGCCGGTAGACGGGTATTGTGTTAAGCTGTGGAGCTCTGAGGAGTTGCTTCTAAGGGCTTATGCAAGGGGAGAAGAACGACCTACTTGGTAGATTTGCGCCACTCTTATATGGGCATCTGCGGGCGCTGGAGAAGAGGTTTAGAAGTTCATAAATCAAAAATGACCAAATGTCCGTCCAGCGTGGAACTGAACTGGCAACTTGTGTCAGTGCTTTTTTTCGTATGTGAATTGATGTGTGTGTTTTAATTTGCTGGTTTTTAAAGAGGTTTCTTGGTGGGTTGATTTCCATCACAACCTTGCTACTCTGTCACCATAAATGCCATCTCGAGCTGTTAGTGATTGACAGTGCTTTATATGCAGGAATGACAGTAAAATCTCAACATGGGAAACATGGGGCACTCCACCTACAATGAATGTAGGCTTCAGTAGAACTTATATCCAATGCCGTAGAACTGAGATGACTTTGTTTGGAATGTACGTAATGATTTCATGGTGTTTATCCGTGTTTGTCACGACAGATTTGTTCCCTCGTGAACTGATCCCTTAATGTTTAGCATTTATTTATACCATGCGTAACAAAGCAGTTGCTCTATGGGACAACTCTTTGTTGTTGCAGGCTGGCTGCTCGGAGATGGTCTGCTCTTGTTACATTTAAAGTGCCACTTACAGTAAAGATGAGGGGAGGATGGTAATAAGTATTATAAACATCCTTCGGCCAGATAGCAGCCAGATAACTTCAGATATTTATTGACATTCAGGGTTTATTTTCTTTCACTGAAACTTGGATATTAAAATTCCTGTACTGAAAACGATCAGCAGAATGCATCCCTGTGCCACTGTTTGTTTCTCCATATGGTTTATTAAGAGTGTAACAAAAATAAGTGGCACTCTGCCGAGTGGGATGGATGGGCTGACACAGAGTTACTGAAGCTGGCCTGAGAAGACATCGTTGTCCCTGTTCCAGCGTGTGCCTGAGGCTCCCGAGATCCTGCTGGAGTTCACTCCCTTCAGGACCTAGACTGTATTTTTCTTCCAGGATTGCCCTTGTGAAAAAGTCCATTAAATAACTCCTCCTTTTCTTCTGGTGGATTTCAGAGCTCCAGGAGAGCATCTGTCCATGCCAGTGGGTTAGTGTGTTTGGATTTCAAGTTAGTGGCAGGGGGCCTCTCGACTACTGATACTCTGGATGTTCGACTCCACAGTCATAGAATCATAGAATGGCTTGGGCTGGAAGGGACCATCAAAGGTCATCAAGTCCAACCCCCCTTCGGTGAGCAGGGACACCTTCAACTAGATCCGAGTTTCCTTCCCGTCCGTGTTGTGTGGATGAACTCTTGGAAGCAGAATTGCAAGGGAATGTTGTGGGAGACCCTTCTGGCCCCCTCTCTACACAGCTGTTACAGTATGGGATGGGCAGCCCTCTCATCATCCGTGTTTGTGCTTCTGTGCATCGCATCTGCCCGTGTGTGTGCTGGGCTTTAACGAGAGCAGCCCTGTAGTTGCTTGCCACAAGAATTAGGGGCTTGGAAGAATAAAATTAAACTTAGTGAGTAAATAAAACACAAATCAGAATAAATCCCATGGATTTCAATCTGGTAGCTGAAAACTGCAATCTTATTTATTTGAATGCCAGAAGGGTAAATACTGGGTTAAAGTAAAAGCAAAACTTAAGAATGTAAAACTTAAACGTAGGTTGGTGGAAGTGGTTTGCATTTTATTTTGTATAAGTTATAAGCTCTCTGGGATAGAGGTAATCTTTTATTTTGCACAGGACCTGCCAATAGCTTGATGCCTAAATACTATAAGAAGTTTTGAAGGTGTACATAGTTCAAGTTAAATTTTTTTGCAAACATATGTAAAACCCCAATTGATATTGCAGTATGTGGTCATTAGCAGATAGAAAACAAGAAAAAAAAATCCTAAGTAAACACTATGAAGTCAATGTGTTATGATGATGATAATCTACGTCATTTCTGTTGTTACAGGGCATGATTTCTGGTTTATTTACTTTTTCTGCTCCTATTCCACTGTTTCTTCTCTAACTTGTATGAAACAGAATCATCTTTGGATTGTAGCTTAATTGTCCATTTTTTGGAGAATATTCCCTGCCCATATGTATGCATATTCTCCTTTTTCCACTCTTGATTAAAAATAAAAAATTAAGAAATCCCCTTTTTCATTAGAACAAACCTGAAGTTTGATGTGCCAGTGGTTAAAAAGTTACTTGTCTTTGCACTGAACAAAACAATTAATTATGTATAATTACTTCTAGACGAAACAATAAGAACAGATGCTTGTTATTGATGTATTTTATATTATTTGTTTTCAGTGTTACTGAAACATGAAAATCTGTTTTCTATAGTAGCAAGCATTTCACTACTGTAATCCAATTGTTCTGGTGTTTTATGGAACACGTGAAAATTTTTGTCTATGTAGGTTGTTTTCTTAAGACACTGGGCCGGGGAGGGGGAACAACCAGCTTTTATTATACGGTTAATAGTTTCCAAGTTGTGATTCATGGGACTGTTGGATGTGGCCTGCAGCTGATCTGCGGAACGCTATCCTCCCTAGTTGGTATTTCTGGTCAAAAATTGAGGAAAGTTGCCCAGTAGCTTGCCTGAAATTTTGAGGGTTGGCAGTAGCTCCTAATACAGAATGTGTGAAGAACATTGATGGAGGTAATCTGAAGTTGTCTGCTTACCTTTTCTTTAACCAGCTGGGGATTTTTAAAAGCGTTAACACAACAACAAGGATTTGTTTGCTTAAGTATTTTGTAGTAAGATAGCTGAAGGGACATCCTTCTGTCCAATTGTGTATTGTGACTTGGAGAAAAGATAGCAGTTAATGTATCTCACCTAATCCCAATCTCTTTCTATAGATGCGAATTTGCTAATTTCTCCTTTCCTTGTGATGCCGGGCAAAAAAGTGACAAGGAAGCTGAGATTTGCTTGTTATCTGACAAATTTCTCTGGGCCATTACTTTAACTCCTTGCCTATTCTTTTGCTGGTTTAGATTGCTCCCTGCTACAGAGTCTACTCTCCTTGGGTATTTATACAGTGTCTAGCATAGGGGACTTCGGCTTTGCACCCAGGGCTCCCAGGCGCTTGACCAGCAGCGGGGAACGCTTTTTCCACTGTACGTCAGCATCCCTGCTGCACCCCAGCCATGTCCCTTCCCTTCTCCCTCTCCAGCTTCTTAACCACTGAGTCTGGTCCGCCACTGCTTCCGCTGGCTACTTTGCCTGCACGGGAATGGCAAGTACAGTGGATGAGGAAAACGGGAGCAGTAAGGGATGGAGTAGGGCAGGAGATGGGCCCTATTTGTGTACCATCTACAGCGATGCACTTAGTGCTGATTGTCGTATGTCTGCCAGAATAGCACGCCACAGCATGAGGGCACTGGAAATATGAAACATGACTACAAGGTTAGGCAAAAGGTTGTGTAAGTTACCTACAGGTTGCACTGCTGTCCGTAGTTACCTGTCTATGAATGAAGCAGATTCTGATATCTAGGCCTGTCAGTCAATGGGGTCTCAAGCACCTGAGATGTACCTAACCCCCCCAAGTCACCTGACATTGCTTACTCGTTATGTGTGCTTTTGATTTATATATAATCTTGATTAGTCTGCAAGAGTACTGAGCTCATATTCTATCCATTAAATTAGTGATACGTTTTTTTTTTGTCATTCAGGGAACACCAGTATTTGTTCACGCTGGACCTTTTGCTAACATTGCACATGGAAATTCTTCTGTTTTGGCAGATAAAATTGCCCTTAAATTAGTTGGAGAGAAAGGATTTGTAGGTAAGTAATTATTTTGTTTATTGTATTATGGTTTGTTGGTAAGTTGGCAAACAACAGTGTAAGTGAATGGGTAAATGTCGTGGTTTAACCTCAGCCAGCAACTCAGCACCGCGCAGCCGCTCACTCACTTCCCCCCCACCCAGTGGGATGGGGGAGAGAACTGGAAAAAAGGTAAAGCTCGTGGGTTGAGATAAGAACAGTTTAATAGAACAGAAA
>JAVKLA010000081.1:32252750-32308588 GCA_034782735.1 Sagittarius serpentarius | reverse complement strand
ACACGACTGAGCAACAGCCAAAAACATCAGGGTGTTATCAACATTCTTCTCATACCGAACTGAAAACACAGCACTGTGCCGGCTACTAGGAAGACAATTAACTCTATCCCAGCTGAAACTAGGACAGTAAAATTGCAATGAAAGCTATGAATGCTACTTCATTTTATGCTAATATTGATAATAATCTTAAGTAACCTTAAAGTGAATGTGTAAAAAACCCAAAGCACTTTTTCTGTCACCCTACCCTTTGTCTCAAGTGTTCCTGTTACCATGTTTGAGATTCCACAAGATGACTGAATCAGTTAAATGACTGGACTGCATTGAAGGAAGTGTCCTGTAGTTCCTTGCATTAGTATTCATCTGATCTCTCTTGATAAATGGACAGAAACCATTCCCTTTTCCTGCTGAATTATTTCTCTGCCAGTTCAGCAAACTCAGCCAAATCAGGGGTCAGATGTCCCTGAGCCAGTGCAGAGGAACAGCAAAGGGAAGATGGTAGAAAAAAAAAGTAAGACTGCCTTATTTTGGTGGCAGTGAACCGTTAGGTTGGTCCAACTGCATTGTAAAACCTCACCACGAGGCCCTCACGTTCCCATGAAAGCATGTAGGTGGGCGGACTGTTTTTATATTAAGAATTCAGCCTGCACAAGCAACCATAGACACATAGAACTTACTGTTACGGGCGCAGGCAAAATAAACTTGTGGCTGAATGGTGAACTAGTTTTTATAAAAATTGGTGTTTGTGTTTCGAATTAGTAAAACGGAAGGGGGGTTGCTACTTTGCAGTAGTAATGCCTTTGCACTGCTGCAGCCATTCTCTTCTGTGTCCTGAACACCCAGGTTGGCTTACGTTAATCCTAAAGTTGAACTTTGAGTACCCGTGGAACAATGCTCTCGAAGAGGTGCAGTAATGTGAAACATGAGGTTTCTTATGCTAGCGCCCTTAAACTAGCAGAGAAACGTGTATATATGCTTATGTCATACCTACATATTGCTGCAAACTACATAAAGAGAACCAAATTACTTGCAAGTACTGTTTCCATTTAAATTCATTGGTAATCGTAGAAAGGATGAGGGAGTTGTCTGCATTGTTATAGAATGTATAAACTTTTTGTTATGATACAGATCAACCTATATATTTACAGATAGAGAACAGAAAGGTTTCTTGTACAAAGTTGTTGACTAGCGAACAGGAAGATAGAGGGATATCTTCATAAAGAAATCTTAAAAAGTAACAAAAATTAATACCAATAAAAAATAAAGGATTGAAACCTCTTACAGATCATACTGACTTTGAAAAAAAACACTAAAGTAATATGTCACTTTGGTATTCTATGAATAACAACAAAAAGGTTGAACAAGTAGAAATTCTGTTTATGTGTATTCCATTATCTTGAGGTTGTCTTCTTGTTAAAGAATATTTATTGATTTTGTTTTCTTATTTTTGCTTGTTCATATTTATAGAAGTAAGTTGCTGATCTCCCTAAGCATTCCATGACTAGAAGAAATATTCTCCGTCTTTTTTTTTTCTTTTTTTTTTTTTTAAATGGAGCAGCAAAGTGCACACAATGATTTTTAGTTCCTTGTTAGGGTATTATTAACATTAGTTCCTAGAGTCAGTTTTGCTAACCTCTGCCCTTCTGATTCAATATAATTTGCAAAGATTGTTGGATGTTTGCGTGTAATGTTTTGTTAGCAAGAAGATCCTTAAGAGAAGTTTGATTCAGTATTCTGCTCTTGCTTCTTATGTTTAGGTAGGAGTAGCTAAGGAAACGCTGACCTGTGTAAGAAGATAAAGCATTGCAGTTAAGGTGGTGAAACATGAGGTTTTCAAGGTAGTCTGGGCATGTGTCGTGTGTTTGTGTTTCCTTTTTAAAACGTGTGATCACGTCAAGGAAAAGGGTTGTTTTCTCCAGTGTTACTGTTGTACAGCTAAAGGGTCTGTTCATTTCTCTCTAATAACGAAACGTCCGTTCAAAGTAAGAACATTTTGCATTCTGAATACATTTATTTAATGATAATAGAATCGGCATTTCATTAAGCCATGTTTGTTGTTATATGGCTTTGTGGAAGGAAGAGCAAAAGCATTTAGGGTGGCTAACATTTTTCATGGGCTGGGCGAAGTGACTTTGTTTCTGCAGTGAGCAGTCTTTTCAAGTGGGAAGTCTGTTTTGTATCATCTGAATGGAAGTAGGTTGGCGGCAGTCTTGAGTCTTGATCCAGGTTTTGGAGCCCGAAAAGTATCGCCTTGGATTTGGATTCCCCTCCATTCACTGCTTCCCTCAGGCACTGAGAGCGTATCCTTGCATTTCATGCTTTTTTTTGGTCTTATCCACCTGTTTGTCTTTAACACTTTTTTTTGCTTTGTTCGTCTTTGGCCCCAGTTTCTCTGTTGGGAGACAAAGCGGTGTAGCTACAATAGAGGAAAACCTTTGTGGGTTGCCAGCTAAAAGCTCTTGTTCAGATTTTGTTCTACAGATCACAAATCCCGTGGAACTGGCTTCAAAATGAGGCTGCCTTTGGTCTGCTGAGCAAAGAACTTCAGCATGATTTTCAGATCCTCGTTAGATTATTAAAAGCAATAGTTCCTAGAGTGGCCTACTTAAATAAACTTTGCAGATAGTCACAAGTGTAAATGGTTGTTCTAATGGTTGTAATTACTATAAGCTTTATGGTTTAAAAAAATACATTGTTTCTGGTAACTAGTCAGAGCACATGGGCAGAGACTCCACGGAGCACTTGCTGCTTTATTAAGTACTGTCCCATCCTACCCTACACAACCGAGGTCTAAAATGACAGCTACAAAGTGTGCACCAGTCCACATGGAGGTCACGTCCGTACAGGCGGAGAGCCCAGTGCCTTGTGAAGCTACGCAGCAAAGCAGTTCGCAAGAAGCTCCACCGCAGCCTGCTTGCTGTGGTGTGTGCCCGAACCCCGTACGGCCGTTGAAAGTCGGTGGGGAAAGCTGATCCTGCAGTAAATTCAGACAGCAGGAGTGCAGGACGGCTATGCTGCCGTTCTGTAAGTAGCTGAACAAGTGTAGTTACTCACTCTTGCTGAGAGTAAAAATTTGCACTGCTCCACGTTTCTCTCTTGCCACTGTTCTCGTGCAGTTCGTCCTTTCCCCACAGTGGATCTGGCGCTCCTTAGATTCTCGCATGAGCGACTGGAGTTCATGTTTTGCCACGTGGGTTAGTTGCATAAGCTCATGAAAGAGTCCAAAAGGTGCTGGAAATAGCGTAAGGTAAATGATAGCGTAAGGCAAGTGGCAGAACTGTGTGGCTGGGAGAGGCGTTTTAGGGACCACGAGCTGTGGGACTGGCTCTCAGCCTTGTGCAGCTGCATCCAAAGCAGGAACATAAGAAATCTGTGACAGGGTCTGCAACTAAATTAATTTCCTGTACAGTAGAATAAATAATGTATGTACGCTAGCTCACTCACTGTGAGACGGGATGATGATATGTATTATATATAACATTTATATATTTATTACTTTCTATAGTTATTTTATATATTTATTCTTTGCACATATTTCTTATTTTATTTGCATATATTTATTATTATTTTATTTTTTACTTAAGCCATTGTTATTTTAGAGCAGAACCTCCTGCTAAATGTGTAGACAGTACTAAGGAGAATAGCAGGGCCTGGACTTGCACCACAGTTTCACAACTACAGATATTTTTTATTTTCTGTCCTGGCTGAAGCAGCCTCCTTCCTCCAGCTGCTTTTTTCCAGTCCTGTGCAGCCCCTCGCTTGCCAGCACACCTGTTTGTAGAAGCACATGATAAACTAAACCAGAGTGTTGGTCTTGGTTGAAAACAACTACAACAAAAAAATCCCCTTCCTTCCCCTTACAGACAGTGGCTGGGCAAACGGTTATCTGTGTGACAGGGGGAGGATGAGATAATGCTACATAAGTAAGTCGGTGGTTTTGCTGAAACTAATATTTATAATATTACAGCCTCATTTGGAGCTTTAAAGTGCCAGTAAAGCTACTGTGGATGCACTAGCTAATCAGACTGAGCCTGCATTGCCAGAGCAGCTAAGTCTGTCTCCTTTCTCAGCCTGTGCTCAACTGTTTTTGCATAACATCCCAGCAGAAACCTATTGCACTTTTTGTTGGCTTAGTTTTCTGCTGACTTAACACAGAAGCAGTTCAGCCCAGAGTCACAAAAACACCGGAGCTGGTGCAGGGGAGGGTGAGTTGGGACGACCAGCAGCAAAAAAACCAGTCTGTTGTGTAGGTCCTATTGTTTGTGTGACTATGTGCCATGGCCAAGGAAAAAAAAAATCCTCCCAAAATGTTCTTTTTAAATTTATTTTTAAACCTTACTTTCTCTCTGGCCTGCACTGCCTATCTCTCTGCTTGCTCTGCAGCTGGATTTGCAATGTGCTGTGCCTTTTGAGTAGCGTCGGTTAACAATGATGTAGACAGTCTGGTTTAAAAAAAAAAAAAAAAATCTAAAAGAAGTTTATCCATTGAGTCCTGTTGTGAACTGTCACTAATTGAAGACATTCACTGCTTTAGTTTCAGGTAGCCAAGTGAATCACAGGCCCTCATTAAGTTCAGGATAGCCAAAGCCTTTTAGCTCAGCTTGTCCATTCCCTCCGCCCTGAGCCTTGTTGCTACATGCTGACAACTCAGTCTTTTTGCTCCAATTTTGAGTTCTCTTGGTACAAGTTTTGCCACCGAACTTTTAGTGCAATGTCTCGGCTAGCACTGGGTGCCTTGCACTAGTTTGTATTCTCAGCCTTTTACTGCTCCGGGCCTGTTTGCCTGCAAATTCCCCCCCATCCTTGCTGTGAGCAAGCGTGGCCCGTTGAGGATGGCTGCGCGGCGCAGGCGTGTGCCGATGGTCCGGGAAGTGCTGCAGTGTGGCACGTTGAACGTGCGGATCTTCACAGTTGCTATCAGAGCTTTGCGGTCTCTCAGATGTCTCTTTAGCCCCTCTGGCAGCAGCCTGAAGTCTCTTCCTGATGTTTCATTTTCCTTTTGTATGAAAGGTTGCCAAAACTGGCTTGTTTAACCGATTCTACATCGCTTGCTTTTGATCGACTTAATTGTTAAACAGCAAGGACAGCTGACATCTCAGCAGTGGCAGGGAAAGGAGCTTGGGGTTTAGGCTGAGTCCTGTGCTGTGACTGAGCGGGGAAATATATCTTTGTCTGTATTTAGGTAATTACTTCTGTTGGGGTTTTTTGTTTTGTTTTGTGGTGTTCACCTCTTTAATTCCCCTTTTGTTCTTCATTGCTGTCCTCTGATGTAAGAGCATCAAACTCGTGGCTGATCCACAGGAGCTGGTTAATACTGAAGGCCACACCTGATGTAAATTGCAACTGAAGTTTTTACTGGCAGCCCTGGGGATAAATTTGCCACTTCTGTAAAGTTTTAATTTTGCACAAATTTTTCCTTGTGCTTGTGTTTTTCATGGTTCAGGGGAGTGTATTTTGATTTCCTGGAAGTCCTCTCCTGAAATTGCCTCGGTGCCGCATCTTTCTTTCCTCCATAGTTTCCCACTATTGCTTTGAGGAAGATTTTCATTGTTTCAGAAGCGTTGTGGCAGTTTTTGCAAACAAGAACATTATCAGGTTTCTGGATGTCTAGGTTAGAGTGATTGCCTTAAGTGAACAAAGAATTGTTGTATTCGTTTCTCTGATAGCAGAAGTCCCATGTCTGGACCAACCCAATGTATGGTGTATATGTAAAACGCTTGATTTTAACTCCAAAGATTACAATATTTAATGAGACAAGTGTACTTGATAATATTTTGCCATGTAAGATGCTGCAGTATAGGAAAGAAACATTTCACAAAGTGGGTTTTGGGTGTTCTTAAACACACACGCACTTCTCAAGGACTTGGGAAATAGTGTATGGGTTCAACCACGCTGTCCCTGCTGCCAGTTAAGAGTCCCATTTATAAGCACTGTGTGTATGCAGAACAAAAAACACAGTCCTTGTCCTAGAAAGCTTGCTAGTTACTTAAAGGGCAAGAGGTGACAAGAGCCTACTGACAGGCAGCTGGCAAAGCACAGGAAAATGTGCCTTTGTCACGGTAGTATTGCCATCCTGCTCACCCAGCAGTTTTCTTTTTTGTGATAGTTTCCAAGGGGGGGGGAAATTCTTGGTGTATCTTGCAAGTAGACGAATGGTGAGAAGTTCTGTAGGTTTCAGGAGGCGTGTCTCACATCAGGGAGAGCAGAGGAAGGAGTGCAAAGGAACATTGATGAGATGGAATTTATTCTGGTTGCTGATGTCTCAAACGTCTCGCTAGGGGCAAAGGTTTGTGTAGAGAGAGGTGCCTTGAACTGCACCCAGAAATGGAGGGGACTAGACTACAGAAGCCATACTAACTTGTCGCCCTTCAGGCACACCATGAGGGCAAAGTGTTTTGCAATCCTTGTTTACTCCTGTGGGCATGTATGCAGGCAGCCTTGCTAAGAAGGGAAAGGGGAGATACCAATAAACCAAAAAAAGGACAGGGCAATTTTGGTAACTTCATCAACACAGAATGCAGCTAGTCACTCCCCGTGATGAGTCTGGTACTCAGCTCAGGAAAAGGTAATCATTTAAACATCGTCAGGGCTTCTTATGTCACATCCCTCTGCTGCTCATTCTTCCTCCTGTGTTGGCTTAAATCAACAAAATACCTTGTAAAGCTCTAAGTTCCTTTTGTGCATCAGGCAGATTGTTTCTTAATACTCCTGTTAAGGTGAATAGAAAGGATGAACTATTAGGTTTTTTAGTCAGTGAATACAGGCTGCACATGAGGTGTTTTGGAGGCTTAAAGAATGAAAGAGGAAGAGGAATGAGCTTTCCTGTCAGTGTGTCAAAAATTATTGCAATAAACAACTTGGCAGATTGCCCCATCCATCTCTTTAATCCCTCAAAGGCATTTCAGCTGAGGAAAAGGGTGGTTGTAAATCAGAAGAAAAGTGAAGCAGGAATATGTTTTCAGAATCTTAAACCAAAGTCCTTCCGAAGTTTGTTTTTCAGGCTTGGACTATACGTTTGGCAGTTGCTTTCTTTCCTGCTCTTAATAAGCACGTCCCATTCAATGCTGAGAGTGCCAGGCAAGGTCGAGCACGGCTTTGTCTTTACTGGTGTTGTATCAGGTGACAAGAGGAGGCTCATTGCAAGCTGTTGGTGCCTTTCCTAAGAAAGGTTCGCTTTCCGTTTCTTTCTTTAGTTGGTCCACTTGGTGTAATTGGAAAGACTTTGTCACACATTCTTAATGGCATAAACTCAAGTAGAAGCAGTAAATTTTTATAAGCTAAGTAATTGACTCTTTTTATTGTGCTGGTACTCGTGTTAGAATAAACTAATGATGCTCTAACTATCCGTTTAGTACATACAAAGCTGTATTTCAAAGAGTATCTGTTTTACATGCTCTCAGAGCAGACATTGTATAACAAGTTTATAAACCACCTTATGAAAATTGTATGTGTTTAATACACTAAGTGAATAATCTTCAGTAGATCTTTTTAATGTCATAAGACACTTCAAACTATTTTCTTAGTAGTAGTCCTTTTCCAAAAAAGGAAGTAAAGCCCAAATACTTTGGCTAAACTCCTTTTGGCAGCAGTAGTACATGTGATATTATTACATTTAAATGTCGAGTTCAAGGATTTCTTTTTAAAAATTTTTTTTGTTGCTCGATACCATTAGAAAGGGGATCCATGCGGTGACCCTCCAGAGAGCTTTAATTTTTAAGATTCTGTCCAGCATCTTCTACCTTGTGTTATTTTACCTCTAACTTCTTCCCTCCTTATTTTCACAAGAAACAAACTGTAATGCAATTTTGTTCCAATATTTTGCTCTTTGAACCAATGTGTCTTTTCTTGCTTAAGTATCAAAGCAAGGCTAAGGTTTTGTGGTACAAGGTGGTTGACGGCATTATCAGTGTAGGTGTTACTGGCCTACTCTGAAACGTGGACGCTAAAAACTCGATAAGGGATGTTCAAATCTTTGCAGTATGTTCTCCGATCCCATTCATAGTGCAGCTGCTCTCAAGCAGCTGTGCTTAGTGCAACTGTGGCAGTGGGGTGTGGGGCAGGAAGGTGAACTGTGTTAGTATTGCTGCAAGGCTCTTAAAATCACGGTTTAATAGTACGAGGCACAGCGGTACCACAAACTGCAAAATAAGCTACGATTACTCCTGGAAGATCTGTGAATCTTTGCCGTTGGCTTGTGAATGGTGCTGCCGTTCGCATCCCAAGTGCCCTTTTTATTTCTTTCTTCACATTTGCAGAGGTAAAAGTAAATTCTGTTTCTTTCACCTGTTGCAAAGTGGAAACAAACAAACAAAAAAATCTTCTGTTCCCCTTCACTTTTAAAATCTTAGCAAATTTTCTTACGAGTGGGCCGGAAAGTCTTCAGAGATGAGATGTCATGCAACACATTTTCCTTCACTGACAGGAAGTCAAAGTTCCTGGACGCTAACCTGACTCACTGCCTTGTCACAAATAATCTGGGTGCAAATCGTGCATCCCTTGCTTATGGATTGCTGCCACTGAAAGTCAGGTGATGATGACTTAAATGACTTTCTGTTGCAGAAAATGCTTAAAACAGTCTTGAAATAATTTATGAATAATTATGCCAAGTGAGAATCAAAATTTTTCTTATATCTTTGTGTGTTCAGAGTCCTTGAGGAAGTTCTGAGTGACTCCACGTTCTCACTGCAGATCTCTTGAAACTTTTTCTTCTGATAGTTCTGATCTTTAGGATACATTGCAAAATAAAGCTTTTCAGATGGAAGATTGGGTAGAAGAGAGCTGTCCGGAATGTTTTTGTTGGGAAACATTCTAACAATGACCTTGTTGGTATCATATGTCACTGTATTTCAGAGTTGAATTAATTTGGGAGCTTGTAAATTACGCAAAGCTAAACTCAAAACTGAAAGTTGATATTGGTTGTGAACTGTTGAATTATGTCTAACTAATGTTACACTTGTCATTAAAAAGTGCTGGTTTTCCCAATAAAAAGTGGTGATGCTATTTTGAAGAGAAAAGCTCCCAAATTATGGACTGTCTTGTAGTGAGATTTTACCTTCTTCCCTTTAAAGAAAAAATAAATCTACAAAGCGTTAGAAATTCACTTGGCATTCCCTTGCTGCAAAATGTATTTGTAAATGTGCGTTCCCAAATCTGTTGTTGATATCCAGAATGATGAGGGGCAATTTACAGGAATAAAAGAACATGTGATTATAAATCATCAGCCATTTAGCTGAGTTCTCCGCTTTATCCAACAAGCATATCAGATGATCTCCTTCATAAACTGACTGACTGAGCTCCAGTTTGAAACTAGCTAGGATTTTTAACTCTTGCTGCTACTGCTGGTAAGCTAGCTGAGTTTCCATGGCCAAAGTGGACTCATTTGCTCTTGTTCTGTAATACCATGTTCCGCTTTAGTCTTCTCTTTCTCGGGTGATCATTTTTATACTGTCTAACTAAACAAGCACAGCTTTTCTAATCTTTTATAATTAGTGCTAGGCTTGCCATTCCTATAACACAGCCTATCTGCTTTTTTAGTTTCTGCATCTGTTACAGTATTCACTTTCTTCAACATAGGTGCGTGCACAGAGCTCTGCAAAGTCATTCTTACCTTGCTGGTGTTTATCCTCAGATCAATCACCTTTTTTTTTTTTTTTCTCTCTCATTTTCTGTACACCACTCATTCTGTGATTGACTTAATATTGCTAAGCTCCCAGACTCTTCTCTTGATGTTTGCAAGTGTGAAGTTCCCAAATTGTAGGTCAGATTTTTGTCATTAATCTCCAATGGCAATGGCTGTTTACTAATAAATTTCGTTCTGTTTCTCTTCGTTTCTTCCTGAACACCACAGCAGCTTTTTCCTGTGTGATATCCTAGTTCCTCTCCATGTTGGCGATGCTTTCAAACTTTGGCATCGCCAATAAAATTCACCAGTGTTCCTCAGTCTTTCTGCTCAGGTTGTTTAGCAAATAGTAAATGAGAGCCCTCAGGCTGGTCCTTTCTCTTGTCCCGCAGTTCTCCTATCATGGCTGCCTGTTCTCTCTCTTAATCATGTAATCATCATTTTCTTCTAGCCTTGCTAATGCAGTCCTATGTATTGCTGTAGCAAGTTTTTTTCCTGAAGGCCACATTGATGAGATGTTATCACGTTTTCTCTACTGGAGAAAGGTTTGTATCTGGCATAGCCTGCCTCTGGTAGACAAAGGTTATATTTCTTACTTAGCTCAAATTTTTTTAAATTATTCTTTTCTTAAAAATCTGTTTGAAAACCATTAGGCCTGTAGTCACTCAGATTTCCCCCTACTCCTCTTACATTACTTAAATACAGGTTTTGATACTTTTCAGGTACAAGGCACCAAGAGAAAAGGAACTTATTTAAAATGTTGATATAAGTTTCGTGTTTTGGTTTTGGTTTTTTTTTTTTTTGGTTCCAGGATTTTGAAATTCCTTATTCACTCTTTGTTAAGAGCAGTGCATTCAGCTCTCGTGTATTTTGGTTTTTTATTTCCATCTTGAATATGGTGCCCTCACTTTATTAGCTTCTACTTTTTGATTTGTGTGACTGAAGACCCTTGCAATTTGTTTTAATTTCCTCTGCAGGCTCTAGACACTCATTCTCTAGTGTAGCAACTCTGTCTTTTCCTTTCTTTTAGAGCCTGTGTAATAGTTACGTATCTTCTGCTCCAAAAGTCCACCCTGCAGGACAGCAAAACTATGTATTTGACTGCCTTTCCTCTTAGTGACCTGGAGTTACCACTGTTCTCAGGCCAGATGTCATGTGAGAGACCAGGCGTTTTAATTAGTACATTTAGAAGAATTTGAATTCATGGGTGAAATTATTTCAATGTGAGGAAAGCAATTAAAACATAATGATGGCATGATAGAAAATAACGAAGAGATAGCGTGGCCTTGCAGGGTTGTTTTCAAGGGTTTTTTTGAAACTTTGCTGGTGGATGGATGTTGCTCATGCCTCACTGGCAAAGGAACCAGATGGTTTTTCTCACAGACTAAGAGCCGTGAAGTGGCACGCGTGTGTGTCAGTCGTGTGCACCGTAACTGAGCGGGCTGGGTCAGAAGCAGGCAGAGAACTGGACATGCATAGCTTATTTGAGAAAGCCATGCTTTCTTCTCTTCATATGGGTTTTCAGAGTAGAAGGGAGACGTGGTGAGATAGTGTTTGGGCTGGGACTGTATGCCTGGGGGATTTGCCGTGATGCCGACGGGGAGGCAGGAAGGGCGGCGTGAATGTTCCTGCTGGCTGGCTGGTAACTAGAGCTTGCTGGCTCCTGAGGACCGAGACCTTTCTCCTCTTTCTTGCCCAGTAAAAGACGAGGAGACAGAGGTGCTGAGTCCATCACTCGTCACCAGCAGCACACGTTCTCTGGTTGAGAACTCCTGGTCTGTCTCGTGGCTGAGGCACTGTAGTGCATGTCAGGAGGCAGACATCTTGTTACCACCTCCATCCTTGACTAGCTTCGTGGCCTTAAGCAAGTAATTTCAGCCTCCATGCCTGCATATGTAATCCCATTCTTCCCGATTTCTTTATTCAGTTTATAAACTTGCTTGGGGGCAAGAACCATCTCACCATAGCAAATGGGGAGATGACAAACACTACAATAATAGGAACTTTAAGGTAACAGGGCTTTTGTAGAGCCATGGCAGCTGCCAGTACTTAAACACGCATCAGGAATTTACTGACAAGCTGACACGGTATTTTAATGCCCTGTATGCTGACCTCTTCTGCAGCATGTCTATCTGCACGTCCAAAGAAGGGCAACGAGGCTGGTGAGGGGCCTGGAGCACGAGTCTTATGAGGAGCGGCTGAGGGACCTGGGGCTGTTCAGCCTGGGGAAAAGGAGGCTGAGGGGAGACCTGATCGCTCTCTGCAACTACCTGAAGGGAGGGTGTAGCGAGGTGGGGGTCGGTCTCTTCTCCCAAGAAAGCAAGGACAGGAGGAAATGGCCTCAAGTTGCACCAGGGGAGGTTTAGATTGGGTATGAGGAAAAATTTCTTCACAAAAAGTGTTATCAAGCACTGGAACAGGCTGCCCAGGGAAGTGGTTGACTCACCAGCCCTGGAGGTATTTAAAAGTCGCGTAGGTGTGGCATTTAGGGACATGGTTGAGTGGTGGGCTTGGCAGTGCTAGGTTAACAGTTGGACTTGATGATCTTAAAGGTCTTTTCTAACCTAAATGATTCTATGATTCTATTCTTTGATTCTGTGTTAGAGATTAACACAATTCTTTCCTCTGTCAATGGCATTCAAAAATTAAAGGTATGGAGTGTACAACTGTTAAGGGCTATCCATTATTCTTGGTCTCAGGACAATCATCCAGGGGTAAAAACAGATAGGAAGGATCCGTCATTCATTCAGAAAGTAGAGGCACTGCCCAATTCCTGATAAATAAATACCATTCTACTGAGTAGAAACTGATGACATTGCAACTTCTGACCTATTTATTTTCCCTTCCCTCCCCAAGTTAGCAATCTTACCTGGTTTTAAAACTCCCAGCTCGTAAGAAGCAAATAAGCAGTTCCTTTTGTTACCTACCAGTTGTATTGCTTTTATTTATAAGAAGAAAAGAACCAGAGGTTAAAAAAATGCAAACAGTAAAACATTACATGTATGCTCGGAAGTTCTCTTAATTCATCACTTGGCAAAGGAAATAAAAGAAGGGTCCCTAGCTAACAGCGTTACTTTTGCTTAGGGTTATTTGGCAGAAAATCCATCATCCTCTCTCCATTTGTGAGTATTTCGTATTGACTTACACCCTTTAGCAAGGGTCAGCAGGGCAGGGTATGCATAAAGAGTTCAAGTCCCATTTCAAAGGCTGAATTTTAATTTTAGTGGATGGTTTATTTTTAATATCATTTGAAAATGAAAGCTCTTTATTAGATTTTTTTGTTTGTTTGTTTTAGTAGCTTTTTGATACTGAAATGTAATGTTCTTTTTATGGACTACTTGCATAAGAATTAGGTTTGTTCAGACATTTCCATCATGTTTGAGAAACCGTTTTTTGCTTTTTATTTTCTGAGTCATTGTTCTGAATCTGCAGGCAGGAGTGCTTTGTTTTCTGAAAGCTTTTAGAATTAAAATTGTTAATAATGTACAAATATGGAAGGGCCAATGTTTATTTATTTACTTTGTGTGTTTACTTTGTGAACTGTTGACTTAAATCTTCAAGGCTCCAGAGAAGTCAATACAAATGTGAAATGTCGTAAGGACATAAATACATGTATTTCCATTTTTGATTATGGTAATTACAGTTAGCAGAGTTTTAGTATCATCTAGTACGTGTTTATATTTAGCAGAGTCGCTTTTCTGTTTTCCACTGGTATTCCATAAACACATGCACACTGAGAGCTCAGTTAATAGGCATTTCAGGGAGAATTGTTCAAAGCTACATTGTCTTCTTTGGGATCAGAACTCCAAAATGTTTTCTTCTCATCCTGTGCTACCCTCTCTACCAGCCCGGTTAAAATAATGTCGTGGTTTGGGGAAGAAGGTTAAGGTATGTCTTTAGATATTCTTGGAAGAAAAATGCACATGCAGAGGGTTCCTAAGGTTGTTATTTGCAGGTGTTTTATTTTGCCTCATAAATTTTATGAAGTACTCTATGATAAGACAATATAAAAGAAAAATATCATGATTTGTCTGAAAGTGTGCTGACTTCAAATCATTGGGGTTTTTTAATTTTCAAACAACAAACCATATGTGTTGTTATATATTGGGAATTTCTAAGTAATTTTAATAGAAAAATACTTACTTCCCTTTGAAAACAGAAATTAGGTTTGCTTACATCTCTAATCTTATGACCTGGTGGGATTAGCTTTAAAGAAAAAATACCAAGAATTCATGACTAGGGATGTAAATTTGTTTCTAAACCATTTCTAAACATGTTAATTAGATTGCAAATAATGCTAGGTTATGTATGGCCAGTATGATTTGTTAATGGGAAGAGTGTTGCTTTGGCAAATAGCCAAAGTGCTCTTGAGAGTCAGATGTTGACAATATTTGAAAGTGTTCGGAGACTGTTCTCTGTTTCTATAAATTAATACATTAAAAGAAAAGATTAATATCCTAAATGGTATATCAGGGTCAGTTTGCTGCTCTGGCCTTGCCATTTTATTTTTGCAGTTTTATATAACTGCTGTGTAATTAATTTGATTTCCTTGAGAAAACAGATTAGATTCAAATACAGGAAGAGAAAATGTGGATTACAACCATTTTTAAAGTTTAGGTGGCCTATCTGTCTTTTATATGGTGGGTCCTTTTGTTGGTCCCTTTATCCTCGATTTGCTACGCTGACAGCTTTATTGAAGCTGACAATCTCAAACTCTTCAACTTAGCTTCCTGCAGTAATAAGGCACATGCTTGTAATGTACCTTCAGCTTAGCCCTGACTGCAAGCTCTGAGTGGGAATGAAGCTTCGGGGAGAGAGCAGATGCTTTATATGCATGAGGACGCTTCATCTATCTGCTGCCTCCTTCTACTGCATCTCAAACAGAGCTCCCAAGAGGCTGAGTAACAGCTTCATAAATCAAGGGTTGCAGGTTCAGCTTTTCCTGCAGCCAGTTAGGAATTCTGTGTACGGTTTGCGGTCCTTCGCTGCACGAGGAGTGAAAAAGCACAAAAATGCGGGGGAGGGCCAAGGACAACAGAGTAGCTGAGATAATTAGATGACAGGAAATCATGAAGAGGAACTGAACAAAAAATTGATAATTTATAACCTGTAGTAAAGGGGGATCCACTAATAATGTAAAACTATTTCAGAAATGTTAATGGGTAGTTTGCAACGACAGTTCTGTTACCTTGATTACATGAATTGTGGTTAAGTGGAGAAATTCACACAACAGGCAGTAAAAAATTGGCTTAGCCATGGGCAGTTGAAAGGATTTCACTTGTAAACTAGCAGAATTACAGTTTGCTTTGGTTTGATTTTGGTTTTGGTTGTGTTCTTAATTGGGAAATCCTTGTAGGAAAATCCTTCTCCATGTGGGATTTGTTGGTGTGTGACCTTAGTACCTTCACTCTCCTCAGTTCATAATTCTTTCTGTAAGATAGATTACACATATGCACACACATATGGTTCAACAGACACAGTTACTTTTCACAGCAGTTTTAACCAGCTGAGTCATTTCCCCTCATCCAAAAATTACAGGAAAACAGTAAATACGTATTAATAAGTTTGACCCAAGCCATCAATCTTACACTTTGAGTAGAGGTTTAAATACTGGGTTTGCACAGTTTATTTTTAAAATATAGGAGATGACAACCAAGCTAACGCCTACCTGCGAAAGGTATTGCAGGGCTTACGTCTGAAAAGCTTCCACGATTTCCAGAGTTGCTCCTGCTGCATTTCTCCATGCATGCGGCTATTTCACAAAGTCTGTGCAGCGTAGTGGGCTTTACATGCCAGCTTCTTTCACCCTCACCTGCTCTTCTGTGTCTTACGCTGCATGCTCTCAGCTCTAGGCATTTTTTGCCATCTCCTAAAATACTAACAGTATCTGGTGCTTTCTCTCTCTATGGAAAGTCTTTCTGTGTATTGATACCTTAAATTCTGTTTGATACATGTATTGCATTCTTTGTAGAATTTCCACCAGGACAGAGCTCTCCAGCTAAGCTCTTGGGATGGTCTTGTAGAGTAATTTATAGCCTTTGCATCAGATGTTTCACTGGGCCAGTTTTTCATCAAGACAAACAGCTAAAATACTCTTCTTCTTGGAGATACATAACAGGAGATGCCCTTTTCCATGAATTTCTAAAACACGGCTCAGTAGTTTTGTCAAGAATAGTGTAGTTGGTGTCCCCTCCCAGGCCAATCGTGAAGGGAAGGCATTCTGTCTCCTAGCAAAGACTAAGTGGAATGAAATAAAACCAGAACCTGTTCCTCCTCCTAGGAGGAGGATTTACTACATGCATACACTGAAAAGACAGTGCCCAAGTCATGGGCGAAATCGTTATCATAATAAGCAAGAACCCCCCGGAATTTTAGAAGGGCAGAGCAGGGAATACTTCTCAAAATGTGTGCCTCAGTAAAGAGTCTGGGGGAGTTTTAACAAGGCAGCAGCCCAAGGTGAATAGTTGCATGCATTATTGGGTAGGCTTACATTGCAGTGATTGATGACTCCATGCCTGGCATGCCTCCAGTGATTGCACCAAGCGACTGAGGCATTGATCATCCTGATTCAGCAGCAGCTCTTTGTTGTGTGGTATCTGTTGCGGCCGCAGCTGACACCACTCTCCTGCCATCCCTGCACAGGCGCTTTTGTTTTGTGATGAGCACAAGGAGGAGCACGTGTGGCTGGCAAGGTGATTCCCTGGCCTCCCTGCCTCCCCTAGCCATGCCATCGGAAGGCATGCAGGGGTACACGAACACCCGCAGCCTGGGGTGTGATGGTGGCTGGTTAAATGGATTTTGTCTCGTGAGTTGTGGTAGGCTCTGAGGGTACCTTGTATGGCTGCAAAAAACTACGTATTCGTCATTCACTACCTGTATCATCACTCATTGCCTGATTGTATTTCTGCTGCTCTTTAGAAAGTATGTCATCTTCCAGGGTGTATGCCAAAGCGGTGTTCTGTCTCAAGCATAAGGTCCTTTGTGTCTCCTCTTTCCTTTTTCATGGATCAGTGCAATATTGGTGGTAAGGCAGGTGTTACTTCGTGGCCATTTGATGAAATGGGTAGAACTTTTCCAGGGAAGAGATCTTCAGGCTCTCTGCAAGCCTCCTGAAGTCAGTGTTTTCCAGATGCTTGTGACATGACTTCTCAAAGCATGTTCGAAGTCCATTTTCCGTAGCTCTTCCAAGGGGAGTAGGAGGAGCCAAAACCTGAGAGCTCAACAGAGAGCAGCTTCAGTTTGATGAAAGGTGTATTTGTGGCAGGAGCTTCAGCTGACGGGATCTTTTTAAAGTGAAAGCGAATGAAAGTCTGGCAGTGAGATACACAGAGAGAAACACGGTTTAGGTGTGATGAAATTTATTTTAAGCACTTAAGGTAACACTGTGGGTACCATAAGTTAATATACTCCTTGCAGTTGGGAAATTGCAGATCTATCAGTGCTGCTGTTAATTATTCCTTCCACGCAACTCCAAATAAATAAGTGGTGAGGTTTTAATTTTGTAATTACCAGCAGGCTAATAATTCTTTGCCAAAGGCCATGATGATCTCTTAAGTATGAGATAATGTAATTGCCTTATTCCTGTGCCATTAATTGTGCTCCATTTTAAAAACGTGGTCATCTGTCTTAGGAGCAAATGATACTCTTGTTACCTTAAAGGAAGCGTGCTATGCATGGTAAAAGGATGCAACCTAAAATTCACAGTTCTTTTGTTCAAATTTTTCTAGTTAATATTGTAACAGAAGGAGGTTAGAAAAGGGGGAACTGCATATATTTGGCAAGTATATTCAGCTGTGCATTACAATTCATGTCAGGGGCCAACACTTAGCGTATGAGTTATGGGTCTTTACATGAGTATAGGACACAGGAGTTAAGAGAAAGTGACTGTACAACCCAGCAGGCTTAGCAGAGAGATTCAGAGGAACATGTAGCCTGTGAAGCCACATACAGCTCACTTCATTTCTATTAGAATGAATTGTTTGTGGTTTGTAAGACGTCTTCAGGTTTTTAATCTCTAGTAATAAATCTAGATAATAAGCTCATTACTAGCGAGCTGCGAGATGTCAAATTTTACATTTGAAATATCAGAGTATGGTTTGACAAGGTGGCTAGGGATGAATTAACAGTTTTCCACTGTTGAAATGTGTCTCCCTTCCTTCCCCTGCTTCTGCTTGTCTGCTTTTGCTGCCTGTTTGAACATGTTCAGACACTTGTCTGGCCTCACCTCAGCTGATTCAAATCTAATCCAGTGGGGGGAAAAAAAAGAAAATTGTGCTGTGTTTTTTTGTTTGTTTGTTTTCTGGTTAGCAAATCCCAACAGTTTACCTTCCAATTAGATGAGTGCCAAAACCTGTGGGAAGTCTGGCTAGCAGGGAGGGAGGGAGCAGGGGAGAAAGGTGGAAAACTTCAGAAGGAACAGGAATTGCCCTTTCAGTAGGGCAGGGTGCTTATTTGGTTCAGCCACAGTGTAAAAACATGCCCTAAATTGGTGCTTTGTAGGCAGGCATCACTGCAGTTGCACTTCTGTATGTTTTCAAGAGCAGGAGGCAAGCAGAGCTGTGGAGATGTGCAGAGCGTGCTTTCTGTCACACAGTGCCGTTCCTGTCAGCTCCTGGAGTTTTCAGTTTCGTTCCCCCCCCCCCCCGCCCCGCATTTCAAATCCAACATGTGCAGCATACATATATAAGCAGGCCTGTAAAACCCACAAAGAGGACTTGTATCCTTAATTGGGAGAGAATCGAGAGTTAAGAGTTATCTTCAGCTGCCTGGCTTGTCGTAGATAAAGTGAACTTTCTGCTAGATTTTGTCTATAGTCGGGCAATAATCTCTATAAGTCATTGTGCCTATTCGTTTGTTTAATATATAGGATGCTCTTGGAAAGTTAACAGCAGTTGGTATTTAAAGTGACTAACTGTGAGAAGTTATGCTGTGACCTTTAGTTTCTCATTTAAAACTGCTCTGCACTTCAATGGTAAAATTCATCTCTTCTGGAAAAAGAAATGTTTCTGAGCAAGAGGTTGAAATAGCTTGTTATGGGGTCCCAAGGGCATCAGCACTTAAATGAAGTGTGTTCCTGGGAGGCAAGCTCCCCGTGCAGCCCTGGCTGCCAGGAGGCCGTGACGGCTGGCTGAGGCCGGAGACTCTCGGCCGCTGGAGACAAGTCTCCTTCGGAGGAAGGCAGCATGAATTGAGCTGCTACTGTCATGGGGTATGATGGCAGGGTACTTCAGTGTAAGTCTTTGTTTGCAGCTGACGTATCTTGTTTGTGTGGAGAAGTTGAAAATTTCCAGGAGATTTTTTTATTTTTATTTTTTTCCCTCCAAAGAAATTTGTGTTAGGAGAGGTCTCATGAGCTAGAGCTTGAGTATGGCGGCTTGGAGGGTACGCCAGTGGCACCAGAAACCAGGCATTTGTAGCGTGTCTCTTTGGGGGTGCTCGTGCAGGTGGGCTGCTCTCTATCTAGGTTTGGAGAGACTTCCATGCAGAGAGTCTCTAGTGAATAGTAGTCTACTATTGAACATAACTTCATATAACCTGCTCTCTGAGAATAAACTTTAATTTTGGTCAGGACTTCTTGTGGAAGAAAATCCATTAATAGCTGCTACAAGTGTGATCCTTTTGGCTTAAGAAGCGAGGACTGCCGTATCTGCTGGCAAGTCAAGAGCGTGGATTGGTGGTCAACAGTCAGAAACCTCCAGTGCCCATACTTTTGCAGAGCACATGCTGCCCTGGCGTCTTTCTTTAGCAAAGGGTGAAAAGTACCCGTTACCTCCAATAAGCTTATGTTCTGCTAAACTGAGTGGCAAGTATTTTTCTTATTACCTTTTCTCCTAGGCCTCACAATGACAACATAAATCTTTGATAGCTGATGCAAACTATTTTCTTCATGGCATGAAAAATGTTTAGCCTTAATATATGCGTACGTAGTTTTCTGCTGGTCTTTGTGTCCAGGGATGGTAGCAGCGAGCGCCTGTGTTGTATGCCATCTGAGAATGCGTCGGAAGAAAAACGAACAGGAAAACTTCCTCTGTTAGGAGAGAGGGGAAAAAAAAAAAAGAAAGAAAAAGAAAAAAAGTATCTGTTACTTTCCAAAATCAGTCATAATAATGGAAGTTCATATCAGATAAACTGCCAGAGTCAGAATGGACAAACATCTGGTTTATTCACCCCTAGCTATACCAACAAAAATATGATATCCTGTTAGAGAAATCACTGATCATCCTAGTTTTTCTTGGCGGTTGTGCACCTTGGTATTTTTCAATTAGACAAGAACGTATCAGTACTTTACAGCTAGCATGCCTCCAGCTCCAGGTTCACAGTTCATGTGCTTCTGTGACTTTGAACTCTTCTTTTCCTGAGTTTACCAGCAGACAGCTGCACCAGAACAGATATGTTTACACGTGGGGAGTAAATGGCAACTTGCAGCTCAGAGTTTCCATTTCCTTTTACATTGTTCAGGAATCCAGGCTCACAATTTGTGTCCTAAAGCTTCGCCTTGTGTATGCATCTGACTTGGCCCTTTATAGTACAAATGTTTTATTTTGACATTGATTTGTTGATAGAAAGGGCTGACTAGGGAGAAGCTACTTTCACTAGAAATTACCCTCAGTTTACATGAAGTTCAATTGTGGATGAAATATCTTTAAAAAAAATTCCAAACATCACATTCTGTAAGGCTTTTAAGCAGTATGTAAATGTGAGGCTAATGTGGAACCACTTTATGCAGCTCTAGCTTCTGTTGACAAACCACGTATGAGAAATGATAACCGAAATAAATGAACTCATGCATTACTTTAAATTTCTGTTGTTACATTTAAAGTGATCAGCTGCTTTATCTCATAATCTCTAAACGCAGACTGGCTTGGAAGTTCCCATGCATAGTCTGTATTTGTTTTTCGTTGACGCTTTCATTTGAAAGCAGGAAACAATCTGAAAGTAATTGTATTAGGTGTTTCAGCACAAAGATTTTAAAATATAATAGCTTGGCATATTACTCTATCTTCTCACTGTTCCTTGGGGGAAATAAAAGAGTGGCGACTTTCATCCAGGCAGCTTTTCTACTACATCCCGTTTCCTTCCGCACACTGGAGAAAGCACCGACGTTCCTCTCCCTTTCCTCTGCTTCAGATGAAGAAATCCCATTCTCTGTGTCGCAGCACTCGCTCCGGGCGAATGCCGATGTTCTGTTAGCTTTTCAAATGTCGAAACGGGATTCGGGTTGTTTAGGTAAATGTGCATTTTTGCCCTCCGTATCAAAGGAAAGGACGACAAAGAATAGAGGTCCCCGCACAGCTTTCCCGGGCATTTGCCCTGGCTGCTTAGACTTCCTGAAGGGTGGCCAGCACCTCCTCGAGAGCCGTGAAGTGCTGTGTGAGCAGTTGCTGTGCTTACTGGAAGGCTGACATCTCTTCTTTTCTTTCACTGAAAGGTAGACTTGCAATCCCCCTTTCTCTAAGGAAAACTGACCCTTGAAAAGGCTTGGCATGAAAAGGATTAACTCCCTGGAAACTTTGTTTGGAAATGTTAGGAGGCTGCTATGTGTATTCGCTGGCAACCTCTGTAAGAGACAAATTATTTTCCCACCCTCTCGAGTACTTGCTAGTTTATCTGTTGTTTATATTAAAGATTGATCGTGGTTATATATTCCTGACTCAGAGTTCTCATTAATCACACTGTGCCACATAAGACACTGGAGAAGAAGAATGGGGGTTACTGGAAAAGCAGACATGTGATCCCTGGCTCTGCTTTTAATGAGACTTAACCTGACATTAGATTTGTTCCTGTGAATTTTTGTGTTTGTGTAAACCTCTCCTTTTTTTCCTTTTTTTTTTTTTTTTTTTTGTTTCCATGTTTGGTATGTCTGTTTTTCTCAGGGCTATTCAGAAAAAGATAATATACTCTTTACAAAGATTTTGGAGAATGTTAATCGTGACACATGCCATGTTACTCTTTCAAGAGGTCCCTGCTCCCCCCCGCGCGCCCACCCGCTTGTTTGCGAGCCCTTGCGTCCACCCCCAGCCCCAGCCGCCGTTCCCTCCCTCTGAGCAGAGGCCCGCAGGCAATCGTTTCAGCCTGTGGAAAACGAAGAAGAGGTGGAAAAGGACCGGTGGGTGGGGTGAGGACAAATGCACAAAGGCTGGGACTTCCTAAAGCGCGTCGGCTGCCAACAGAGAGATACTTTCTCCCACAGCAGCAGAGCAGATCTGTACCTCCTCCTCCTTGACCCTGCTGAAGGTTTCCAGCCCCGAAATGTTCAATCAGCTGTTTGCGGTCCCCTCCCCTCCTAAGCATGAGAGTCAAAACTGCTGGCAGGAGGGAGAGAAAGAAAAGGGAATTTACTAGTTTTTGCAAGCTGATTGGGGTTACGAGGACATGTTACCAGCCTTGCTTGGAATCAGGTCCAGGAGCCTCTGGAGCAAGCTATTTTCCCACCCTGACTTGTCTGGCTGGAAGTCCCTCCACATCGTCCAGAGGCATGCATTGAACCCAACTCTTCAGTGTGTTCAGCTGGGAAATAGTTACGCTGGCAAATTTTCAACCAACAGGAGATTTCATCCCTTGAACTTTTTAATCGCTGTGTGCTTGTGTTTGTCTAATAAAAATAAATTATTTGGATTTTAAAAGAGGCAATTGAAATAATTGATATTTGACAAATCAGAGCAAATTAGCTCTGAAGAGTCTGACATCATTTAATACAGATTATCTTTTATTTGTAGCTCTGCTAAAAATACTTTGCCAGACGTATCCTAATTCTGCACAGGTTCTTCTCCTGAGTCACGTTACATTAATGTCTGACTTCTTTGGTGCAAAATCCCGTTATATAATTCACTGTTCAGTAGTGTCTTCAACACTGAGACGTGACTGTAACTGCTGGTTTGTGTTTATCATTAAACATCCTCTCCACAAAAGCAAGAGATGACCAGGAGTTCTGCAAACCTAGGAGAATTTAGGTCATTAGTTGTGATGAAAGCACATCTTTAGTGAAATCAAGGGAGGAGGAATAATGTAGGGAAGTCATATCTGTAAGAATTTGCAAACGTTTTAAATAAATATAATTACACAGAAACAGCTATTTTAGAGGACTAGATGTTTTTAGAAGACTTTGGTTCAAACTAAATTGGATTGCTTGGGGTTTTTTCCCCCAATGTGACTACTTTTGATGACATATCGTACATATGAAGAATAAGAGAATTTATTTCTGACTTGGGAGTAGTTTTTTAATCACTCAGTAATGTAAATAGACCTCTATTTGGAAGTTCATTCAAATCTGAGTACTGGTGTATATTTAAGTACAGTGTATGCTAAAGCAGAAATATCCCCCAGTGTTTAACCAAAAGCATGTTTTATGTGTGGTTTTGTTTTGGGTTTTTAATGTTTAACAGTAACTGAAGCTGGCTTTGGTGCTGACATTGGGATGGAGAAATTCTTCAACATCAAATGCAGAGCTTCTGGCTTGGTTCCCAGTGTGGTTGTACTTGTTGCTACAGTGAGGGCTTTGAAGATGCATGGAGGTGGGCCAAATGTAAGTTTTTTGCACCTTTCTTGGAAAATAAAGTTATTGCTAATATTTGAAATAAGTAAAATATCTTGGTTTAAGAAATATTGGGGGTAGCCTATAGGGCGGGCAGTATTTAGATATTGCTCCTGACTTACCTCATTACGTAAATGTTACCTCCAAAGGTAATGTAGGAATGGAAAGGCACAAATGGAAGAAGATGGACGAAAGAGCTCTGAAGAAGTACTAAATCTTACTGTGGAAGGGAAGTTTGTTTTCATGAAAAAAAGCACCATAATATATATTTTCTTATCCCTGCCTTTTGAAATACCAGAAGTGCACTGAAGTAGTCACAGGCTGGGGAAAGTTGGCAGATGAGGAGGAATGAGAAGAGTTTGGGTTGCAGTGTGTGACTGGAAGTAGGGAACATTGTTAGTGAAGGTTTTGAGATTTCTTTCAATGCAGTAATGGGAATCCCTTCTGTCCTTTTAATCTGCTCAGTAAATTCCCTCAAGGATGCTGAGGTAACTGATAAAATTTTGCAAGTGTTTTCCCGGTGTACCAAAAGTCACCAGTGTATCATTTTTTGCTGTTTAAGCTACAAAGAGACTTGTACAGTTTACTGGTTGTAGAAGTACTCCTCGGTCATACCATCAGATTGGACTCTGCTACCCAAGCAGACAGGCACTTAACTCCTCGAAACACCTTCATCTGCCCAGCAGCGTGCAAGAGAGTGATGCTTCCAGGGAGACAGCCTCAGTGGGTGAAAATACCAGGGCTGTTTCCACAGCCACAGAATTTTGGAATGCATGGTCTCCCTTACAGCTAATCATCTCTTAGAGCTAAAGCTCAGCTGTCCTTTTTCAGTCTTTCAGGTTGACAGAATTATGTAACTTACTATCATTTTAGTCCACTTCTAATGCAAGTTTTCTTTATTTTTAATGATATTCCTCCATGCCTGTCGAGGCAGGTATATTGTCACGTGTGTTATCATTCAGCCTAGCAAAAATGGGACTTAAATATATCTTAATAACTGTCTCTATTTCTGTCCGATCTGTGCCTTTAGAAGTACAAAGCTTTCATTTGTTTACATAATGCATCACAGAGGCACGTAGAGTACCAGATACTTTCAATGAGAGGTTTCCAGCAAAGTAAATTATTGGCATGCAGTTCCTTGCCACGGGCAGTAATTACAGGACACCCAAAGATGATGTTCCTCTTCTAGTCACCTGTGTTACTGTTGCTCCTTCAACCAGCTGTTGGATTGTCTTTGCACTGCTGGTGCGTTATTAAGCATGTAGAATGGGATCCAATTTCCTCCTGTGTAATAAATCTTTTACAACTAGTTGCTGAGTCGCTACCTGTACCTTGCTACCCAGATACAATAGGAAGTGTTGCTATTCTCCATGTGCCGGTGTAACTTGGAATAAAACAGAAGCTGCAGTCAAGCTATGATGTTGTGTGCAATGAGTGTGCTGACTGGCAGTATAGAAAGTAAGCAAAAGTGCATTTCTGACCATTTAGGATTACAACAAGTGTCAATCTGTGATAACTTTGGTTCTTTATTTTTTCCAGGTAACTGCTGGTGCCCCCTTGAAGAAAGAATACACAGAAGAGGTAAGAGGAACTATTACAAAACTTTAAGGAGAAGCTTTTGTTTAAAGGGACAAAATAATGTGATGTATGGAGAATCAGAACTTCTCATTCCTCCGGCTGGGTAGCGTGCAGCCTCAGGTTTGACAAGAGCGTGCTCTAATGTTGACATTCAGTGAGCAACTGTAACAGGCATTGCCAACAAGTAAAGGCATCTCGTCTTCTCCCAGCCACTTGATGTTATCCCTCTTATGTGCGCTGTAGGTGTGACTGCATGATAGATTGCACTGAGGAACTGAGCTAGCTGCAAAAGAACTTTTTTTCAGTAGTTTTTCCAGGACCACTAAGTTTTCAGACTGATCAGCAGCTCATTCCAGTCCATCATACAGGCATTTATGGAAGCACGAGGGTAGAGTGGTGCGGGGGTCAAAGACACTCCCTGATGTAGTGCTTAGGGACATGGTTTAGTGGGGGACTTGTCAGTGCTAGGTTAAATGATTGGACCGGATGATCTTACAGGTCTTTTCCAACCTAAGCAATTCTATGATTCTATGAAATTAATGATAGCTTAACCTGTTAATTGAGCAACAGGTTTAATCTGTTTGTGCTTCATGTCTGGTGTTGGATGTCATTCAAAGAAGAGTGGATTCTACAGGTTTGTTTTCTTTGTCTCTTCACTGTCGACAAATCCTGGTCTTTTGGTTCTATCAGGCTAAGGATATGTGTGTGGTTGCAATTAAGACAAGGCCTACAAATTGTGAGGTAAAAGAGTAAGTAGGGAAATCTAGTGATGTGTTTTTATCGGGAATATATATGTGTATATAGATTAGACTGTGTGGCTAGCACATCAAACCCCGCACCACTACTGTAGTTTGTTAATAAACTTTACAAACAAGAGACTAACAGCCCTTTCACGATTGTGACAGGCAACCAGTCATCAGCTGCACTGTCGTCTTGTGTCCCAGAAGACAGCAGTGCATTCATGTACGCATTCCCGACACTGCTTAGTTACTTAAATGTCTTTTGCTTATGAATTGAAATAAGAATTAATAATGTAAGTGTCAAAATATTTTTGTCTGGAAGCATTTTACTTGCCTGCAACTGTTATGATCAGCACTGTTTATGTTCAGTTTAGTTTATGGAAAATTCTTTGGCTGGAGAAGACTTGATGTACCTTACCACTTCCATTAATTTTTATTTAATTGCACAGAACCTCCAGCTGGTAGCTGATGGCTGCTGTAATCTACAGAAACAGATACAAATTACTCAGCTCTTTGGAGTTCCTGTTGTGGTTGCTCTAAACATCTTCAAGTAAGTCTGTTCTTCCATTACTCTTGTGAGTAAATCCACAGTTCAGATTTCACACTTTTCTTTGTTTTTAAATTAATCAGTTTTGGCATGAAGAAAAGAAGCTATTAAAGAATTTCCTTTTTTCATCATGAATATAGAGACCTTTAAATCCTTAGCTTGTTCTTACAGTTTTAAAACCACTAAAAAAGTATATACTGTTCTGGAACTATTAATCTTCCATGTTAATTAGCTATAATGAGTACAAAAAGTGTTCTTGAAACGTAAATACAGATGCTGTATATAAATGCATTATGTAGGTGGCATAATTTCTATATAGACTTGCTTTACAACTGCTAATGGTAGAATAAGGCTAAGTATATAAGGTAACAGAAGAGAACTAATGAAACAAAGTAATGAGACGGAACTGTTTGGTTGGCAGAACTGACTCTCCTGCTGAGGTTGACCTGGTGTGTAAGATTGCAAAGCAGTCTGGAGCATTTGATGCTGTACCCTGCAATCACTGGTCTGCTGGTGGTAGAGGAGCAGTACAATTAGCCCAAGCTGTGGAAAAGGCAGCCAATCAGAAAAACAGTTTCAAATATCTCTACAGCTTGGAGGTAAGATTTTTATTTATTTAAGTTTGGGGGGGGGAGGGTGTAATGGATCCATGCTGAATCAGTGTTGGATTTAAAAAAAGAACGTTCTGACAAAGCTAACATACTTGGAAAGGGGCTTGACTTGGCTTAAAATCACAAAAGCTAGAGAAAGCAAACAATCTGTGGCTTGTCTAACCAGAGGAGCAGGATACTTGCTGGTAATGCTCATTATTTAGTGCATTGAATGATGTTTCTTATACTTCCTTGTTTAACATAAAAGTATGTCTGTTGGTGGAACGTTCACAAGTTACTGTGAGAGACTTCTCCGCAAAGATCTCACAGTCACGATACTTGTCCTGACAGCTAAAATGAAATATAGCTACTGTCTCACAGTCATGGGTATTGCACTAAGTTGTGGCTTCCTGAAGCATTCACTCTCCGTATGAGAAGGATGTTAGAGACAGCATGTGCAGGCTCACGCTACACCTCTGCCCAGCCACGCAGGTCAACGCAGAGAGAAAGCACTGCCTTTACCAGCACCCGCTTACACACCCACAGCCCTCAGATGAACATGAAGAGCCCAGGTGGCCTAGTCTTCTTCCTTCTGTCCTGCTGTTCGGAATTAGCCTGCTAGTACAGTATGGCACACACGCTATGTGGGTCACTGCTGCTGTTGGCCTTAGATCCTCAGTCTATGCAGGAGCAGCCCCCAGTGCCCTCGCCCTGGGCTAGTTGCTGGCCCCAGGGCCCACGAGCCCCTGGGCCCCCGAGGTTCACGGCTCACTCCAGCTGCTGGCACTCAGATGTCTCCTCCTGCTCTTTAGTGTTCACACATACACACCTAGAGCAGAGAGCACACCCACACAGAAGGTATCCAGAAATCAGATTTAATGAGAATAGAGGACAGACTGTGGTGCTCAAGCACAGAGGTCAGTGAGACAAGCTACTGACCAGACACCTTTACACTCAAGTGGCCCCTTCTTCCCCTTTTCCCTCTCTTTTTTCCCCACACTTGTTCCTCTTCAGTCCACCTTGATTACTCCCTTTCCCCATCTTTGGTCCTTCCACTAAGCATGCCCTAACAATCTTTACACATTCCCACAATATCCTTCAAAATCCCATCATAAGTTTTACGCAGTCCCAAAATGTTGTTCTTCCTACATCCCATAATGAGTCCTGTGCTGCTGTAGGCAGTCATCCCCCTTTTCTTTGCAAAGTTTTCTGATGAAAGAGTTTCCCCATTGACTCTTCACAGCAAGGACAATGGTCTCATCCATCCCCTCGGATGGTCTGAGGCAACAGGCAATTCAGCGTGCTCTAATTTTCACTGATGAGGTTTTTCCACTGATTACATTACTAGGGTTCCTCCACCTACCATTGTTCCCTGATCCTTGCTTGGGCTTTGTGTTTAATTTGCTTGGCGTTAGTCGGATAACCTAACAAAGGATAGTGTGGTCCAAGTTTCAATCCTATGTCTGCCAGAGAGGGTGACTCTTTTTCCATGTCTTGGAGATTTTGTTATTGCAGTCATCTTCAAGGTAACAGCACAGCATCGTGAGCGGTCAAGAGGAGCAGCATGCAAGGAAAGGCTCCTTGGCCCCCTGAAAGCGCTGTGCTGGAGTACCACCGTACAGGCAGAACATTTGGAGGGACGTATTGCCGAGACGGTTATAGAAATGATTTCTCAGGGCCTTCCCTGACTATCCAGATGTGGGTAGGTCAAAATTTGGGCAGCAAAATAGACTTCTCTGGCAGGCACCCAGGAAGCCCTCATCAAATTTCAGATCCTGTGCCCCAGTTGACAGTGCTACTTAAGTTTCTTTAGAAAATGTTTGAGTGCTGTTTTTTAACAGCAGGACCTCAGCTTTGTTCTTTTAAACGGCTGAAAGTTCCTGTTTTGATTCTTCTCTCCAGAAAAAAGTTGTCTGACGTAGATATGCCCTGCTGTTGTCTTTCACTCTCTCTCTGCCCTGATATGTACCCCATACCTGTCGCACCCATTTTAATTCTTCTTTCCATCTCCCCCACGGTTTTCCCAGATGTCAGTAATCCGGCCAGCTCCTATTGGTGTTAACCACTGCCTTCACAGAATAGATGGAAATACCTTGGGAATGTAAGTGGTGCGGCATCTGTTCAAGGTATTTTGCCCACGGAACATTTTTACAGCCGAAAAAATGGACAATGTATCCACCTTTCTGAGTTTGTCTCTAATGAGGTGCTCTGGAAACTGAGGATATAATTTTATGGGTTTCGTGTAATAAAATGGAAAAAGAAAAATATTCCAGAAATACATGTAATAGTTTTCCCCATAGGACACTTGTGTTACAGAGATAGCACATTAGCTTTTGACGAGTCCGGTATTTAAGCTCTAACGTTACTATATTCTGTGTAGCTTACAATCTTGCGGTGTGAATGAGTAGAAAGGATTGTCAGCAGTGGACTCCGCCTCTGTGAAGGAAGACAATGAGATTGATTTCTACTTTAATGTCTTTCCCAGGCACATTGTTTTGTGCCGTGTTGCATAAGCAGCATGATCTTAAGCGCGAAGGAAATGAGTGTAAAACATCTTTACATGAACTTAATATCCCGTAACTTAACACAAATGTTATAAGCCTCAAAAATATGTTGAAGGGCTTTTATAAAAACATATAAAGGTTTTAAAATACTGTAAAAAAAGTAAATTCAGGCCAAGAAAAATGGTGAAGTGTAAAGTTCAGGCTTCTGCTTCATTCTTACTATGCAAAGGATGGGGACTGAAGCAGTTGGAAGTAGGAGAGTAAACCAGCAATGCCGTCACTTGTATGGTATGGTAGGTCATTTGGTCACTGGGCTCACAGAGGCATGAAGGAAAGCCACCTCTTCCAAATGAGCCTCCCCAGGTATTAATTAAGGTTGTAATAGGATTTTTTCATGTAGCAGTTTTGAGAACTGATTTCTGCTGTTCAAAGGGGTAACTATGACAGAAAATCAGGAAAGAGAAGAGGTAGTAAGACGGGATTCAGACAGATGATTTCTCCATCATTGTGCCTAAAGGGGATGTAAGTGAAAGGACATAGTTTCATCCCTCATCTTTCCAGTGACTGCCGGATTTGTCCAGTTACTTGAATACTATTAAGTCCTGGCTGCCTTAAGTTTGATGCGATTTGCTGTGGTGTTTTGTTGGTTTTTTTTCTTTTCTTTCCCTTTTGACGTGCCAAAGGGGGAAATAATTCTGCATAAAACCATACCACTTCGTTCCTATCTGTCTTTACAAGATTACTCTACTCTTCCCTTTACTCCACATCTCCATTTAGTCCTTTGATGTCCATGAATCTTATTTTCCTCAGTCTGCAAAACTTCATCAGAATTTGCTTGCAAAACTGGCTATAATTAGAACAACTTCCAACAGCACAGACCACCGTAGCCATAATAGGTTCATTTGACATTTTGATCTTTTGTTAGAAAGCATTACCCTGGGGATTTAAAAACAAAACCCAAACCCTCTCTATATAAAACTCATTTAGATCCTTTTGTTACTAGCTAGACCAAAGTTTGCAGCAAATTATATTACTAGTGTACAGTCAGGCATCTAATTGGAGGATAGTCCAGGTCAAGTGGGCTCTCTTCAGGTTTTTTTCCAAATGGCATCCATCTCTGCAGTGCTTTATGGAATTACCAAATGTATATCTGAAAACAAAGACTTCCTTGAAAGTTGTTAACAAATGTGTATAATGTGAGAAGAACAAGAAAGTCTTTTCTACATCTGTCAAATACTGCTAAAAAGTTCAGGATCAGCTATTTTTTTTTTCTGAATCCTGAGGTATGTCTATACATTTATACCATCTTGTCCGGTGATACCCAAGCATGTGCTGACCGAGCAGTTTTAGATCCGTGGACACAACATAGTTGTGTCAGTTCGGGAATCAGGCTCAGCTAAGCGGTCCTGTTGAGTACCATAGCAAGCTAGTCTAATTAGAAGACTGTGCTAATGTGGTTGTATTCCTTGAAGCATCTCATTCCGTCAGTTTAAACTTCCTCAGGTGTCTCTGCATGACACAGTGTTCTGTCGTCCCACCTTTAGATTGCTTTTCAAGTTCTCTTTATTTCTCTAAGCAGGCAAGCTTTTGTTTTTATCCTAGTAGTTGATGCTTGTATTTTATTTTTTTTTTTAATACTTCTTGCTTCTAGCAAGGGTTTGTTTGACATTTGGTATTAGATGAATGAATGTTTTTCAGGAGTTGAAATGAGAAGAGAGTAAGCTTCAAGCATATTTTGAGGGCAGCGTGAAGAACAGCTGCATGTATGATTTCGGGAGTGCATATGTGTGCCAGTGTCATTTCATGGATCAAGTACAAGAAGTGACCTCTGACAAGTAACGCCAGCACTATTGTCACTTTGAAAGTGTAAGAAAAGGACATGAACAGATACGGTGTACCATGAAATGTGTACAGTATTAGGAATTGCATGGGGGGGTGAGGGGGGTCAGGAGCAAAGACGAGTGTTCATATGATAGGCTTCAGAATTTATAACATAGTTTAGAAGATTATTGGCAGTAGTCGTAGTAAATATTATAGTAGTGAGTGGTTTTAATATGGGGTTTTGCCCCCACTGCACACTAACCTCTCTTATTTTACTGTTGAATTGGTTTCTTGTCGAGTATTTCTCTTCCATGTTTGGAGGATGCGTTTGTTTTAAAGGCCTCCGGAACTCTCTGTGAAATAATCTGTGGGTTTGTTTGGTTTGTTGTTTTTTTTTTTAATATATATTCTTGCTACATATGGAAAATATCAAAATATCAACTCTTATCACTGTTGACTTCCTTTCTGGGTTCACTTTTCTTGAAGTGTGGGTCTTTAAGTTGCAGCAGAAAGCTATTACTCAAAGTAAAGTTGACTGACCCATTAAAAGTAAGTTTAGGTAACTAGGGGGAAGATAGCAGAGGATGGAAAAGTATGCATCCCATTCCCAAATTTCTCGGGCTTCAGTGCCTGGTCTTGGCAGGGGGGGAAGCTGTATTCCCCACTACTGAGTGCCTGTTGAGTAACCTGCCTTTCTTTCACTATCCTCGTCTCCTCTCTTCTCCTGCGGTGAACTCTCCCTTGACTTACAGCAGCCCTCTCGACCTGGGGGAGGAAACATAGGCCTGAATGAAGGCATTAGGTTTTTAAGAGGTGCATTGCCCCTCCCTGCAAGGCAGCTGGAGCACAGTGGGCTAACGCTCCAGGAGACAGAAGAGAGGAGAAGGACAGGCATATGGCACGAGGCAGGGTCAGTATATCTGGCCAGTCAGCGAGTTAGCATTGTCCCCTTAAAAGACTGACATGGTAACCTGACAGATATGATTGAAGAGCCTCAAATCACCTGATTTATGCTGCACTGGAAAGCTAAATGACGAGTGTAAAGGTCAAAAAAGGGAGGGAGAAGGGGTTATTCCAGTCTTCCAAGGTTGTCAGATGACATCCATTTTTGCCAGTGCTCTGCCTTTAGGTAATACTACGACAAATGAAAATATTTCCAGGTTGTACTGTGGAAGTTGACTGCACAAGTATTTTGGCTGAGTGCAGTGAATTGCCTGGCCAGCCTGCAGAACAAAGGAGAGCTTTCTCGGCTTGGGGCCATCCACTGGGAATGAGATTGAGTAGCAGCACTTCTCAAGGAAGCATTCAAGCAGTTAGCAGCCTCAGCACCGGTATTTTCCTTCCCCTGCTGGGAGCAGAATACTAACTTGGGCAAATCTGGAGCATCTGAGCCCACAGTTTTGGCTGCCCCTGCCTCTGTTATCCTGTGGCAGTATGGTGTGGGCTGCCACTTGGCTCGTTTCTTCCAGTCTTAGCTTCAGCTGTCAGAGACAATGGGTCACTCAGAGGGGTCTAAGGGTAGCACGAGAACAGAGAAAACTCTGCCAGCAGTGGTTCTGCGTGCGTTATTTCTCTCCCATCTGCTGGCCACAGTCTCCAATAATGAGCTGTGAGAAATGAAGGAGGGAAGAGACCGGTCAGTGGAGGAGAAGGCTCTTTGGTGCACGTACTAGGAGAAGGAGAGTGGCTCGAAGAGCAAGGCAGAGTCAAAGAAGGGCTCACGGGGCCTGAGGACACTAACCTCCGGGGGAATGACCTAAGGCAGAGTGTTTCTCTTCATTTGTAAACTGGTCATCTTTTCAATCCCAGTGTGATTGAAGAGGGGTGGGGTGGCAGGTGTGTGTCAGGGGTATTTTCTGTTTCCTTCACTCATACCATGAAGCCACTAAGCCGTGAAAGCCATCCGTCCTGTGTCCGCTGTCACATCAGCCCAACAGACCTCTGTTCTTTTGCCTAGGAGGCAAATAACTTCTGTGTTTTTCTTCATACAGCATAGAGTTCAGTCATGTGTAGACCCAATGGAAGGTCCTTAAGCACTACTGGAGTAAGAATAAATAAAATTATATATGCTCCTTACTGAAACTTTTCCTAATAAATGATGGAGATCATTTCTCATCTTGACGTGCTGGCTATGCTGCCCTCCAGGGTATGCTAGTCTTTAAACTATTTCCCCCCACCCTGCTGCTAGTAAGCCATCTAGCAGTGAAGCCACATGAAAGAGGAATTCCACAGGGCTGTACCAGCCTCTCCTCCTATTCCTGTCAAAAAGAATTCGGTGGAGCCTGGACACTTCTTTCACTGAATTGGATGTTCTAGGGTTGGAAGCTATCTTTCTTCCACTCTGTCTCTTTCTTTTTTGTGGATGTAGGCTCTTGACGGCACTGTACTTTTATGTTTGTTTTCATTATTTTCCTATTCTTCGTGTGAAGCGACTTTCTTAGGCACAGCTGGGGTTTCAAAGTTGGGGAAATGGATAATAAATCTCTAAGGCCACAAGCTTAGGTGTTGATTCACAAACTGTTTAACTTGACTGAATATGCTTTTCCACAAATTAAAAAACAAACGCTTGTTCTGTGCCAACAAAGGAAGAGGAGAGCTAAAGACTTGGGAATCCTTTTGTCAGCCACAGATCTTCTGGAACCAGAATACACAGATACTTTAATAAATGTGTTTTTATTTTATCCAGGGGAAAAGCTAGAAGTAGCAGTTTGAATGTGCAGAGTCAGCTATTGTTTTAGCACTGCAGTCTGTCACCCCACACAGCACCTTCAGCCATACTCGCATCATATGTTTTCGTTTGGCAACCTTCCCAAGAAGAGGAATGAGCGATGTCTGCATGCTGTTTCACTTAGCCAACCAGCGATTCTTCATTATTGCTTTCAGTGAATGCATAAGTTAAAATTAAATGAAAAAAAAACGGTACCACTGCCTTGGATTTTAAACTATTTTAAGAATTTCTGTTAAAACACAAGCAGCTTAGCAACAATAAACCCAAAGGTTGTGACCTCATAATTAAACTGGTGATCTGGTAATTAAAAATAAGCAGTGAGACTAAAACGAGTGTTTAAAGAACTTGAAGTATTAAATGTGTAAGATACAAGTGAAAGCATGTTTTTCAGCAGAATCCTAAGTTTTCTCAGAGAATAAATTAGTTTTAAATATTTATGTTGTATAACTGCGAAGAGATCCTTTCAGACAGCGCTGCATTGACATGCATTCACTTAAGGTATTCAATTTAAGCTAGGTAACGCCAGTGATTCTCACAGTAGTGCGGCTTAGCTACAACCTAGGGGGATGCAGTATGAGTATGGACTTAACTGCTGTTGGCTCTGCCTTTTTGGAGGTGTTTTCTGTTGGACTCTGTTTTGGTGAAGAAGGTCAGGGGGAACGTTTAAAAGCAGAAGAAAGGAAGGAGGAAAGGAACAGGGGTTGTTTTCAGCAGTCTCAGGGACTGTCTGTGGGGAGTTAAAAAGACGAACTCCTTTCTCCAGAAGCTAAAGAGTGTAAAGTCAGGTGTCCAGATTAGGATGGAAATGATGGGAATCCCAAGCGCAGTCCCAAGCCAGATCCCTGGCAATCCGCATGTTTCGTTTCATGTGATACTAACTTTTGGCAACAAGGCTGATTTCAGGAATCCCAGCCCAAGCCACGTGTCCCTGCCCCAGCTCACTGTTCCTGCTGGTACATTTCAGTCATCAGATTTGGACAGTTTGAGCAATTCTTTCTGTAGAGATATCATTTAAGCCATCTCTGTCTCTCTGCTTTACACTGGCTTTACCTTTATGGTAAACTGGATGTGTGAACTGATCTGAGTTACAATAGCTTTTTTTTTTTTACCCTGGGTTATGTTTTAGCCTTTCTTCAGTGTGTGCAGCTGCACAAACAGCGGTGCTGCCCTCTCAGTTGCACTGGCACATGGGTGAGGGTGAGCAGCACAGGAAGAGAGAGCGAAGGAGGGTCTGCTGAAGCTGGTTTGCTGTCTGTGGAAATCCTCATCAAGCCCCACATGGACAAATGATAATCCGTAGTCTGCTGTTATAGCTGAAGGAAGAGATGAAGAGTGAAGGAAACGTGAGGAAAGGCTAGCAGAAATGAAACACTATTAAATTATGTTTTGGTAAAAACCTTGCTGTTGATAGTATTGGAAAAAAGAAGATATTGTAATAAACAGCACCGATTTGCACTAACATCACGTCTTGCAAGGAGGATGGCCTGGAAGTAGCAGTATGGCTGAGTGACAACACTGGTGTGATTTCATCTCGGATAATCAATTCAGTCTTGGGAATGACAGACTGTCCTCTTTCTCAGTGCTGATTTCTCGGTTTAATCATTCTCTATCAAGTAATGAAATGTACAGCTACACAGATACTGTTTTTGTGAAAGCAGTGCACTTTTGCTGTAGCACTTGTTCTGCTTTAGCCAAAGAGATAATCCTGTTTATGGTGTGGGTGCTTCGCAGCTTCAACAAGCACGTGTGTTTGTGCTAGCCTCAGAAGCAGCATGTGGCTTTGGTAGCTCTGCATGTGTGAGATTTCAGAAATGCACATTGTCTCTGGCCGGGCCATGGAGATCGATTGTTTCTGAGAGAAACACCAAAGCTACTTAACTGTCAGCAGATATTTATGCTGTGTGGCCCTGTAGCGCCTTTTCATGTTCAGGATAAATTTACATTGAGTATTTCTTGCTATCATTTTCTCAAGAAGCAAAAACTGAATTTGGAATGAATTCTCTGAAGCTGCCATAATTCCTTCAGCATAAGTACTAATACGTAGTTACATATCTATAAAAGTCAGTTTTTGTCTAAATCCATACTGTCTATTGTGTATCTGTCACCTGTTCTCCGCCTAAACGTACTTAGTCGTGTAACATTCACAGCCTTACATAAGGGACAGGAGAAGAGGAACAGCTTTTATTGCTGATCCTAAACCTTTTGTGCTTTTGATGCTCTGCACATTTTATAAATATCATTATCACCGCAGCAGTCCAGATAGCAGAGGTGCTGTGGAACCAAGATGCTGTTTGTACAGGTGCATTGACACTCACCGTTCAGATGGGACTTCTCAATCTCCTTTCATTAAGACTGTTTTACCGATGGCGTGCAAATAGTTGCATCAGTGTAGCTGGAGGGTGTCGCATTGTAGTTTGCAAGTGGGAATGAACAACTGGTTCAGAAATATCCTAGGCCGTTGTAGAAAATGCTCAGACAAAAAGTGAGAGATGTGAAATTACTTGTTTTTTCCTAATTGTCTTGGGATATGTGGTTTCTGCTGGCAGATATTTGACCAAGGTGTTCAAGGTACAAATAGGTAGCTCACATGATTTTTTTTTTAGAAGAGTCTCGTATCAGCTGGAGCAAAAATCCAGCTTAAAAACCCTTAATGATTTAGCTACTTGTGCAATATGACTCTTTTCAGCCCCTTTGAATTCAGCTAAGCACTTTTCCATATGAATTAGCACTGTGAAGCATTACAACATACGGTAGATGCCTGTGCCCATCAGTGAAAGTATTTCCATAGTGAAGTGCTGAATAATCAACAGTTTTGTTGAAAACCTAAAGCTAAACTTGCCCTTAAAGACCAGATAAGAAAAAGTAAGAATTATTCCTGCAAGTGTCTTATAAACAGCCAGGCTTCTGCTGTGGCATATATGTAAAAAGTCTCTTGAATTACTAGAGCTTCTTTTCTGATAAATACCTTTATGTTATTTTCAAGCAAAATGAATTTTTGTTTCTCATGTAAAGTACTAGGTGGCTTTTCTTTGGAAAATACTTCTTTAAGTTAGATTAAAATGAATTTTCCTAGGAGTATTACTTGATAACTGAAACACAGGAAACTCTTTAGCTTGAAATGCTGTCACACTGTCATTCTAAATAGATAATCCCTTAAAAATCTCACTAAATACTAGGAAACAGGTGGATCCTTAGCCACGGTGTAGTGTACTCCTTTCCCTACTCCTGCAAATTCAGGAAGGAAGCATGTCCGAGAGTGTGTACATGCAAGGGCTGTGTTAATGTGTAGAGAGCATCTGTGCCTCCCTGCTGGCTTCTATCTAAATCGGGCTCAGCCAGGACTCATCTGCCTGTGTTGTGAGATTAAATAGGCTCAAACTCTTCTCTGACACCGTGCACAATGCCTCATCCGTTTGTATGCCTGTGCCTTGCAAAAACGTGCGACGGTCTCAGAAAACCACTTTTGTTTACCTTTCACACTCCCGCAACTGCTTCCCTGCTGGTGATTCTTCTGAGGTTACATTTGCAAAATTTGAGGTGTGGGGTACCGGCCTGAAAAGTATCTGAAATTCTGGTTAAAAAAAACCAACCAAACAAACAAAACCCACAAAACCATAAATCCGTAGGGATACAGTTTGACTGTCCAGCTCAGACTCAGTCATGCAAGATACTGCGCACACCCCAGGAGGAGCAGAATGCCACCACTGTCATTAAGGCAGTCTCCCCTGAGGTTAGCCAGAGCCCTGCTGGGTTCCGTTTGGAAACTACAGCTATGGTCGCTGGAAGGGGGCTGAGGGCGTAGTAATTATGCTGCTGTCAAATTAGTTTGAAATATTTTGACACAAATGCAAGTTGAATCTAAACGAACATCTCCATCTCAATGAATTTACTGAAGTTTAAGCAGAAAGCTGTTGGTTTTGATCTTGGCCTACTGACAACGGGGGGTGGAATTCCCTTTGCCTTTGCTGTTGCTGTTGCTAGTCCTTGAGTGCAAGAAAACAGCACCCAAAAGGCAAGTTAACAGGCACATTTTGCATTTCTTCCACTATGTTCAAAACTGCCATGGGTGTGAACATATTTAATAATCAACCCGCGAGAAGTTTCATCTCATGATGGCTATCGGTCCACGAAGTATTCCGTTCAGCTTAATGCTGCCAGGAATTATACTGAGGATATTCGCAATGTGTTATCTCCAATCCTCATTAGATTTTTTTGCAGTGCTTGGATTCCTGTAAGAAGCCTGAAGTCAGGAACGTGATGTCGTTCCACCCAATTAAGGTGCATACAGTCAGCATGTTCAGAAGGTGTCTTGTGGAACATCTTTAAACCTCACTTTGAAATTTCATATCTGGGATTTTATTTGAGCCGTAGTAACTTTTAACTGCCTTACATTTAAGGTACTTGAAAGTCTGAAGTTCTTTATTAATGTAAAGACAGACTACTTTAAACTTGAATTTTTCTGAAATTCAATCATAAATACGGAAAAGATCAGTCTGACACAAACCATTCAATGGATGTATCTTTGCAGAAAAACCATTACTTCTAGACAGGCATTGCAAAAATGTGATTAGCTGTTGAACTTCTTATAAATGCACCAGATAGAGTTTGTCATTCACAAACCAATTTCTTGCCTTTGTTGGAATAAAATGAAATACTTCTATTTTGTGTTCTGGTGCTTTTTGTATTGCTTGAGATTACCAAATCTTCTTCCCCAAGTGGTATCTCTTCAGATTTTGTTCAACGCTTCTTCCACATGTGTTGTTAATTAAATATGCTAGAGTACAAATTACTGACGGGATGTTCCCTGAAGTATTGCACACATCTCTGCCCGTCTGTGGTCAGCACTGAAGTAGCCGAACTGGTGGTGTGATCCTTCCTCCATCATCCTGTTCCTGTTGAAAGAAGCCAAAGAGGCTGGCTTGTTTAAAATAGGCTATAGGGGTCACGATTTCTGTCTCCAAGGTCATTCAAAACAAAAGGAGAGAGAAAGAGGAACGAGTTGTTTATCTAATAAACTGATATGATGGCACAAAAAGTAAATGCCTGGTCTGACCACAGAAAACTGTCTGCTGAAAATCTGTGAAATGATTTCTAACAGCCTGAATCTGAGGGTCTGCATCTGCCTTCAAATAGAAGCCATAAAGGCAGAACGCCTGTTCAGGTTGAGCTGAACAACATGATGTGGACACTCATGGAGACTGGAGTTGAAATTTAGTGACTTGTGATTCCAAAGTGTACCCTAGAATACTTGCATATTCTTTCTTTCTTAACTAAGTGTCCAAAGTCCTTTACAATATCGATGCTACAATTCAAAATAGGTATGTTAGGGAGGACAGGAGGTGAGAATAAAAAAAAAAAATTTTACGATCAAAGGACCAGTGATGGGTCAGGAATTTTCTGCTGCAATTCCTTGCTTCTCAGAGGAACCTTCCCAGGCTGCCTGCCTACCTTGCCTTGTCCACTTATTGCATAGGTTATCTTTATTGTGAAATGAAATGTATTTGTGTCGTGATCCCTGTTAACCCAGTGGAGCTTGCTTCCTTGTATCTGCAATGTGCATTAGCTCTTGATTCTTAAAACTACATGGCAGTAATTTTCTCCCCCCACTTTAGGCAAGAGTGTAAGCTCATGTTGTCAACTTTGTAATGCACAAATTGTGCAGCTCCTAAATGATGGAGTAGCTGAAATCACGGTTGTAATTCATGTACCTGTAGCTGAATATCATATTCATCACCAGTGTCCTTTGCTTGGTTTCGTGCTTTAGCAAGCCTGTTTAACAAGGATGAATCTAAATGAGAGATTCAGATTTCTCACTCGGCAAACAAGATCCTAGTTTCTCTTGGCTAATGTTCATCTTCTATTGTTTCCTTGTCTCTGCAGCTTCCTATTATTGAAAAAATAAGGATCATTGCTCAGAAGGTGTATGGAGCTCAGGATATAGAGCTGTCTCCTGCTGCGCAGTCACAAGTTGATCGTTACACCCGACAGGTAAGAACACCAGTGAATTATGCAGTCAGGTACCTGCTGGATTAGAGTCTTAGGAAAGTTCAGGGTGTAAAAGCTTCTCAGATTGGAGTGTTTAGTCAAGCTTTGCTACAAGGCATGAGCTTACCCATGGTGCAAAACTGTGAAGGTCAGTATGGATTGGTTTAGATTAGATAGAAGAGAATGGTTTTAACCTTGAAAGCTATCTCCTGTTAGATATGTTTAGTGTCTGGAATCATTCTGAGATTGTAGATGAAACTGCACTTGCTGTGCAGAGTGGTAATTTTGGGTTACTGCCTTAAATGTGACAACTGCACATCTGCAAAAGTACCAGCTAGTGAATGTGCCCGATTTTAGCATATGAGTGTTCATTTGCACCTGCAAAAAATGAGCTTGCAAACACAAAAAGACCTGTGCACAGCTATGCATGTTAATAACAGAGCTCCCAATACTTATAAAATCTTTTGTTTTCTTTCTGTTCATATTATTTTCAAGGGTTTATGAATGCAGGAAGGTGAGATAGGTCACCATTGCTAAAGCATGTGGGCGTGGGCTTTGTTACAGTTTGAAAACAGTTTTGAAACCATGTGGAGACGTGAATGTATTTTCTGTAGTGGAACAGCTTCTGCATGTAAACATGGCTGGAGCCTTTCTGCCAGAAAATAAAAACTATGGATGATCTGTCACAGAAGAATTCCTGAGTATACTTCAGCAGCCTGGTCAGACAGGCAGAAGTATAGCTGTCTTCTCTATAATGCAAATCTCTTGAGAATTAATTTGATTTTCTAGATGAAAAGAAGCTTACTTAGTGTACTTGAAGCAAAATAATCCATGTCTTTATCTTTTCCTGAAGTGATTCTCAAATCCATTTTTTACTTTAAACATTAGTAGTATTAGGAAATATTTTCACAATGTCATTTAAGGATTGTCATCAGTGCTGGGTGGCAGAGGCAATTCCCTACAGTGCCACCTCTCCTCCTGGCCTTGTGAATTGCATCCCTGTTTGTCAAGGAATTGAACAGAAGAGTGGAAGGTGCCTGACTCGAGGTTAATCGATAACCTGGGAGACAAATAGTGTGGGGGGAGCTGCTGAGGGCCTTTTCCTGATCCTCTCCCACTTTTTGAGTAACTACTGCACTGTCATTAGTGAAGTGGGTGCCATCACCTCGCGCAGTTTTTGTCTTTTTAAAAACAAAGCAAAGCATCATGAGCCATTTGTATTTACCCGCAAGAAGATATTAGTACCCTTAGAGAGTTTTGGACTATGAATCCTGGTCTCAAGTAGGTATCTAACTAAGTCATTGAAGCCCAGGGGGAGGTGCTCTACTGGAGTTTTATTGAGTTGGTGCAGGTTTCTTGTTCGGTGTGGTACCCGTTGTGCACCCTTTCCGAAGACAGCACACTCTAGCCAGTGTATAGGCAGCCTTTGCACATAACTCTAGATTGAGAACCGACTCCAAAAGCTGGATATCACTGCAGCCAAGTGTCTGGAGACAGAGGCCTGAGCTGAGAGAGAACAGCATGAGAAATACAGTATTCTGTCCATTTCTGAAATATTAGCTGCTAAGAAACTGAGGTTAACTATTGCTATATGGATTTTAGGGTTTCTAGAAGATACTGATAACAAAGTGAAAACATACTCTGTCTTTACTGTAATCTTAAAAACATTTTTCTTGTATTTTCTTTCCCTTTTCTGTTAGGGATTTGGAAATCTTCCCATTTGCATGGCAAAAACTCACCTATCTCTCTCCCATCAGCCTGAGAGGAAGGGCGTTCCCACTGGTTTCATTTTGCCGATTAGTGATGTGCGAGCCAGTATTGGAGCTGGATTCATCTACCCTTTGGTAGGAACGGTGAGTGCAGAGTATTCAACTCGATCACTCCCCTTGCTTTGACCCAGCTTGAGAGGGAAGTGCATTTCCTGTTTGCCTCTAAAAATAATGTGTGGAACCAGGTGAGTTCTTGGTTCTTCATAATAATTTTATCCTCACGCTTTTGTAGCTCTGCGTTGATAGGAAGAGAGAATTAGGAAAATGTAGTATCATGTAGGAGCTTTGACTACAGGGTCGGAGAGAATGGCTCTTGCCATTGGTTCAGTTTCTGACGTTTTTCAGTTAGTCTAGGATACTTAGGCACCCTAGTGCTGCAGAAAAATGCATTTACAAGTCTGTTGCCTTTCCTTATTCAAATTGTAGCCTGTAAATAACTGTAGTTACATGATTATATTCTAAATATTAAATCTTTCACCCGTCATTACAAAGCGTTCTGTAATGTATTTAGATGAAAGGAATGGTGTTAGGAAAAAGCGTGTGATTGAAATGATTGCTTTTCAGCTGATGAGCCTGCTCTGTTTCCAGTCCTAGTGAACACCTCTGCTGGTTCTGTAAAACTAAGTTATGGTGGGAAGGGATAGATTTCTAACTGCAGAAGTAGTAGCACATTCTTTCTCCTTTCTAGAGATTTAAGCAACGAGGTGCTAAAAAGAGGCAGTTGTCATCCTTTCTTCCTACCTGTCTTTGAAAGTATAGACTCAGATTAGGAAGCTCCTGATACTTTCTTCCCTGGCATGCCTTACCAAAGTAGCCGAGAAGCTAGTTAGCTCTTGCCTTTTGCCAAGCACACACACCTTACTCCAAACAGTAGTTGAACTGCATCTGACATCTCATAGCATGAATTATTACTTATATGTAGCCGATTCATGGGATGGTGCTAGAGAAGGGATGCAAAAGCCATTGCATTTCCTGAAGGAGTACTCTCCCAATGTTATCTCATCTTCCCAGAGCACGGCCTGATTTCCTCATGTAGCAGTATACTTAGGAAAGGTTGAAAGTTTCTACTCTATTGTTTTGAATTCCCTGTGAAACAATCAAGTGTTTGAAACAAGGAAGGAAGTACTTTCTGACCAGGAGAGTTCCTGGAGTTCAGGAAACTGTGTCACTTCAACTCACTGGACTTGGGGATATGCTTTCCTTCTGCATGGCCACATTACGTGCGTCCACCAGAAGTGGAGCACAGCTGTGTCTTTAAGTTGTGTAAGACCAAATCCAGTTACTGGTGACAATACAATTTGTCAGAAGTTCTAGTATCTCCTTCATGGCCCGCGTTCAAGTTTGCACTTGAAGTTGTGTGTCGTAAAGTTGTGAGAAGGAGTGAATGTGAAGAATGGGCAGCAACTACTTCAAATCCATGAGGGAGCTATTCTGTAAGATGTCCGAGTGAAATGTTCTTGTGTTGAGCTTTCCGGATGAGTCACGCTCTGCACGCTTCAACACAAACTAGCTGCAGTTCAGCCTCATCAATCCATAGGAACTGTCCATAGAAGCAGTCTTGACCAAACAAGTTCACGGATTACCTCTCATTTTCGGTTTCTGCCTAGAACCAAAAAATACGGTTCTTATGAAGGACGTTTTATATATGGGATTTCTTACTGGAGGAGATTGTAAAAAATACGTCCGAGTTAGTTACCCTGACTTTGGTGAGAGGTAATATAGCCAAGGAACTTTTCCCATATCAGGAACTGAGTAGGCAGTATACTCTTAGTGTTACGTATTCCAAGAGAGTTTGTAAGGCAAGGTACTGTATAAACATAAGATCCCCAAGAGCTAAAAATCTGAATAGACAGACATAGATCATTGGTTCTTTGGAAAATATTGCAAACGCTCAGGAATGTGGGACAGAACACTCCTTGGAACTATCACAATTGCTATACATCAAAATGAATGAATGAATATGAATGTATTCCTAACATCCTTACCATACAATTCTTTCCCTAGAACTAAATTTATGGCAAGAGGTCCAACTTGCTGCCTTTTAGAATCGAGAGTTGTGATCATCAGGAAACAAACTCTCATAACAGAGTTGTACCACTGCTTTTGAGATCATTTTTCTATTTTGCCGCCTTCAGACTTTTTGTGTGAGTTGCTGTTGGCAATTAAGTCTTAGGGCTAGTGGTACTTTTTAAGTTGCCTAAGAAGGAATATTTTTGATGTCAGGTTCCAAAAATGAGAGTCTTCCTTTGACAGTTCTTTTACTAATAAAGCTATCTGAAAATGTCTACAAGAACAAACCAAGTATAAAAGTGCATGTCCTGAAGGCTTAAAGTGGCTGGAGGTCAGATGCTACGAGTAGAGGGATTACAGAAATCCTGGTGACAGCATATGGTGAAAGCATCCAGTCATGACAGTGGATTAGATTTCTTTATATAGGAAAAAAAGAAGCAGCAGTATATATTTTTTCCTTTCATTGCTTGCTGGCTAATTGTATTTAATGGAAGAGGATCCTTAATACCAAAGCTACTTAGAGCCTTCTTACGGCTAAGACCTTTCTGATGGCAGAATAAATGCTATTGGACAACATGTTTGTTAAACTTGTAGTGAAAATTCTGATGCTAATTAAATGTCAAACTCCATTCTCAAAGCATATTTTTTACTGGGCGAGCTCCTTGCACTCTAACCTGGCAGAACTTATCAGTGGTAAAGCAGGTTGTTAGAATTCTGCTCCAATTTAATCGGGAAGAGTATTACAAATGAAAGAGATAAGTGCTGCTGAAAGATGATAAACTATCTGCAGTAACTAGCATTTGTAGTTTAACCTTGTCATTAGCACATGTACATTAGTGAGATTTGTATTTACCCCAGCACTGATAGGCAATCTTTTTTTTTAAACCAAATATTTAACATGTTCCCTTCATATTCTCTAAGCAATATTTGTGTTATGGTTGGCTCTGATTCCCTTACAGCATGGAAGTCTTTCCAGGAAAAATGAGCTGAGCCTTATCAGAGGAAATCAGCAGTGAAACAAGAGGTGCATTTAATTAACACTGGCACAGCTTTTATCCAAGTTCTCTGCAACCATGACCCAGAGGGCTACATCACTCTCACAGGTGGACTGTTGACATCATTGCTTGGCTCAACAGAGTGATGGCAGGAAGGCTGCTGGAGTATATGTAGGAAACCAGTGAGGTCATTCACTAGCAATGCTTGGGTGGAGAATTATTAGATTTTTGTAGTATGTGTGTTTCTCTCCTCCCCCACCCAAAAAGTAATTGCAGTTTGGTGCTTTCTCACATTCAGCCACGTTTCCGTTGTTCTCTTTCGTGTGATGTGCAAGCACGCAAGCTTGTCGTAGAAGTAAAACCTGTTATCTTGTGCCTTTGTGAAGTGACACTACCAAATCACCGGTGCAAGTAACGTAGCTATGTTTGAATCGCAGTGAGATTTTTAAATACGTACTACCCTTTTCCAGCCATGCACTTTTGTTTTAATGGGTTAAAATTACAGGCAAGGCCCCTTTGAAAATACGTGGAGCCTTTGGAACCGCGCCAGCTCCCAAATTCTCACAATGAACTGACATCCTTCAGATATCAGCATATCTGAAGAAAGGTCAGTCTATTACAGAATATTATTTTCCTCCCCATGGAGAAAGCAGTTCAGGTCTCTGGAACTAGTTCTGAAATTATATCCTCTGGGAAGGAACTCTTGGGGAGACCCAGTGTGGTTTGAAATCAGTTTATGGGAGCAATAAAACCCTAATTCGCTTGTGGGTGAGAGCCAGGACTGTTCTGCTAAAATATTACCTGAATATTGTAAAGGAGGAAAAGACCCTGAAAGCATATAGTTTTATGAATACTTTTAGAAGGAAAATATTGTTCCCTGTTGAATGAATTTCTTCTTTCATAGCAGTTAAGAGCTTAACAAGTTTTGAGGGTGTCCATTGAACATAAGCTGGAGTCCAGGCCCGCCTGAAGTGAAATTGCAGTTTCCCAGTGGTGTGTGAGGCCCAGGTTGTCTCCAAACCGTCATTTTGTCACTTCTCTCAGGCTGCCTTATGGCATAGCTGAATAACTATGGGTGGATTGCCCAACTCGTCCTGACAATCTGTGTAACATAGGGTGATTTTTCAAAAACGTAAATGATGGTGAGATTTATATTTGCCTTGTAAAGCATGTAGCTTACAATGCAATTTTATATAATTTACAAAGGAGTAGTGCTCTGCTAAGTATTCTGACCTCTCTCAGTCCAAAAAATGTCCCTGCTGATGTGGCAATTGGCACCTGCCTTTAGTGTTGTATAGTTGCTGTGTTGTAGCAGTGCTCAGAAGTCCCCAAACAGCTAGTTGTAAAAATACTTCGTGCTCGGAGACTCCGCAGGCTGGTTTTGAGATAACTGCAGTAAGTGTGGAAAAAGTAACAGAAAAGGAAAGCTATGAAGTTAAACTCACATGGGAAATGTAGGTTAGCAAATGTGTAGTTCTAAACTGAAAAATGCTAACAGGAAAAGAAAAGCTCATGCTCTCCTGTTACAGGTGATGTGCCTTTGCATTTACTACAGCAGGTGTAATCCCTCTTGGGAAGGAGGGAGAGAGGCTTTCTGAATTACACAGGGCGCATCATTCCTGTACGGTGACCAGGTGTACACAAGCAGAAGTGCTGAATGATGTTACGCTTGGTGGAAGGCTGATGAATTATTCCGAGTAGAGTTGACAGGGCAGGCGGAGAGCACATAGGAAAGATCAATGGCTGGAAGTGAAGGTGAGGACAGTCAACCTTAGTTCATTGTGTTTAAAAGCTAGAGGCTGAGAGATGGTTAGTGTAATAACAGCAAATCCACCTGTGTTCCTTGGTGGATTGCATGATGTGGTTGTGGCGGTATTGGGTTGGCCCAAGAGGGCCTCTGCAGGTGAAGCAAAAATAAGCCCAAGTGAATGATTTAGCTGAAGGGATGAGGAAAAAGATGTAGACTATAATGAAAAGGAGTATGTGGCAGCCTTTGGAAGCGTTCCAGGTGTGTGGACCGTGAGGCAGTTAAGATTCAAGGATGCCTATGGCCATTTGTGGTGGGAGGATGGGAACAGAAGATTGAGGGCAGGACTGGAAAGATGGGGTTGGCTGGAAAGGAAAAGAAGTTAAATTGAGAGTTGTACCAGTGGGAGGAGATACCCATGAAATGATTTGAAGGCACGTCCAAGATGTACATGGAGAACTGGAAGAGGGCACTGAAGTAACAGCCACAAGGGTAAAAGAGATTTGAAGATGTTCCAAAATCATTGGTTGAAACAATGACATGATCTAAGATCTGGCCAGGAAGAAGTCAAGGGAGTAATTGATGGATGTAGTTACAGGAGAGCAGAACATGCCTTGCTGATGACTAAAGATTTTTTTAAATTGAAGAGAAAAAGAGTAGAGTTTAGCTGGCTTGAAAAAGTTATTATTGTCTCTGTAACTTTTGAAAGTACATAGAAAAGAATGTGTTTAAATGATAGTTCACAAATTTCCATTTGCTCTGAGCACTTGCTCTTTACTTCAACTATTTTAAACTGATGTGGATAAGCCAGTGCTTGTTAGAAATAAAGAGTAAATATACTTTGCTTCTGATCATTGCACCTCCCTGCCCATAGCTGTGACACAGATATATGGTAGAATACCCTCTTACTCCCTAAAAACAAAAAACAAAAAACCACAAACCCCAAAGAGCATCTCTTCCTCCTCTGGCATTTAGAAATATCTTGACAGATAATGGCGGCAAGGCACTTAGATTCTGTGTAGTTCACGCTGTCTCTTTTGACTGCTCTGTTTGTTTGCTAGTAAGCATTATTTAACCTACATTTTAATATAGTACAATGTATCGCCTTTTCTGAATGAAAGACCAGGTCCCAGTGCTGGCTGCATCGGCAAAATTAATTTGCAGTTTATTACAGCTTCCTTCAGCCTAGTCTTACATTCCTCAAGGGCCAGCACTTGTAGTTAGCAGAACCAAAGGAATGGTTTTGCTTTGTTTTCTATTGAGAAGAAAAAAGAAGTTGTGTAGGCATGTGTGCTATTTCAGCAAACTGAATAGCTGGAGGAGAACTTCTTGTTTTGGGATGGGATGAAACCATTAGACAACATATCACAGAAGAAAATGGACCCTGTGGTTTGGTAAGCTGCTTAATGTTTAGATTAGATGACATTTTTCTCAACCTCCATTATAAGCAATTTCAGTATGACTATTGTAAAATTAGTTCTTTGTATTCAGGGTGTCCATGTTATTTTCCCATCTTACCGTACTTTAAGCCTTGTCAGAGAAGAAATTTTTTATGCAAATGTTTAAATTTGGCTCTAAACACTTGAAAATTAACTTTTTAGTGACAAAAATTAACCTCATGCCTTTCTTGTATCAATCAGGTTTCCTTGGTCATCTGTTCCAAAGATATTTGTACTAAATACATCTATAGAAATGTAACATTACGTTCAAGCTCTTAGACTTAAATAATAAACGTGTCGCTGTTAACTTAAAATGGTTTATCTGAATAGGTCCCTTAAAGCAGAGGCTTATTTACAAGACCAAAAAGTGACTTTCATGTTTCACTTCAGTCAGTAAGGGATACCCTGAAAACACGTTTTGGTAGTCTCCCATACCTTGTAGGGGGAATTTTACCCAGCCTCCTTCACTTTGCATGTAAAGGGGCAGAGGTCGTGGTCAGCCGTGCTGTCTCCATGGAAGGTATGGTAGGCCAGAGCTGCTGCAGAGGAATTTCTGAAACTGCTGTGCCTAGTTCACAAGTGTTTTAGCACATGTTTTCAGTTAAGATTAGCTGATGACACATCAGCTCAGGCAGTATGGATTCATTGATCAAGGGCAGTGCCTGGCTGGCGTGGACAAGTTCAAGAGATGCTGGAACAAGGATTACTCATTATGCCCTGAAACAGTTTTCTTCAGGGTGGTTGTTAATGCCTTGCCCTCATCAGACCTGTGAAGTTGTATGTAATGAACTCGGTGCGGCTGTCTTAGGCTTGCAAATGCCGTTAGCGTAGGCAAATAAAATGAGAGGCACCTGTAGAGTGGGTATGTTTTCTATCTGCTTCGTTCCCTTGTCTCTGATTTACAGTCCGTGATCCCAGGCAAGAATGGATATAACTGCATCAGTTAAGAAAGGGAAAAATCTGATTAACAAAGGCTGCTATTCCATATGGAGATAAGAGCTCTTTGAATGATGTACATTAGCCTGTTTGCATGGGGCTTGCTATTAACAAAGACGTATCCGTTAAAAGTGGGAAGTGCAATCTGGACAGAAGCTAGCAGCAATTTTGGACCACTGCCCTTAGATTTTACGCGTGACTTCAGACGTGAAATAAGGATGATGCAGTGGAAACGAAAGCACGTGCAAGTTCGAGCAGTTAGTGAATGCCTTGCCAGGCGTTCTCCAGGGCAAAGAGGGAAGTGGATGGCTGAATCGTGCAGCTCATGGCAGCTTCTCCGTGGTGCGGCAGTGCTGCCTGCCCACCCCGATCCTCGCCTACAGCTCTGACTGTACCGGTTAGCACACGTCTTGTGGACTTGTACCGGTTCAGAGCAAGTAACAGGGATTGATTAAGAGCTCATTCAATTAATCAGCCTTGTACGTGTGGACTTTGATCAAATGCGAAGAGCTCAAAAATCAGTTTATGGAACGTCTTGAAACAGCAGTGTTAAGGGTTCATATTTTGATTATGCTATCTATACAGAAGATGTGACCATTAGAGAGGGCAGGCAGGTATTTACTTCCCCCATTCATGATATTTTGGATGATTTGCTGCATGAAGAGGCTGATGCTGGCAGACCCAGGGGCCAGTGAGTCTGATGGCTTTGGGGAGGGGTGGGTATCGCTGCTGCCTGTCTTGGTTCAGCCTGGTAGCAGCAGCCGTGCTGTGTCCCATCCAGCTTTCTGCCCTTCCTCCGTATAGGGATGAAATGAAATCATCTTTCATGCTCCCTGTTTTTGTTTGTTCAGCCTGATAAGCTTCTTCAGTTGAAGAAATCAGTTTCTGAAAAGGTACCTCATGGTTCAGATTGGAAATTTAGAGATTCAGCCATTCTCTAAGGAAGCAATAGTTACCTTTTTAAAACTCCTGTCTATATGGAGTTTTTTGGGGAGGCTATCTTATGCTCACTTAAAGACAAAACGTTGTCCCCTCAACATTCTCCCAGATACATTTTTCAAATGCTGATTTGCAGGTTTAAAAAGTATTGCTTCCTTGGTAAGCAGCGAAAAACTTTACAGTTTGGGTCAAATAACTGACATTTTTCCAGACTGTCCAGTAAGACAAACTATCTAGCAGATGGAGATAGCTGTATGTTTGAGTTTGGCAACTTACTGTTACTGCGACTCTAAAAGTGATTTAGGACTAATAGCAGGAACCTAGCTGGAGGCTGCAAGTCTGTGACCGAACAGTTTTATTGAGTTCCGGATAAATAAGGTGAAAGATGTTTTGAACTTTATAATGTCCCCAGCAACTTGCTTTCTTTCATTAAATTGTGAAATATAGGATGAATAGTGTGCTAATTAACATTAAAGAGGAATGAATATTTGTGCCTACTGGTCAAGGGATTAGCCCTGTTAAAACAGGAAATGGACTCTGATTTCCTGTTTTAAAGTATTTTCTCCATAAACTTTGCATGAAAATGTGAGGGTAAAAATAGGTTATACTTTTACATAGTAAAGTATACATCTATTATTTGTTAACAAATAGCTTATATATGGAAGGAAGGACGTTTGCCAATTTGTTTTATATTGAAATAAATGCATCCTGCACATACTTCACAAAATAGCATTTACTGAGAAATTAGAAACTGAGATCCTCTAATTTATTACACTGTGACATGGGCTTTATAGAAATTATAATACTCAACATTTACATAATATCACTTTGTATTAGTAGTTTGCTAGACAAGCAAAATTTTGACATGTTTTTTAAAAATAAGGAATCCAGAGATGCAAATAGTAAGGTCCCCTGACAAATCAGGGGCAGGACCACAAATAAAATTCACAATTTCCTGGCCTGCAAAGTCATGAGATGTTTATGTATAAGAATGTAAAGAATCAGCTTGGGGTATTTCCATCAGAGAAGGCTGACCTACTTTCTGTGAACAATGCTAAAAGATAAAGTTATGCTGCTACTCCTCCTCTACTCCACCCACCCACCCACCCAAAAATCCTAAAGTATTTCCTGAGATATTCCTTATGTGTCCTTATTTAAAAAAACAGAAGGTACAAATGCTGGCATACTGTATTTTGCCTTTGATAAGTGGTAACGGGTTTACTTTGAAAAGACCAATCTTTCCTCTCTTCTGAAACTGTGAAATGTCATGAACAGAGCGTTACCTTTTGACCATAACTGAGGAGAGGGTTGCATAAAACCACCTTGATACTGGGTTAGAAGCCTACAGATCAAGAGATATCTCCCAGATGGAGAAGTCCATTAAAAAGCATTTCCTCCGCATGGTACAACAGTGACCCACAGGCTTCTACAGATGCAGCATTTTTGGTACTCGGAGAGACTACTTGAAGCTGCCCTGTGACTGTCATCACTTACCCCATGCAACACTGCAGGGCTGGGGAAGGGTGGCTGGAAAGCCGCCCAGTGGAGAAGGACCTGGCGGTGTTGGTCGACAGCCGGCTGAATGTGAGCCAGCAGTGTGCCCAGGTGGCCAAGAAGGCCAACAGCATCCTGGCTTGTATCAGAAGTAGTGTGGCCAGCAGGACTAGGGAAGTCATTGTCCCCCTGTACTCGGCACCGGTGAGGCCGCACCTCGAATACGGGGTTCAGCTTTGGGCCCCTCACTACCAGAAAGACACTGAGGTGCTGGAGCGCGTCCAGAGAAAGGCAACGAGGCTGGTGAGGGGCCTGGAGCACAAGTCTTACGGGGAGCGGCTGAGGGACCTGGGGTTGTTCATCCTGGGGAAAAGGAGGCTGAGGGGAGACCTGATCGCTCTCTGCAACTACCTGAAGGGAGGGTGTAGCGAGGTGGGGGTCGGTCTCTTCTCCCAAGAAAGCAAGGACAGGAGGAAATGGCCTCAAGTTGTGCCAGGGGAGGTTTAGATTGGGTATTAGGAAAAATTTCTTCACTGAAAGTGTTATCAAGCACTGGAACAGGCTGCCCAGGGAAGTGGTTGACTCACCAGCCCTGGAGATTTTTAAAAGACGTGTAGATGTAGTGCTTAGGGACATGGTTTAGTGGTGGGCTTGGCAGTGCTAGGTTAATGGTTGGATGATGATCTCAAAGGTCTTTTCCAACCTGAATGATTCTATGTCCCTGCTAACGGCATGGGGGTTGGAACTAGATGATCTTTAAGGTCCCTTCCAACCCTGACCATTCTATGATTCTATGATTCTGTCTGTCTTCCCTTGTCTGCTCTTCCTGCACACTGGTGAATGTCACTTATCAAAAGATTATTTTTTTCTGTTTTTTTTTAATAGTAGGAAAGGAAGAATAAGGTGCATATCCTTGTGTCCCCGAGGAAATTCTGTTCCCGAGCAGAAATTGTGTTGCAGTAGCTGACAGTGTTTCCTGTGTCTGAGACTAAAACCCTACTATGGACACCCTGTCAGCTGGTCCGGAACGGTGACTTTCCTTTCTCACACCCATTTCTCCATGGTGGATATGTCTGCCAGCTTGGCCCATCTTTTGTCCCTACCATATTCTCCTCACATTTTTGGGGATAAGAGTGTATTCAGTTTTACATCAAGATTAAGCCTCTCCAGTTTAATGCCTGTTCCACACAGCTTTGGGAAAATTCTGTTTAACTCTTCCTTCCCTTTTGCACTGTAAAAGCCAAGAGCATTATTTCTTGGCCTGGAGCTGGACTTCTAAGAACAGACCTTTTCATAGGCCTGTGAAGTAGAAATATGATCAAGTCTGAACAAACAGTTGTACAGGTAAGGCAAGAGATAACTTTATCTCTCCTCACCATTTTGTTACTGCAATTACATACGAAGATGTATCGGTATGAGGTATCTTGCCATCAGCGAAACTTCTTGAGTGCTGTGATGCAGCAGCTGCATTATGGTATATTTTTGTCACAGAGGAAAATTGTGTTAACACTGCATAGCTCCCAGAACTCAAGAGCAGCTACAACCACCTCAGCATGGAAAGGCTTCCCAAGCCATGGTCTGCCTATTTTTCCTATGTTGGAAAGGTGTATGTTAGATATGTCCAAACGGAAGCGTGAGGGGCTGCGCGAAGGCGGGCTTGGCTGTGGCGGCTCTGTAAAAGTCAGTATCCGATGCAGTGCTGAAACTGTGGGTTTGCCGTGTGCAGGGCTGTGTGCAAGGCCCGTCCTCTCATTTGCGTGTTCCCGACGAAACACGCTGGGTAGTGGTGCAGTCTGGGACAACTGCAAGAAATCTGAGTGACAAGACGTGCAGGTGTTCGCTTTTACAGCAAAGTTTGGCTCGTTTGAAAAATTTTAAGCTCTTACCTTTATAACTGTCAAGTGGACGATAATGCCATGTTGAGCTATACCAATGCCTGATACTTTACAGGTCACTGCCTGGCAGCTGGACATTCGCCTTATGCTTGAAGTCATATAAAAATGCCTGCTTTAAATGGAACATCCTCTTTAACCAGTTTCACATTTTTAACAATTTTTTTTTTTAATAACACGTCAAAGTTTGGAACTAGTTGTAGGCTAAACAGTTTCTCCCCAGGGACTCAGACTTTTCTGAAGATAAAATCCTGTAATTGCATGATATTTTAGGCTGGAGTGCCTGACCACAGCATCTTTCTTTAATAACCATGTTTCTTTAGGTAACATAAGGAGCTGGGGTTTGAGCTTAGTAACGAAAGGTAGTGACATGAAGAACTTCAGAATGAGCCATTCAGCCATATATAGGAATGTTAGAACTGGAGAGAAAATATTTTTTAAATGTTAAAGATCTGCACGTGCTGTCCTACTTAAAGCTTAGCAATGCTCTGAAGACTTTGAGTCTAAACTTAACCTCAGAGTGTATGCTTTCAGGAAAATTAGTGAGAATTAGGTAATCAGGTCATGGTTTCCTTTTCTGCACAGCTGCCTTAAATTCATGAGGGGTTATTCTTTCTGTCACTTTTACAGGCTTTTACTTAACTTCTTTTAATTGGAGACCGTGTGTCTGTATCAGGAATTTAAAAAAGGTGGTTGGGTCCAAATCAACTGGTTCTTTGTTTCTACAAATATACAAAATAGCATAAAGATAGTCTGTTTTAATCATTATTTAGCAACCAACACATCAATTATTAAATGTATGCAGGCTTGTGATAGTCACAGAAATATTATTTATATCCCTTGCAATCTTCAGAAAAATCTTCTACTGATTCTCCTTAAATTCTGGTTTTATAATCAAAAGCAGTCTATGAAGGAGCATTGAGTATGTGTCGATGAGAAAGCTGCACTGATGCATGTGAAGAGAACGTATCTAGCAATACCTCTTATGAAGGTGGCAAACCTTTTTTATGTAGTAAGCCACCTAGCAGGCCACCTACACAAATCTTTTTTATGTAGTAAACCACTCTGGAAGACTGAATATTAGGTGTGTTTTGAGATAGCCTTCTGGTTTCACTGTTGCAATCAAATAAGCATACCGTGAATGAAAGCAGCAGAGGAATGCAGGTAACCTGTTTGCCTTTTCGTAAATCATCAGTAAACTCTTAACGCTGAGACGATCTGGTTTTGTTACTTGCTCACTTAACAAAACCAATCAGTAGACTGAGGGCAGAACAACTGTGACGGTTTGTCACCTGTAGAAACCTGTTGTACTCTTTCGAGTCTTTTTTAAACCTCTCTTAGATAAGTGAAAATAAATCTCCTGATCTCATTTTACTCTTCATTTACCTTTTCCACAAAACCGCATGAAATTTAACACTGCTTAAATTTCATGCTTGGCTCCTTATTTTCAGTCTGCTGTCAGGAGCAAGGGTGCTGCTGGAGAAGTGTCCTCGGGGACATCGCTGAGGCTGTTGTAGTCAAACCGTAACCTGAAAGGTGCTTCACAGAAGTACAGAGCTGAATCTCAGTGGTGTTAATTTATCAGAATTTTTGAGAAATGCTGATAATATGGTGTAAGAAAACCTTATATTATTCTTTTTTCTTTTAGGCAATACTGTAATATACATACCACAATGTGGCAAATGCACCCCCAAAAGTGCCAAAAAAGAAGCAGTAACGTCACATAGGTGGTGTGACTGAGTTGTTTTTCCCCAATTCCATTTGCAACACCTGCCTCTTGCTGCTCACAAGTTACTGCATTTGCACTGCTGTCAAAAACTGCCAGCGCTCAGAAATGAAGTGCTAATCTGGGAATTTGTCAAGAAAGCTGTACAACAAAAGCTGTGACTTTTACCTCTCTTTGATCCGTGAAATAAGCCAAAATACAGGGGTCTGAGGTTGTTGCACTGGGTATCTTACATGCAGTATTGTTCGTTTTATGGGCTTACGAATGCCCTGTTTCCCCGGTCACAGAGGAGTTCCCTTGCAAGCATCCCCAGACTTCGATCAGAAGGCTGTCCTGCAGATTTTGCTCGCCATGCAACTCATGCTTTTGGCCCAGGTCCAGTTTCTGGTTTCCAGGAGTGTTACTGCTGTGCAGGATGTGTGCCTGTTTGAAAGCAGCGCTTTCATAGTGCCTCTGCTCTCCTGTCTTTTTACTGTTTTGTAACTGCCCGTGCAAATCCAGCCCTACCACGGAATATTCAGGCTCCTGTATGGACTGTATCAGTATCCAGAGGAAATGTATGTGCTATACGGTTCAGTTCCTACTCAGCTTTGCCATTGACCAGCATTTTGATTGGTATCTCTTTCTTGTTGAAAGTGTTTTAAGAATTTCTGTGTATTTATGTTGAAAAGGCAGTTTTCCACCCATCAGTTTATACATTTGAGTCAATTCATAATGTTATTACTGGAGGTGGAGTGCAGTGAATGGAGCCGTCATCATTTGGTGTAAGAAGAGTTTCCTTGTAAGTACAGAGAAATGTGAATTGTGGGAATGAATTCATTGACAAAAGGATGCATTTAGCTTAGCTTGATCATCAGGTGTTCATGGGAAAGATAACTGAACAAGAGAGATTTCTGTTGTTTATCCCCATTCTGTTTGGATTATGGACTGCACTGAAAACACATGCATTTTTTTTACCCATTGCATTAAACTATGCATTGTTTGTCTTAGTTGTGTTCAATTTTACTACACTTTGCTGCAACAAATTGATATAATTCCATAGATGTCCATCCGCTCTTCATGACAGCAGGCAAAAGCCTAACTTTTTCTCTCCCTTTTTTCCTCCTTTTTCCCCCTCCTGGTGTTTTTTTTTTTCCCCCTCCTGTTTCCCCCCCGCCCCCTCTTGTTCCCCCCCCCGGGGGGGGGGTCCCTCTCCTGTTTCCCCCCCCCCCCCCTTGGTTGTTTTTTTTTCCCCTCCTGTTTCCACCCCCA
>JAVKLA010000081.1:32231662-32252650 GCA_034782735.1 Sagittarius serpentarius | reverse complement strand
CCCCCCCCGTGGTTGTTTTTTTTTCCCCGCCTGTTTCCACCCACCCCCCCCCCCTTTTCCTCCTTGGAGCTGTTTTGGCAGCTGGAGGCATTTTTTATTTTGATACATTTGACATAAAGGACGGAATGTGTCCAGTTTGGGAAGCAGAAAAGCTGGTGGAGGAAAAAAAGATTCCATCATCGTATTACAGAACTCAAGAGTATGCTTTCTGGTCCATCAAGTAGAAACAGTTTTTGGTTTCAGTTCAGGATATACATGAGAATAAATTACAATTTAAGAGCTTTTTTTTGTTTAAAGGGAGAGGATTTAGCTATGTTGTTGGCACCATAAAACTTAACATTTTATGGAAACAAAATAGAAAACCAGATTATGGCATATATTAAAAATAGAACGTGTAACTTACAACTTTGGGGATCCAGCCAAGAGGAAGTTGTATATTTAAAAAACCCAATAACCACATATATGCCTTTGTGGGGATCAGTCCTGGACTGAAAGGCATATGCATCCAAATGCGAGGCTTTTCTGTGTGGTCAAAATTTCAGAATGAACGTGCCATTGAGTTGTCCTGAGTTCATTCAAAGTATGTAGGTGTTTCCATGTGCCTGCAACGCCTGTGCAGAAGTGCAGGAGTGTGCATACCCCCGAAGCCTGTGTGTAGTCACCTCCTTTCTTGTGCCTGTGCGGTTGTAAAGGGGAGACTTGCTGGCTCCATCTCTGTGTCACTCAAAGCCATGTTTTACTTCTTGACTATGAAGTGTTACGTCCTTTTGCATTAGTGTCACCGTGCTTTGTTGGTCCAGGCTTGCCAAAAAGGACAGAGGGTGGGGAGAGATGTCGATGAGAGGACTTCTGGCTTCTTCCAGGGGGCGAGTGAGCCGGGGAATGTATGGAATGAAAGGTGTGTTCTTAATGCTACTTGCTTGAGCAGTAAGCAGCTCTTACATCCTGAACCCAATCTCAAAAAGCACTGAACTCTTCCTGATCTTCAGCTCTCTGCCCTAGCTCTCCTTCCCATCTTGTGTTGCTGACTGGGCTGTTATTGCTGACTCTGTATTAACTTCAGGCATAATCTCTAGAAACCACAGCAGTCTGCAGTGTTAGACTCCTGCCAAATGGGATTCCTGGAAAACATAATTTAGCCCTTGCTGCAGAATGAGCTTCCACTTGTTAAAATTGTTTTGATAAAATGTACTTTGCCATCCAGTAAACTTTATTCTGTAGTTTTATGAAAAACAAACAAAAAAAGTCAAAAGGCAAGTTGTGTGAAGCCTCAAGGAATTTATTACGGGTAAATTCAGAGAGGAAAAAAATGACAAATTAAGGGTAAATTTGGAGAAAAGGTTGACAAGTGCATAAAATACATTTACTGAATTGTAAAATGAATTCAAGCCTTCACCTAAAACCATTTTAACTGAAGTGAAAAGCTCCCTCTTGTATGGGCCAGTGCTCTGAGTGACCTGTTGGTTGTGTTGCATTAGTGTGTCATTTTGTATGAGGTAAAATTACCTACAGGATCATATTAAATTGAAACTGGAATGCTCATTTGTAAAGTGAAGAGAAACCACCAGGCATTCAGAGGAAGACAGTCTGAGTCTGTTCTCATTTGATGTTGTGATTAGGTCTGCTTTTTTAAATAGGTGAGTTAATGTGTTCAGCACTAATGCAAGTCACGGGGAGGCCTTGCCAGGTACTTCATATTAGCTTTGTTCCCTGTATTGAGTAAGTCTGATGCAACTTAATGCAATGAGAACTTCAGAAGATAAATCTGCTGAGGAAATATGAAAAGCAGATGCTATAGGAGGGCAGTTTTCTTACAACAGATGAACAGGGTTGCAGGAGCTGTTATAAACCAACGGAAAACCAACAAAACTCAAAGGATTTTTGTATTTTTGTGGAAAACAAGTCAAGATCTAATTGACTTTTTTGGTGTTTAAAGATAAAATGGGGAGGACCATGCTAGTTTAAGGTAAACGCGTCTTGGACTCAGCCTTTTCTGTTTCACATATCTCGTGATGTACTTGGGCGCGACTGTAGAAGAAACTGGAGGAGGACTAGACTTACAGAGGAAACTAGCTGCTGAAATAGTTTTTAAAATCTGTAGAAATAATGGAAGAAAACTATTTCCTAAAAAGGAAAAAAAGGAAGTCAGGTGTAAATGTTTCTACCTTTATCATTACCTCTGAAGAGTGTTATCTTCATTGCACAGTTTTAAGAGCTCTGTATAATTTCCATGGAATAAAAGATTTAGTAATTTAAAATTACCGGGCTTTGGATGCAGTGGCATATTGATTCCTAATTCCATGGAGAATGGTTTTTAAGATGCATATGATAAATTCTTAGTAAGTAGTTCCTCACTGCTGTTTTAAACTTTCTCAGAAACCCTCACGTCTTAATATTCCTTTCCTTGTTTGCTTTGGCTATTTAGACTCCAAGGTCTTCAAAATGGGAATTCTACCTAGTTCACAGGCACCAAGGCAGAATTGTTCCTGAAGTCAAGGCTACTGGGAGGGGTGTTGGTTGTACCACGTTAGAGATGATACATGCTCTCGGGCCTCAAAGAGATGTGGTCATAAGAACTGTGTGATATCATTACTGCTGCTTCATTATTTCTGTCTTTTAGAAGTTGTCTTTTGAAGTCATGTGCCTCTGTTCTTTGCATTTTTGCTGATGAGATCTTCTGCCGTTTGTCTGTTAGTTCACCTAGTCCTTCCTCTGCTCCTGCTGGCTGCTTTTTCACAAGTGGCTTTGATACCATCCCCGTTTGCACAGGAGATACTTCCCCCTTGGCTCGCCAGTTGCTCTCATTCTCCTTCCAACACTTATTTCTTCTCTCTGTCCTTCAGAGAAGAAATAGTTTTTAGAGATGTAGGGAATAATGTTGCAACAGTGTAAAGGCAAAATCAGGGAGGGAAACAAAAGTCATTGTCAGTCGCCCTGGCTGTCATGGCCACCTGCTCCCGAGCACCAAGATGTGCCTGTTCAGGTTGCCCACAACATTCAGGTATCAAGGCAGGTGTGCTCGGGTGATCTGGTCGGGCCTTCCTGCAGTGACAAATCCCATCACCTCTTTCATAAGTTGGCACCTTGTGTCAGTTTGGATGTGCTGTTTTATACCGTTTGGCAGCTGACAGCAAAGAGTCTTTTGCCCCTCCATCCTGTTGGCGTCTGAGAGTCACTGGGATTCGGAGCTTCTAGTTATTTCTCTTGCTGTGAAGGGGCTCTTACTTACTTATCCATTTTGGATATCATTTCATAGATGGCATATTATTTTCTGCCCTGTCTTCAAAGTCATGTTCTTCTTAATGCCTTTTTTCTTCCTGTTGCTAGGCTTTAAATGTTTTGATTCTTCTATTTAATAATTTTGCTGTACTTCTCTGGTGATCAAAATCAATAGTAGTTTTCCAAGCAATATCTTACTTCTCTCCTGAAATAAATTTTTGTATTCATTTGAATGGCACATACATACTTAGCTATTTTTCAGTCTTTCTCATGCATTCCCTTTGGATTAAGATTCGCCTCTGAATAATGCCTTTAGCTGATAGCTAGGAACTGTGGGTATTTACTGCAGTCTGCAGACTCAATTACCTAATTGTAAAAGTGGTTGTTGATTTCTTAGTGTGCCTATTTATGCCTTGAGGCATTCATGAAATATAAATAAGGTATGTTGTAAATAACCTTACAGTAAGGAGACTGGATTGGGGAGGTTTGCGTATTTTGAATAGTTTATTTAACTTACATCACAAGTTACTTCACATACCCTTAGATAAAGTGTGTGAAAAGTATATTGTGGAAGCTGCTCATTAATTGATATAAAATCTGCTGTCAGTGAGCGGACAAACAAGGTGCAGGCAGTAGATGTTTACTGTGCTATGGACATCCTTAGCAACTCCCAAATGTACTATTCAAAACCAATTTGCAGTGCCATTCTTCCTATTTGATAGGATATCATATAATATATCTGCAGTAACATACCATGTCTTACACAGTGCTTCTCATTGGTAACTTTCTGAAGTGTCACAGAGGAGGCACAAGTGAGGTACAATCCCTGTGCTCAGATGGGAAGGAAATTGTCCATCACAAGCAACAGAACTGGGAAATTACCCAAGTTCCGTGCAAATCAGGCTGGTACTACTGGCAGTAGTACGTGCTGCTTGGGGCGTTGTTTGAATGATAGAACAACCTGAGTCTTGAAATCCTTTGAGATGTGGAAGCTTGTTGCATTTATTCAAAAACGTTTCCTTAAGCATAGTGCCAGGTAGTGCTCACTGCGGGGCGGCTGGACTTGATGACCTTTGATGGTCCCTTCCAACCCAAGCCATTCTATGATTCTATGATTAGCACATCCCTTCCATTTAGTGTCCCGCATGTTAACTGGCAGACGCCATAAACACGACCTGAGTGTATGTACAAATTCAAGCTTATGGCGTGAGAGACAGATTTGCCAGTCTCTAGTTAGCTTACCGGGAGCTAACGCCAAGCTCCTGCAGTCCCACAGGAGCAGCCGCTTGGCCATGGGTGAGAAATGAGGAGACGGTGCCTGGAGCGGAGAGAGTTAAGAACAGGTTAGGAAAGAGAGCCAAGCGAGGAATGCAGAGTTGTGTTAATTTTTGCACTGAGTATCTATTCTTTAATACTGGTTTCCAACCTGTTTATGTTAATACGCACAGGCCAATCCTCCCCGCTCCCTGCTGTTCACTTGGTCTTGAATTTTGAAGTGCTAGGAATGGTGTAAGTTGTTGGTTTGTCTTTTTACTTATTTTTAATAAAATAATAAAAAATTCTGATAACCAGAATCAAGAAATGCTGTAACAATAAACAAAAAAAAACCACCTTAAATTCTTTGTAATCTGAAGTTTAGCTACTTTCCTGCAACCCCTTGGAGGCATCTGCCAATCTTTTAACAAAACTAAAAGCAAAATCCTTGTATTTCCCAGCAGAAATTTTTAATAGCATCTGAGGTATTTGGTTTGCTTTCATTTTGAGTACTGATCCCATGATACATCCTCCAGGCCAAGCAGCTGCAAAGCCTGTTCTTGAAGTAGTCTATGAAACACCACTACAGTGCAGATGGTGCATTAGGGCATAATGACGCTCACTGTTTTAGTTGGAATATGACCTCTGACTCCTTGCCACTTATTGAGTAAAAATTAGCTCTTTTTCAGGTCTTTGCTTCATCTTTTGGTGGTTGTTCTTTATGGATGAGCCGAAGGTAGAGCTAGTTGCTGTTTCGGCAATGGATTTAATATCTCGGAATATTGTTCTTGCCTCTTGAGCAAAAAGAAAGGTTTGTGTTATTTTTCATCTGTTTTGGAAGTGTTTAGAGTGGCGCCTTTCCCACCCTAGCTACAGAGTATTTGGGGGAGGTAAAGTAGATTCACTTCTCCTAGTAAATCTTCCTAGCATTTACTTTTAAATCAAAAAGCTCCCAGCAACGTGCCTAGAGGGCTTGGTCCTGTACTGATGACTCAGTGGAGAACAGAGCCTGGGTGAGGACTTTACGGATATAGCTGAATTGCTGTTTGAGTATCAAAATGAGAGACATTTGTTAACTGACTCCAGCTGCCTTAACAGCAAAGATAGAGAAGTATGAAGTCTGGAGAAACACAGGTAAACTGAAACATGTGTGTGTTTGCATAATGTCAGTTAAGGAAAATATTGCACGTGTTTGTTTTCAGGACCAATTAAATGAGCCTTAAAGCTTCTGACAGTAGGTGAGACGTTCCTTTTTAATTCCAAAGAGGAATTCTGTTTAGAAACTTGATTTGAATTTCAGCAAACTGCAGGTGCCAGCAAAGCTTGCTGTTTTAATAACCTACCCATAGTTCATTTTATGTTGTCAGTTTTCTCTCTGCTGAAGTACCCATCACCTCATCCTGCCAATCCATTTTGGTGCTGGAAACATTTGGAAAGCTTTGCTTTACAGTAAAGACTTGCCCTTCCTTCTAAAATCCCTGTCTCATGTTTGCTGTCTTCGTGACTATCCGTTTAGCACTCATTCTTGTTCAGTTTCACTTCAGCAACAGGAGGCTTTTGAGAGATGCAAAGTGATGAGCCTTTTCTTTCGGGGGAAAAAAACCTTCTGAAGAAAGTTAACGTAGAAAGAAAAAACAAGCATTTTGTTGTGTATGTCAGTGATTGGAAAAGACCAGGCAGTGTTTCCCGATTTCAGCATTGCTTGGATAACTTGACTGGATTGCTCAGTTATTGTTTTTCCTGTATATTGCACATTTTGCGTTTGGTGCTGTATTGCTATAGAGTGTGCTCTTTCTTAACAGAAGGAAGAAGAGCAGAGGAAAATCTGGAGTTTTGCAATGGTAAGCAAGCTGAATTGTCATGTTGGCTTGCCGTGTGGACCAAGTCACATATATATATAATAGGCTGTAAATCAGAAAATCTGCTCCTTAGACTGCTGTCAGGCTACTTGGTTCAGGTAGCAAGAGTCATAGTGCCACCAGTGTCTCATCAAGTTTCTTTTATGAGTTACTGGGATGAACAGGCATAGAGCAAATGCTGCTCCCATTCACCCACAACACAAGCCACCCTGTGTCTGCTGCTAATACAAGTGCAGAAATCTAAGATGTTTGTACTGTGAGCAAGGAAACGCATACCCAGGTGGTGGTAGTGGTGAGGATGCAGCTAGCAGGTGCAGTGCAAGCTCTCGAGGGATTCTGAATGTGTACGTGGCTTATTAGTCCATGCCGAAATCTTCATGGCAACTGTTGCCCCTGTTGTGTTAAAGCTCACACATGTATGCCCGCTGTGCTTGTGGGAGGCACTGGGCGTGAGTTACATCCTCATTTTTGCCCTGTAGTTCTGTCTTGTACTGTTTTAAGTAGGGCTTTGGAATTAGCAGTTTTGCCTAATCAAAGCCTTTGGCACATAAGACTCAAGATTTAATTTTTTACATATTTTGTTCCTAATATCTATTGTCTTATGCTGAAAGCAACATGTTTTCTTCTGTGCTCTGTGTAAGCTGCCTTTTATATGTCAACTTCGCTTTTATACAAGCCTTTCTTCTTTTGTAGAGTTTTGTGTTTAGTCTGTCCTTGGTGCTATATTTAAGTTTAATGTTTGTGATGTTGCTGGCATTAACTTGCAAGTTCAAGCTGGTGAATGAAAGTATTTGCTCCCATTCCATTTCAGACCATGTAAGAGGATTTATTTAAAGTGCGCCTTGCAGCCCTACCCACTTCCTCCTCGGAAACAAACCGGGATCTGAGCTAGGTTATCGGTACCAAAGTGAAGGACTGTGCTTGTCTTCCATAAAAGTTTCCTTTCTTAATAAATGAATATAACGTTTACTCTTCTACCTTACTCTGGAGATTACAACATTGAAGGTAAATGTAACTTACAACAGCGAGCACAACAGAACTATCTGTCTTTCTACACGATATCTGTTTGTTATCCTTCCAAAAAAATGTGTGGTGACTAGCCAGACAGCAAGCAAATGCCGTTTCATACACCTGTGTGCCAGATGTTTTACAGCTGTGCACATACTGCTGCCGCTGAACCTATGGTGAGTGCCACAGGACAACTGATTCAGGGAAAGTATGAATTTTTCTCTTGGGATGGGCTGAAATGACAGTGAAGGAGACAGAGCTGCCAGTCGGAAGAATTGCATAGCACAATCAAGAAGCAAATCTTTTGGCATCTTGTTTGGGGATATCACTGATGTTGAGAGGCAGATTTCCTCTGGCTTCTTCACAGTTGAAATGTTTTCCATGGAACCTCAAGGTCTAACAAAGTTAAGGTAGGAAGCACTGAAGTTTGATTTGGTAACATATAGGTGAACTGATTCTAGTAAAGAGCTGCATAGAGTGAGGTTTTACAAAGCTAGGTAAGAAGTAGGGACTAAAAAAGTCCTATTATTTTTAAGGGCAGCTGGGTATCTGAATGTCACAAAGCTTTGAAAATTTCCTTATTATTGAACTTTTTGTTCCCAAACCAGACTTTTTTTATTTCTTAGTTCTTAAAACTATGGACAGTTTGACAAAGGAAATGGTCCTATCATCACAATCCCAGTCCATTTTCTTTCCTTATCATTCCTACGATCATTCTCCTTTACAAAATACTTTGCAGCATTGATTTGAAGCTTGCAATATTTTGTAAGGAAGTGGGTTGTTTTTGCTGTCATGTAATCTTTTATTTATTCAGCAATAATAACACGCTGCTTGGTATGTCAAAAGTTCTAGGAAGTTCTAGGAACTGTTACGCTGCACATGGTATTTGTAGCCAAATCTCAGTGTAGTTGCAGCTGGATTCTGTGTCATGTCTTTAAAGAGAGGAAGGAGGATATCACACACTGCCCTAGGAAGGGGGCCAAGGTATTAGACATGAAAGTGGGCAGGCATATGTGCCTTTATGGGGAGAACAGGGGAAGGAGTGTGGTTCTGGAAGTCTGTATAGGGGTGGACATACTTTGGTTGCTTCAGAAGCCAACTCAAAGTTTGGATTAGCATCTATAGTCACTGCCCCAAAGCTTTTAAGGCTTTTGAAAATCTGTTTTTAAGGTGGTGGTTTCAGGAATTTCTTTACTAGTGACCTCTCAATCTGGCAATGAAGTAGTGTTTTCTGTTTTGTTTCTTACTTGGCTTCCCAGCCCATGGAGTGGGGCTGCAAGCATATGATGTGGAAAAGAGAGCTACAGCCACCACTATGATCTAGCTTGATTTTTGAAATGCAGAACTGAAGAGAAATTGTGTCAAATTAACATCATGATAACTCTGTGTGAGACACATTAATATTTTGAAAGGAGGCAGCCAAAATCTTCCTGCTAAAACATAAACTTCTCCAAAGCTCTGTGTTGATGCTTACTTAAACTCTTTTCATCAATTATCTTTTTGGTGCTTTTGAGAAGCATTGAAGTTAGCACTTTTCTAGGCTACAGAGTGGGAGTGGGAGGAGCCCACGGCGCACTGTGTGGTGCAGCATGGAGCTCCGTGATGGTACATCGTATGGCACAGTGGGCATGGGAAGGACTGTGTATAGTTTCAAAGTTGATAAGATGGCCGTTAGCAGGGCACTGTGCCTGAACGAATGCCTTTTGGCTCAATGGCACATTCGTCTGAATATATAGCTATATATAGCTTTGCTTCCAAAGATACTGTGGGTTGCTAATGTGCTTTGCCGCCTTTACATTATGTTGAGCTGTGCCATGCCAACACGGGACATAATTAACAAGCAGGGAGCGCAGCAGTCGTGGACCCACATAGAGCTGGGGACAGGTCTTCCCTCTGGTTTTGGGGAATATTAGCTGTGGTGCTGAGAAGGCAGCTCACACTCTCTGCCTGCTGAATGGATATTTCTGCTTTCACATCATGCTATGAAGTTCATTTTTTTCCTGTCTCAGGCATAATACACTTTTAGTGAAGGGTTTTTCCCCCGTGATTGTTTCCTGAGTTAGTAGAGCTTCCTTCACTTTGGCAAGGATCTTCCTTAATAAACAGTCTCATCATCAGTTATTAGTTTCATATGACTGGTCTGTGAAACACACAGGGTTATTGAAAGCCATAAAATTTGTGTTAGCTGTTTTCCTACATCGCGATCCAAACGATCTCAGTAGTGCCTCAGTGGGTTTAATCATATAAATTTATTGCTGGTTACCCACAGCAAACCAACAAGCTGCAACTGTGCGACTAGAGCTCAGAGGAACTTTTCTGCTTACCCCCAGAGCAGTTCAGGGAAAAAACATCCGCAGAATAAGTGTTAGTTTTAGTAACAATTGCTTTGGTTAGAACTGTTTTGTTGGGGTTTTTTGTAGTTGTTACTTTCAGTAATTTTTAGTCTATTCTAGAAACATTGTTACAACTTCATTTAATCCTGTTTTTAACCCAAACAGTGAAAATGCTGGTACTCATTATTGCTTTGCAGTGAAGTGGGAAAAGAAGAGTTGCTGTGGTAGAACACAGTGTGCTACTAATAGCACCTGATGAACTAGCATAACGTATCATATTATTAATTGATTTAATGAGCCCTTAGATCCTGTGATACTTGAAAGAAGGTTAACTGGTAGCTCACAACATAACTGTAATGGATTGTGTTTAAATCTATCATTTAATTCTCATTTTCTTGAAATATCCACTTAGGAGGTTTTCACTCCCCCCTTCACTTCCCACCCCTGATATTCGTACGTCCTCTTGCTCTGAAGCACTTTAAGAGCATCAGCTGAGAGCACCGTGTTGCTTCCAGACCCTTACATCCCTGCGGCTTAGGGGTGAATGGATGTTGTGCTGGGCACAGTCCTCTTCCCTAGCTAAGCAGGAACGTGCCTGTCTCAGCTGACGGTTCAGGTGGCAGGTAATGGTAAACGGTCCTTGTCTGAAAAGCATGATCAACTGTAATTGATTTGGCATATTTATATTCCTTATTAATTTCCTCTTGTTTGTATAGACCATGTGAAGAACAGTGTGGAAGCATTGTGATTTTTTTTTTTTTTTTCCATTGGATTGTGTAAAATAAAGTCGTTTTCATCTCTTGAGAGGACAAGTGCCAGAGGGGTGGCCCAGCTTCCCTTGCTTTAGAGGCAGGTTAAATTACTGCAGCTGGATGCCCTGGGAGGCCCTGCCATAAAGGGAAATGTGGCTGCTGAAATAGCCATACTGTAAGTCTCGGGAAGGCAAACTGGAATAAAGTCAGCCCACAGGCTCCATTCTCTCAGTGCTCGCTCTCTGCAGGGTGCCTAAGCAAGCTTACCCAAGGTTTCTGTTCTAGCAAGACAAAGTGCCGCATTGTATATTGGAGGGAAAGTTTTAAGCTGTTTGGCTGCATCCTCAAATTTAATTTATAGCGCTGGAACCTAGAGGTGGGGCATGCATGGACTCTGCAGCAGACACTGTGACTAATGTGCTGTGAACCACAGATACAGCAAGCCAGAAATGGCGGGAGCGTTTCAACATAGTCGACCTTGTCAGCTCTGCCTGTCACTCATCATTTTGCTTTGGGGTAGCTGATACCATAAAGAAAGAAAAAAAAATAAAAGTCTCATATAAATTCAAATCATAAACTGAGAGCTTATGTGTACAAGGGGGAAAAACTTTGCAGGAAATTTTGAATAAAAACTGCAATACAGTTATTTTTAAATAGTTTACTTTTAACAAGAAAGCATTTCCTTCATAGGCACTCAGAATAGTGGGAATACCTACCCACACATATGGGCGTACCTACCTCCTTGCACACCTACACACCCTTAGTGGCAGGATACAATTAAGGATGCTTTCAGTCCTGGATTTGTATTTTCAGGATAAATTAAGTCATTTAAATCAGATTTCTGAAACATTCACAACTAGGTTACATTGTCAAGAATAGGTATACTTTGACTATAGTAAGAAGCAACTAGTAAGTGTTCGTGGGGATAAAATTCCTGTGCATATCCACGCATTCATTTTGATTGGCAAATAAGTTACTCATACTTCATAGAGGCTACCTTCCTGATCATTAGGATATCTTTCATCCTTCCTTCTCCTTTCTTCTCTTTCCTTCCACCCCAGTATATTGGATGTGCTGGAATAGAATCAAATGCAAAAGTTGCATTGATGTACAGTGTAATGTATTTGAGGATTTTTGCATCTTTGCTGGAAAACAAAACACTTTGGACAGTAGGAGAATTATTTCGTTGATGAAATGTTGCATATTTATTTATTTATTTATTTAAACCCCCTCTTGACTGTCTTCATCCAAAGAACATAGTCTTTTTTAACCCCCATTTGTAGAATTGCGACATATTTTACACCCTTGTTCCTCAAAAAAGTGCCGAGATGTTCTTTTCATTAGGAATAAAGAGAAGGCATCCAGGATTCAATGCTTGCATCCATTTTACCTTTCTACTTTCTCTTTTTTTAGCTTCGCTTTTGCCTCATTTAGAAAGCAGCAGCTGTTTTGCATCGTGTATCGCATCCCATCCTTTCTAACAAGCAACTTCAGAGCATCCTTCCTTGGTATTTTGAGGGATGCAGAAAAGACTCACCCATACTTTGCTGCCGCTGTCTCATCGCTCCATCATGGACTTGTAATATGTCATCTATATGGTGCTGCTCTGTGTTGTCAGAGGACTAATTTAGTTAATTTTCATTAACTGTCCCTTAATTGAATTTTTGAAAGACAGATACAATTACACAAACAGCACAGGAAGAGCATAGGAAGAATGTCTGGCACAGCTATACAAATAGATGTATTACTTCAAGTATTCCCCTGCTGGTGGAAAGGACATGTACTCTCTAAAGGATTATATGTAAGAGGGAGAAAGATACTCAGAGCGATACTGAAGCTTATTGAAATCGTCAAAGCCAGTATAAAAGAAAAGAAAAAAAAAAGGCTCAGAGACATTTAATCACATGAGTGCCTCCGAAGTGCAGTGGCTAGTCTTCCCTTTCCCAGGCACTCAATCAAAAAAGAAATAAGAATTATCCTAATGTTTGTGCTCTGGCCACTCGTTCAGGAGCAAGAGCCAAGGCGGCATTGCAGCCCCCAAGCTGCCACGCCTAAGAGATGGTGAAGGCTTGCCTTCCACCACTGAGGTTGAACAGAAGCGCAAGCACCGTGCAAGCAGCTCTGCATTTTACCCAGCTGAATTAAGTCACTTGGGAGTAGAAGGAGAATCTGTGATTAAAAGCCCTAGGAAGCTCATTTTGAAGCACACACTTGTCTTTCACACATGGCAAGGCATAAAAAAGGTGGGGACCAGAAGTCTGCACAAGGAAATAAGGCTTCCTGATAGCTTAGGTTGGTCAGCAACGCAAAATGCCCATGTTGCGTAAGGATCATCAAGTCCCAGAACTGTGTCTCCTCTGAGCTGGAGCTTTGTTTCCGTTCCTGAGTTGCCAGTTTGAATGAATGAGATAATAAGCCAAGACATGGGAGCTGGGCCACATTCGCTAAAAGGTGTGCTTTAATGGTATTATTTCAGTGAATTTTACCAGCAAGGTATCCTAATTTGAATGTAGAAAGGCCATCCGCACAAGAAACCCTGGTAGCTGAGCAAGCTGTGACAGTCAGTGACCACGCTTCCTTATATTCCTGATAAGTGTGCTGCCGCAGAAGTCTGTAGTAAGAATGGATTCTTTCACCTTTTTCTAAAAGCAATCGTTTCGAATCATTTAAATGCTTTTTCCTGATGCTTTACATGTGCTTTACAAAATGGGCACAATCGGGAGACTTGCTTTACTCCCTAGTCTAAAAGAGAGAAACTGGGATGGGAGAATTGGTGAATACATACACAAACGCCCACCGCACACAGGCACACGTGTCACGCTGGAATGAGGTACCATTAAAATTTAAGCAGAATGGCTGTTCTAGTACCTCTGGCTGTGAGCATTCTTATTCCAGGATAAAAGTGCTTTTTTCTGGGTAAACTGAATCCGCTCTGAAACGCTAGCCAAGCCTATGTATACCTTGCAACTGGAAAAAAATTTGATATGCTTCAAAATGACATTTTCTGAGGGGATAGCAACTTTTTTCTTTCCTTGGGTTGTTTAGGCCAAATGGACCATTTCATTAAAGATGTGTTCTGAATTCTGTTTTCCAGATACAAAAGCCATGGTAATCCAAAAATGTCCTTTCTTGTGGGCCTTTCAACATGATTTCCAGTACAGTTAAAAAAATAATTAGTAGCAGACAAGATGAATCCCAGATAACTGCAGTGTAGTGCCTAGTGGTTTCATGGGGTGCCATTTTCCAGGGATATATTCATACAAGTTCAGCTTTAGGGGGATATAGTCATCTTCATTTTACAGGGCAATTAAAGGCTTCTGTTTTGATGTTGTCTGGTGTCTTCTCTGGGATTGATTCAGAACCAAATACATACTGTAGAGGAAAATTCAGCATGACAGTTTGCTGCTGGCATTCCTCATGAGGAATTGCAGTATTCTCCCACATGGGAAAGAAATTTACAGGGGAACTGGTTTTTTTTATAGGTCTATATTATAGCTAAACCATTCTTCTGCTTATCACTGCAGGTACATGGAAGGCTGCCTGGTTTTGGAGTCTTTCCACTTTATAAAGGACAAAGTTATGTTAATATTTTCTGAGCCTTGAGTAAGAAAAATTCTTAAATTTTCCCAGATTCAAGACAAATGACTGCCCTTTGATTCTTTCCAGATACATATTTAATATCAGTCACAAAGGTAATATAGTATGAGATTTAGGGTTCTGACAGACGTGTCTGCAAATGAAAACGATATTGCTGAAGCCATATCAGCCCCTGCCTCTCTGAGGGATGGTGTTGCCCCGAGCGCCGGGACGTCTGGTCTGCTTGTGAATCAGCTCCACAGCAGCTCTAGTTTACTATATTTAGTGTTTTGCAGATAAGCCTCTGTTGTTTTCGGTTTGCCTTATATCACTCCAGAAAAATAGTGGTTGTCCAGAAACTGGTTGAGAAGTGACTGAGATACTTGGGCAGCGAGAGCTGAGGGAGAGGGACGGCAGGAGTGTCTGTCTCGTCTCTTGCTCCAAGCCCCACTGTTCTTGCGGGTTAATCAGAGTCCTAAACCTCACGCAGCCCCTCGGTGAACTGGAGCGTGGCCGGCCGGGCAGGGCTGCAGCCCCGCTCCTCTTCGCAGCCATTCGGGTGCCAGTGCCTGCGCTCTGGAAGCTGTGAATCTGTGCTGCCTTGGGGAGGAGGCTGGGCTCCCGCGCCCTGCCTGCCACCGCCCTCTCTGAGGGGAGAGGAGTGGGAAGGGCTGCCTTCTGCTTGCTCTGGCTTTTTTAAGGGGTCTTCACTAGCAAAGAGACCGTAAGCCTTAAATAGCAGAATGAGCTAGGCCAGGGTCAAAATCCAATGAGAGGAAGTGAGTAATAAGGATGCTGTAGAGTGTCTCCTAGGTAATTTGGAGTTGTGCCCTGGGTATGTCATCGTCTTTCCTCCTCTCTCACTGAGTCTTTTTTTCTTTTTTAATAGTCACCTTAATGACAGCGAAATGGATCTGAGTACAGTACCTGTTAAATGCCAGCTTCCCTTTGTATGGCACCCATCTGCAAATGAAATTAGAACAAACGTCTGCTCCCCGAAATGACTTCCTGACCTGTGCTGGTTTTTTCAGTGTCTGCCAGGCTTCTCCTCACCCTCCCCAGTAATCCCAACAGAGCCACGAAAAAGTAAAGGTCCTTATTCATGTGACATTGCAGCCACTTCAGCTGGCTTGTTGGAACTCAAAAGTTATAAGTGGAGGAGCAATGCGCCGTACTATTCACAAGAAAGAGAAAATTTTTCAGTTGTGAATGTTATCACATTTGTTAGGCGTGTATAGTCCAGGTTACTTCTGCATTATAACCTGGATCCTGCAAAAATGAAAATTCACGTGCAGTATCTTTTTCAGCTAAAACTTGAGTTAGTGGGTAAGTAACTAGAGGGTAATCTTGAAAAGCAGAAGAATGTTACAGAGACTGTAATACAGCCACACAACAATATGTAGGCATTCCCTTCTGAAAACAGGATACTGAATTTGGTTTTAAACATCAGCTTGCACACAGCACGGTGTGTAGTATTTTGTATAGGCTTGCTGACTTAAAATGTGTGCTTAAAGCTAATTGCTGTTATTGGAGCTCTGCCGTTGTCCTCAAATCAATTTGGCAATAGGTTCATATTCTTTAGCAATTTGACCATTTTTTTTCTCTGTGTTTAATTAAAGCTTCTTGGATCGTTCTCGGTTTCTTCACAGAAACATTTTTAGGACTCTTGACACATTAACATGTTTCTAATATTTGAAATACCAAGAAAGCCAAGAATTTTTGGGTTGCCATGTTCATATAAAATTTGTATCTGTAACATCTGAAGTCGTGGGAATTTCAGAGACTTGTATTTATACCTGTATTGTGTCCCTGTGCAGTTACACAGAATTTAGAGGTTATCTGAAGCTGTCTCCGTAATGCCTGGAAACCATTTTTTCTTTGAAATATGCCTTTGGTCTGTGAAGAGACATTGCCAGGCATCTATATTAATGCCTCTATAAAAGAAGGAAATACTTTCTCACATGTGATTAAAATGTGGAAGTCGTTAAAACAGGAAAGTCATTGAGGCCAAGAATTTGACAAGACTTCTAAAAGGTTATAGCCATCAACAATATGCAGGGTTGTAATTAATGTAAGTAAGTAATTTGGGAAAAGTGCTAAGCGTAGTGTTCAAGGATTCGGTCAGTCTTCAGCTCTCACCTTCCAGTGTTGGAGAGAGATTGCTTTGTCAACCTGCACAGTTTTGGCTTTTCTCTGTAAAGCATCTGGTACCAGCTACTGTCAGAGATGAAACCCTGGGACGCTCACATTTGTTCTGATGTGATACGGCTCGCTCCCTGCCTGCCTTCGAGCTGATTTCACGTGAGTGACTTTTGTATGAATTGATCACACTGCACCAGTTTTCCGTGCACACACAATGTCCTGCTGCTCTGTACATGCAGAAAGCGAGGCACTGGGAGCTTTTACTACGAGGCTGAATCAAGTGAAGATAAAAGACTATGTTTCACAAATCAATGCGGCAAAGTAGATACAGATACTTCCCACCTTCCTCTGCCTTTGATGACTTTTTCGCGTTCCTGTCTTTCTCGGTTGCGGCCAGGCATGTGCTCTACCCTGTCCTGCCGGCTCACGCACAGTTGTAGCAAAGGAGCAGGAGCACAAGGGAGAGAGAATATGCCGTGGCACACAGGGAGTAGAGTAAAACCTCCTTCGTATGCACCAGAGAGAAACAACATCGTGCCGCTGGCACTGCACATGTCAGGTTTGCTTTTGCACCTGAGACCCTGAGTGAGCTGTGCTGACTGTAGAGCTCTGATCCAGACTGTAGTAAAGAACATCAATGCCATTGTATTTGGCACCCGTAGTAAAGATGTGATGCAGTGAGTAGACACGGAAACCAAGTGCACTGCAGGTAATCTGTCCAGAACGGGATCAAGGCATGTTTGTGACAGTACGAATAAGCTTCCTCTGAGTTTATGGAGCTCTTTGTCTCTTTACTTGTCCCTGGGGAAAAGAAAAAACCTAAATCTCCTAATAACTTTCACAAAAAAACAATTTAAAAATAGCTTCGCAGTCAGTATTTAAGCAGTCTGACAAAGGAGAAGCATAATGTAGAAGCAAAGATAAAGCAGAGTTTTCCCACAAATAAGCAAGTAATTTTTGAACGAGAATAACTACCGGAATTCCAACTGCTGGAGGGAATGCTCATGACGAGATGGCAGCACGATCCGTGGCTGCATCCAAGGGAGAGCGCTCTTCCTCACCAGCAGCCTCTCTTCGAGGAAGATGCCCAGGCAGGTGGGTAGCGACACACTACTGGGGCATTGCAGCCCTTCAGTGTGCCATCACGGGCCGGCGGGGGTGGGGGGGGGTTCATTCCTGGGGTCACCGGGAGGGAAGGAGGCAGGCTGAACGTTAGCGGATGTGTTGCGGGTTGTGTTTGTTATGCCTTTGGCCGAGCAGTGGAGTTGTAAATGGATTGTTTGCCAAAAATGAAAGTTTGTTACAGACGGGCCTTGTTTTGATTAGGAGGAGCTGGGGGGGGCTATGCCATAAGAGTAGATAAAGTTTATGGCTTTGTCTGCTGGTTTGTTCACTTTGGCATTAGAGAGATTATATTGTAACTGGTTTTTAATTTCTGTGTTATGATTTTATTTTAGTCTTTTTATGATTTACTCTGTATGTGCACAAATAACCTTTCTATGATGGTGGTGCTTTAACACATTTTTTTTGATGCTTGAGAAGTTCCCCTAGGTCGTTCCTAGGTGTTTGTCAAAACACAAAAGAGTTGTGTTATCTTGTTTTGTGTTGGGATGCAGAAATTCATTATTACCTTCCTTTTTTTTTCTCCTTTCATATGCTTCATTCGGAAAAAATACTGAATGCCACCCACAAAACATCTATTTGGGGGTTGGTTTGTTTTTCAGACTGAAAATAAAAAAGTGTGTTTCCAAATATTGTTGATTTTAATTGGACAATTTAACAACATTTTTGTTGCTTATATGAATATATTGTTATCTTTTGTGATATTGCAGAAACTGTGGTTAGAAAAGTGACTTACTGCAAGTTCATACTGAATGAAGTGTGAGAAATGGAGAAAGTTATATTTCATTAAAAAATACTGATACAAAGGCTTCATTATGTAACAGAAAAAGATGTTTCATGCAGTGTAACTATTTAGCAAAGTTATTTTTGAGTTTCAGTTATATGAGACTAAGACGAGAATCGGAGTTACCAATTTCAATTCCGTTCTCCTGGCAGCACCTCAGCTCCTTTTGGCAAATCACTTAACCTTTTCTGCCTCCTATCTCACTCACCTTTTAAAATGGTAGATCTCATTTCATTTATTTCCCAGATGTACTTAATGTATTTAATTCATATTTGTAAGTACTTCGCAAATAATTTTATTTATAAATATAAAAATATACATCTTTATTATATTATGCAAGGGTACATGTTTGTAGGGTAAAGACTGTGCTCTCCATCAGTTAACAAAATTTTGTCTCCTTTCCTTTGACAACTAAATCTATCTCACAGCTTGTTAACTCGTGGTTCTCTCTCAGTGAACAGAAATTAGGGGTTTAGTATCTCCTTAGAGAAACTTTGAATTCAATATTGCTATAAGAGAGTTAAGTCACACATTCGTGGCTAGAATTTTTTCCTTTCTCCTTACAGCTCTTAGTGCAGTTCAGGCAACTTGCAAAGAAGGTGGCTCCTCAGAAGGCACTAGTGCATCACAAGTCAGTGGCTTTCGGCCTTTTTCAAAGTGTTTCTATGCTTCTCCATTTTCCAGGAGAAGTGTGAGCTCCAGCACAGGTTATTCAAGGCTCACTTTTCTTAGCAGCCTTTTGGAGACCTCTTAAAATAGTGGTTCGATACACTATAGGATGAAAATTGCTGATCTAAGTAATATCCTTCATTTTTTATTTGCTTCCTTCCCAAAGGGAACCGCGGTACATTCTGATATGATTTTAGAGGACATACGCTATTGAATAAAATGTATTGCTAGAGGTCCACGATGGACTTGTGACTGAGAATATCTGATTCACACAGACAGTTTAACAATTTGACGTCCTCGTATCCAGCCAGACTGGATCCATTCTGGATCATCTGCATGAGGAACAAATAGGAAAAGTTTTTGAATTCTTCAGTGCAGCTAAAGATAGCATTGACCTAGCATATCAAAACAGTAATTTGCCTGGAGAGAGATGAGGCGAAATCACACATGGTTAGAAATCAGCCGCATCCAGAATTATAAAGTAAGGTGCTTGCTTGTAATTGTCTGTTTCCTGTTTGCTTCAGTCTGTCGCAAAATCATGTGTGTTAAGGGCTACAAAGAGCAAATCATTTAAATTGTTTATCCAAACAACAAGTGTCTTGAGAAAGTAGATACAGAAACTTGAACTAACGAGATTAGAGATCCTCACAGCTCAAGGCTGATACATGAGGACGGTACAGTGGTAGCGATTGATGCTGTTGATGCCCACCACAGCTGACCGTTCTTTGGAGACAAGCCCCCAGGCTCTTCCTTCTGACATCTCCCGTGATAACTACAGACCGGAAGGTTGAACTGTACCTGTGAAGTGTATATCCTAGGTTTTATCGTTTCCCAGTACTGAAAACCAGATTGTGTCTACTCAGATGGGATTAGCGAGGTATAGTCATGTCCTCTTCCACTTTTTTCAACTCTTGTTGCTTCAGGTGTTTTCCAGAATTCTTCTACCTTTTGGTATTATAAAGGTCACCACTGTCATTTAGTTTAAATCAAGTCATGAGACCAAGCCAGTTTGGTGATTTAACTATTTAAAAGAAGAAATTTTAAGGCATTCTTTGCTATAATCCCTATATGTTCTTCAGAAGCAGTTCTTCCCATATATATATATGCACACATATACATCATCTTTGCTTGATGCAGTGTTTCTTAGGGAACTTTACCTGCTCAGATGTCAGTGGATGTAGTTAATTGTAACCGGGAGGGCTAGTATGGCAGCAGTTAAATGTGGTTTTATTCACCATAGTTATACAATCTTTTGGGATTTCTCCATGTTGTAATTTGCCATTAAAATGACTGGAGGATGGTCCTGATGCTCTTCCTAGCATGGCTTACTGGGAAGGGTAAAGTTCGTTGCATGTTCAGCACCTTATTTGCTTTGCATGGTCTGCTGCTGCCACCATCTCCAGTTTCTGGGCTGTAATTGAGGCCCTGTGCTTTCCTGTGTTAACATGTCAGGCTGTCTGACCAGCAAGGCAAGTCTCGTATGAAAGTTATGAAGCTTTTAAACAAAATGGCATAGTGAACGTGGAGAGCACAAAGTGGGACTTGCTCCCAGTGTTTGAGGAATGGCCCTTCTAGAGAAAGAATTGGTACAAAACAAACAGGGTTCAGAGGAAATGAAGGATGCCCGGTCCCTGAGCAAATGCAAGGCAGTTGGGATGGGTCCACCCGAGACCTCTCCTACCCAAATACCACAAAACCTGCTCTGCTTTCAGTAGAACCTGAGCTGCTGGCACAGCTTGGACACTTCCTCCTCGCCAGGAGACCCAAGCACCGGACAAAGCAGGAGGGTTATGTACCCATGACATCAGATATTTCAGATATTCCTGTTGCTGAAACAGCATGAGAGGAACACCTTTATCCTCTGGATTTATTCCCTCAGAGGCGCGTTTCCAGCACTGTCTGATATATTGGACGCTCGTTAAGAATGGGACCAGCCCCGGGAGCCTCTGACATCAGGAGTGAGCTAGAGGGAAGGACTTCTTCTGGCTGAGGAGGTGATTTTGTACAAGAGGCAGCGAGCGAGAATCCTCTGCCAGGGATTCTGTTGAAAGCACAAGGGGGAAAGGAAAATCAGGATGTAGGCCTTGGCCAAGGGAGCAATTACTCCTGAAAATGGATTTGAGTGGGCTGAGATGGAGGGAAGTGTTTTGGAACAAGTCACCTGGAATTTCTAGCCCTGTTTTTTCTCTCCCCCTATATCTCCTCCGTGGTCGGTTGTCCTGGAGGTTTTGGGGTTGGTTTTTTTTTTTTTTTTGGGGGGGGGGGGGGGG
>JAVKLA010000081.1:32213470-32226625 GCA_034782735.1 Sagittarius serpentarius | reverse complement strand
AACAGTGAGAGGGAAGAGGATCATTCTGAGCCTGCAGCCCTGTGGAAAGCCAGTCAGCTGAAGCCTCAGTTCAGCCTTGCAGCCGACTAAGCCCTCTTTTCTCTTTTTGGCTGCAGGAAAGAAATGGAGGGCTGAAGAGGGAATAATCGGTAGTAATCTCCTCAGCCAGCCAGCCGTCTCCTCCTATTGACCTTGAAGTAATGAAAAAGGGATAGATTCTGCTGCATGTTACCTCTGTGTGTCCAAATAATGAGAGTGGAGAGAAATGATCATAAATCTACAAGGCTTTGCCTGTTTGGAAGTCTGGGCCATGGGGAAAATGACAGGACGTGCTTTATTTTCGCTCTGTAATTCACATAGGTATTCGTCCCAAAGTGTCCCCTCTGTGGGTTTTTTTTTGTCTGGTACTTCATTTTAAGCAGCAGTAATTTTAATTCAGATGAACTCATTCCCTTTTGTTGACTTAAATTTTCAATATGAGAATAGTTGTATTCCGTGAACTGGCAATAAACTGGTTTGATATTCACATTTTATAGATGTAATAGATTTCAATTAGTTAATACAGTGGAGTTACACCTGTGTAGAACTGAGCCTATGAAAAAAACAAATCCAAAACACACATGTAGGACTATTTATATTTATTTTTTTTTACATTTCTTTAAAAAATAAATAAGGAAAAACTCCCCTAAACTGATTCTTTGTTTTAGTCTACAGGGAAAATGAAGACTGGCCAGGCTTGTAGATAGATTCTGCGCCAACTCTACCCCACCCCACCCCCAAGAAAACCAAATCTGGAATTTGGGAGTTTACTTTCAGATGTAGAACTGCCATACACAGAGTAACCAGAAAGTTGTCTTTGGCAATTTGTTCGTTCCCCTCCCAGTGAGATGTAATTCATTAAGGTAGTTTCTTGTCAAGCATTAACTCAAACTGGGATGAATCTGAGACAGAAAATAATCCAGTAACTCTAATGATGTAGTAGTCCAACTAGTGTGGCCAACGGATAAAGGATAGTAACAAGGTGTTTTAGTACTTAGCTAAGATGCCGAGGCAATGCCAGTCAGTAAAATGATGTCATGCAATCAGTGGCAGGATTTGGTCAATGCAAACTAACAGTTTTGTCTTTTAATCCTACTGCATGTGGTAACAAAAGATCAGGAAGGACTATATTTAAAAACAGAGAAAATGTACTGAGCTCACTAGAAGAGCTCGGTGCATTGGTTTTTCTCAGAGCTAGATCTCAGGTGAGACGATGGCTGCACTGGTACTGAGCTCCCCGAGCTCCTTTCCCTTCCCAACGTGGGTTTAACCTCTGAAATGGCAGCAGAGCTCTTTGGAGTAAATGGGACGGTGGTGGAGAGATCTGACACTTTGCTTGTATTCCCACGACGGAAACATTACACGAGCATTCGGAGTGAAGCTGAAGCATAAGGGCGATGCTAGCTCCATCACTGAATATGCAGCAGAACAGGTTGACATAAAGAAATACAGCTTGCTCCAGCTCGAGGGAGGGGGCTGTAAATCTGGCGCTCTGGAGGAGCTAGGATGGTGGTCATGTGTTTTTCCTCTTTTGTGGCCAGTTAGCCTGTTAGAGCTTGCCTTTGGCCAGAGAAAACACTGTAGCTGAGCTGTGCTCCTTGGGGAATTAGGGAGGACGGAGGGAGGAAGCCGCCTGGCTCTGTGCTCTCTGCTGGGAGGTGACGGCTGCCCACAGCGTGCTCTGGCTGCTCCCCTGCAGCCAGTGGCCCAGTGGTGATCTGGCCATGCATTAAGCAGATATAATTCATCAGCCGACCAACCCTGGCCACAAAAACGTGTGTTTTCATCAGTTCAGTGTGTTGAATGAGGTTGGTTGCAGTAAGATGAGTGCCAGAGCCAGCTCCAAGGGGAAACCACCCCAGGCATTCACAGGGTGAAACTGTCCCCTATCAGCAACAGGTTTCAGCTCACGTGATGAAAACATACCCTAATCTGACCCGTTCCATAGGTTATTGTGTTTGGAGTCTTTCTGGTCCTCAAGCCGCTGTAATTTTTTTTCTACACAGCCATGTTTGAAGGTTACCTCCTGGCGTCAGATTAACCACCAGCTTGAATGAGCTCTGCTGACTTGCCCCAACTAAAATTTTGATCCTCAAAATCTAGCATCTATTAAATAAGTTTTAGTGCTTGAAGTCTCTTAGCCAACAAACGGTCGAGCTAAGTTGAATTCCAGGTTTGTTTCCAGAGATTGTAAGGTCTTTCATCTCTTTGGGTATTAATATAGGGCCTAATATAGCAGGGGCCATCCTCCACCTCTGAGGTTAAGATATCGAAAGGGTTTATGGCGTCCTTAAGCCCAAGTGCTATTTTTAGAGTGCCTTGAATTAGTGGAAATATGGTGAGATATTCAGGGCTTCTAACTGTCATTTTAGGAAGACGTAGGGTGTGAATCCAAAGTGGGTCAGGTTGATCCAAACTGGTCCTGCCTTAAAACTGCCCCACAGTCACAGCGTTTACCCTGTGCCAGTGCTGGCACTGGGGACGGGGAAGCCCCTCTTGGCTCAAGGTGCTGAAACAGAAGATGAAGCATATCAAAAGACAGGATTATTCTGCTGAACCTGCTCTCCAGGCATCTCCTTCGCAAGGGAGAAGGGGGGAGTCCTGAGGTGGGGGAGGTGAGAAGCTGGGGTACCTCTGATTTAAAGTGGCTTAAGCTATTGTGGACCAGCACCTCAAGATTTCCACATCACCCACATGCCTTTAATTGCTGCTAAAATGCAGATTGTAAATAATAGTATAAGTAGTGTGAGCAGAGCTATAGTTAACTGTGTAATTTATGTCCATGAAACTATTTACATGTTTACAAGTACGGAGATGCTGGTGTCTTATGCTAGATCAGGATCTTAATTATGCATAGTCTGAGATAACTGGGTTGCTTTAGCTTCATATCTCAACCTGCTAATTCTAACTACTAAATTAGGATTCAACTGTAATCCATGTATGTTTAGTTTAACTATTTCAATTTGTTCTTTACATTAAGTAATCAGCCATGAAAGTGTTGCAATTAATTTTGCTCTTATATTCTGGTTTTCTGTGGGAGAGGTCCAAGTTCAACACATCTATATCACCAGGTGAATTCGGGCAATTATATCCTTGCCCTTTGCTATGTGATTTATTTTTTCCCAGCAGGCATAAATGGATAGATGTTCTGGATAAATATTCTGAGAAACAAGTAAGTTACAAAGCGTCTTCATTTTGTTAAGTAGTTATTCTTAGGTTGCTGTGCTAGCCTGGATTTCGTGGCTTTTATTTTCTCTTTCCTCTCTTTTAGAAGCCTACAATTAAAAATGAATCGAAAAAGTACCAAGCTTGACATTTCTAACAGAAACAAAAAATCTGCAGTTGAGTCCATGATGAACAATCCAGCCTTTCTCTTAATCTAAGGCTTACATGGGTGGAGTGATTATCTGCTTACAGGTGCAGGAGTACAATTTCATTTTATTGTTCCCACAGATGAGCACCATGCCAGGACTGCCCACAAGGCCGTGCTTCTATGACATTGACCTTGACCCCGTCACAGAGCAAGTGAGAGGATTGTTTTGAGAGTGACATCCAAATTCAGGTCAGTTAACAGCCTTTATTTTCCTGTTCCAGCTTAGAGGAGGATGTTTGCCTCTAGTATTTATACAAAAAGGATTGTCAGAGGTTTATCTAGGCCCTAGTTTCATTGAGGACTTCACACAATTTGGGGGAACGTTTCATAAGGTGCACTTTATCACATGGGTTTCTCGTCTGCTGAATGGTGGCCGGCACTTCGCTGGTGTACGCGGGTGGTGCACAGTGATGGTGCCTTTTGGATTTCCTGGCTCTGTCAGTTTGGCATGAGGAGGAGCTGGCTCTGCAGTTGTACCGCTCTTGGCTATGGAAAAAGTCAGTCTGAAGAAATCGTGTCATGTTACTCGCCTCAAAAGAATTAATCTAGTTCATCTCTGATAGTGTGGCAGTGTGTTTCTGTCATTACCTAGATAACAGGCGACATGTTTCTCAGCTTGTTCGTGAGCTTTGCTTTGTTTTTTCATGTTTTTTTTTTTTCCTGATTGCTGTCACCTCTCTCAAATAATAATAAGCATTTCAGGAACCCAAATCTGTCCTCTTAGCCTGTTTTTCATGCTGGGTTCTCTCCGTTTTCCTTGAAGGTTGCAGTTCCCCTGCCACCTCCTCGCCTTCCCTAATCATTTAATCTTCTTGGTGTCCTGCTTTAATTTTGTGTAGCACATGTTCCCCACTTAAAAATCCAAGTTGTTATGAAAATATTCCATGCTACTGCATTTTAACCTTGTAAGATAACGAGTGGAGTAAGAGAGGATGTAACCCTGACTGAACCAAACCACGTGCCTCTGTGGGGGGACTCTCTCCTCTCGTCACTTAACTCTCTCCCTTCCCCCAACAAATCGGTCTGGAGAGTAAAACGGTTACTTTTACACGGAACAACAATATGACTATAAGCTAGTGGGACTGTGGTGGGACCCCAGATGAGCCACAGCTTTGAGGTGGATGTGTCCACATGCTTCAGCCCTGCTCAAGCAATCCTTGCTAACTCTGGTTGGACAGAACCGGCTTTCATTTTCTGTTTCTGTGTTTTGACGGATTGTTTGGAGGAGGGGAGAGGTTTGCACAACCCATCGACATCACAGTTCAGACCGAATTAACTGTTCACTTGCCCGCCCATACTTGAATGTCACAGCATTCACATAACATCTGGTAAGAGCAGATTCTGCCATTTTGTGTCTACCAGTCAAGACAAGTAAAAAGCAGTTAGCTTGAAAGCTGACCAGCATGCACAGGTAATTACTAGCTTATATGCAAACCATCACTGACTATTCTGTTGCTGGGTGGTGTTATGCTTACCACTTCTTGGCATATATCCCGTTTTTGTTACTGATACGCGTTGTATGTGTGATGGCTTCGTGCATACATATTGATTCGTCATGTGTCAGTCATGTAATTACTTCTGAATCATTTGAAATGACTGTAGAATCCTAATGTAAAATCTATATGCAGATTCACATAGCCTGCTTAACTGGGTGTTTACTGCCTAGTCTTACACAAATCCATCCAAACCATGGATTGGTGAGTTTTGAAGAACAACGATAATTAAATAGATGAAATACTCTGTTCCAACTGTGAAGGTCTTTCATTTGAAGTTGTGCATGAAATGAAAATGTTAAACTTGGCTTTTAGTCAGTGATGGTGTTTTCTCAGATGTAAAAAAAACGGCTAACGAAGTCAGAAAAACATAGGAGTCAGATAGGAAATAGTGTATACATCCAACTGTTAATAAATTATTTTGATTTCATTATGGAGGTATTGGTGGCATCAGACAGATGAATGATTCAGTAAGTTTAAGCCTTTTAAAGAACAGAGCAGCTTGATCATATATATTTTTCACCAATACAGGCACATACTCACCTGTGTTCCTAACTCTAACAATCTAAAGAAATGCCTTGAGAGTATTGTAATACCCAGTGAGCACCACACAAGGCAGTCAGTGTTCATCAGCTCTGAAATTCATCTGATTCATATGCTAGATTTGTGCATGTCTCATTTTGGATAAATAGAGAAACAGTATTCCCATATAATCTTTATTCCTAGCTTTCTGTAGAGAAGTTTAGTATTATTCTTTGCTTTCACACATTCACAGAAGTGAATACTGCAGCTGATACTACTACACTTTGAGGTATTTGTGGGTTTGTTTCTATGACGGCAGATTGATGGATTTTTTTTTTCCCCCCCACTTGGTTTGAATTATTTTCTTAGAGTTTTAGTGTACAATGTAAAATTTCTAGTAATATGATATTATGCCAGCTCATTAGGACTGATTGAAATCTTTAAGATGTGGTAATTGAAAAATATTTAGAGATTTGTGGAAGAGCTGCAGATGTTTCATTATAAACATGTGTGCAGAGCTGAGAACAGTTGTTTAAGTGTGCAGTTTATATCCTCCTCTGCAGTGCATAGCTTCATGAGACTCGTGAAAGAGATACAGGCAAAAGTTCCTGCTGCTAGGGTAGCTGTGTGGGGCTCTGAAACACTGGATGTCATTAGCCTCTCTGATTTTTCTCCACCACTTCACTGCGTTAATGAAGCAGATGATAGTTCTCACAAAAATTTGCAGAATACTGGTCATTAGAATATGCTCTAAAAAGTCATACAAGCAAAAGCTTTGTCAAAAAAGACAGCTCTGTTTTTTTTCTGTTGACAAATAGCTAATACATTGAACATACAATATTACAGTCTCTCTGTAGGAGCAACATGCTCTGTTAAAAATCTGAAACATTAATACCTGGAAATGAACCCGAAGGAGTCTGGGTAGTTCTTCATCACTGGCCACTATCCCATTTAAATTATACTACTCAGCTCATATACTAAGAAAGTTGAAATTGTTTCCTTAGGAGCTCTCTGTAGATAGCACCAGTCAGAATAAGACTTACATGAAGACAAGATTGCAGTGGGAAGAAATATTTTTTTTTTTACAAAAGTATTATTTGCACAGTGGAGGGAATTTATGAACCTGACCCACTGTGCAAAAGTAAAGTCTGTTAAGGACTCCTGCGAGTTCTAAGGAACCCTCTGATTTCGTCAGCGGCAGCAGGTGCCTGCTCTTACTGAGCCGGTTTGGCTTTGGGTATCTGGGTTGATGGTGAGGGGTGGTTGTTTTCCTCGGTTGGCTGTGACTTAGTAAGGCCATGGCTGTCCACAGTTGCAGATATATTCTTGCGCTTGTCTCCTCTTCAAAACTGGCAGAGCATCAGAATGACTGTAATGCCCAGCTCAGGTATTTTGCCACCCTCAGAGCTTTTCTGAAAGTGAGAGGAATCCCAGAGCCCTGACTGTGAACATCTTCACGGCCGTAAAGAAGCCCCCAAGGGGCAGACACCAAAACTGATGTCCTAAAATTGCGAACTATTTGTTAGCTGTTTTCATCTTAATTCATGCAGAATGGATAGAAGGTGTTTGAAAACCTTTCCTTTGCATCCACGAAACTGATCCTATGAAACAAAAAACTGACGTCTTTTAGTCTCATTCCACAGTATTCGGTTTCAGTCAGCAGCAATTACTACAATAACGTACAGTCTGAAGTCCATATCATACTGGAATATGAATGCAGATTTTTGTTTCTTACCTAGTAGGGTTGCTAGATAATAAATGGGAGGTAAATGTGGCATAACTAATTGTTTTTGTTTATTATGGTTAAGGCAAAAAGATCCAATTTCACTAAACCACTGCTTTTAGGTTGTGATGCTTCTATTTTTTTTTCCCTTTAAAGAAAGCAAAGATGTCTTGTTTCAACATATAAATTCTTTATCTTTCTCATTTCAGAAGCCTGGAAATTAAGTACTGCAACTTTCCTGTTTCCTGCAAGTAGGAGACAAAAATGAATCTGAAATATTCCTGTTATGTGTCTCTGGAGGAATGTCAAGATAGACCAAAGAGCAAAAGTTTACTCTTTCTTCAAACTAGTTTTTATGATGAAATATAGCTGTAAGGTTAAAAAAAAAAAAAAAAAAAAAGCTAAAGTTTTTCTCCCTGTAGTGCAGGAAGCTCTCTACTGGGGCTTGTGCTTGTTTGTGGATAAAAGGACATTGAAAAAGAGTGAAATTTTTCACATTAGAGTCTTTGTCTTTTCTCAGAAGAGTTTACAGAAGTATTTCCCTTATCTTGGCCATCTAAAAACTTGCATAAACATGATTATACGGTGTGATCAAGCCTATTTCTCTCTGAAAAATACACTTTCGCTCCTGGCATTCAGGAGCTGAAACTACACACAGATTAACTGCACATTTTTGAGTTATCATCAAGTGTTGCTCTGGATGCGTTTGGGCAACAGCCAAGCTTCAAGCAAGGATGATATTAAGCAGAGAAAGAACAGAGCATGTATTTTTTAAAAGGTTTTTAATATACAATTTGTTTCCTTGCTGGGCAAAGATCTTTTGAAACACTTAAGCCATAGCTGTCTCATATCCATAGGTCTCTCTTTATCCAAAGCGTATGTTACAGGCTGTCCAGCTGGTTATGTGCTGCTTCTGGTGAAGCTGGTCGTTCAGCGAGGGCAGTGCTCCTTCTGAAGCCCTGTTTTCCTCCTGTTCGTGGCTAATGAAGCCTCCTGCTGTGCTGGCTCCAGACCTGGAGCTTTTCTTGTCCTGACCCTGGCAGTACGCAACGCCCAGTAACAAGAGAGGGAATGTCCGTCAAGCAAGGATGCGACAGGGCAGAGCTTTGTTCTGCTTCATGTTGCAGGTTTTCACCACCATACTTGTAAAACTGCAGTGTGTTTCTAGTTGAAGGGGCTATTCAGGCAAGTTAAATCCTAAACTGTGTGCTTTAATTTACCTCAGTAACTTACCTTGTCTGGTTTTTCCTGAACCTGCAGCAAAACGAGCCTTAGGCACAGGATTTAGCTTTTCAGGCTGCTGCTCCTCGGGAAACTCTCACTGACTGACAGTTGGTTCCTTCAATAACAAAAAATGCAACAGAACAATAGGTTGAATCAAGACAATAGGCCATTGTTTTTTTAGGTAAAAAGCAGTGAAATAACGATGAGAGAGTTTATTTTCCCGGTGACGTTTTCCATCCTGTCACTTTGCTCTGCTTACGCACGTCTGTACGTTCTGGGCTTCTGCAGTGTAGTTTTGGTTCCCTTCTACACAGCCACATTTGGAGACTTAATTATCTCAGGAACTGTGTTGTAATTGAGGGGTTTGTTTTGGTTTTTAAAATCGTGCTTTGTTATTTATAAACTCAAAACTATAATTATGGCCAGAAGAGCAAACTGGGGACAATTAAAATAATTATCTGTGCCTTCCCTGGCTTAACACGGAAATGTCTGTTGACTGCGTTTCAGAACCGTTCTATTCATAGTGTGGTCTCCCAGCACCGTGGGGATTGCTGTGAAGATAAATTTAAATGCAAAAAATAGAGCTATTTGATATTTTAGGCTGATTAGACAATAGAGCTCGTAACGGCCTAGTCTGTGCATGCTCTAATTGCACAGGGACAGGACAAACATGATCAGTAGAAAGTAAGATTCAAATGTGGCTCTCACAGCTACTGGGGAGAGAGATTTCTGATACTTTCTATTAAACTGTGCCCCAAAATACAACCATGCTATTCATACACGTACCGGTGTTGTAATTTAGTCTTGCACGCACTGAGCTATCCAGCCTAGAAGTAGCCAAAGACTTTTGGAAGAAAGTAAGTAAGTGTGGTTTCCAGCCATAGTTTTCCTAGTAGCATCCTTACAAGAAGAATACATAAGGTTTTCCCTCCATCTTGTCCAGAGAAATTCAGAAAACCATAACCGTGCCTTACTAGCGGTCACTGTGGTTCCCCCGCAAGTGCATTGAACATATCTCCATGCAGTGTGGGATATTAAACGTGGCACTAACTGGCCGCCTGAGAAGCTTCCATATGGATATGGATGTCTGAGCAACAAGTTTTATAAGTCATTCCAAACTGCTGCTTGGTAGCCACACACCTTCTATAGTGTAGTCTCCATATTGTCCCTTCAGGCCACGCACGCTGGGACTGTTTATCTGACCCATCAGTCTCTCCCTAAAACACCATTCCAGCTCAGTTAGTTGAGAGTTGGCAAACATCCTGTAATTTTTCTACTGTCACGTGCACAGGATTTGTTATATTGTTTTGATAGCTTCAATAATTCAAGGAAGGCTGGAATGACCTTCTCTTCTTTTGTCCTAGCTTTTCCCCCACCCCATCTACTTAACTATCTGCAAAATCTCTTGAGCTGTTACATTTTTGGTCCTTCATCTTACATTTTAGTAGAAGACTTGTTAAAAATAATCCACACTGGCCTGCAGATTCTGTCTCATGATCCAAAGGGATTGAGCTATTGGCCATCAGCCGAGCTGCAGAAACTGCCTCAATACGTTCCCTGGGGCTGCCCTAGTTCTGAGGCCTTCATCAAGAAGGGTTTAAAACGAAAACTTTTTAAGGTAAGTGCTTATTGATAGGTGTGTCACTTGTTGTTACATGCATGGGATTGTAGGTGTGGGACTCCTGCCTTTGCATCTGCTCTGAGCAATTTTCTGACATGGCAGAACCACAGCTTTCTAAGGCAGCTTGCCGTGCTTATCCCTGTGTTTGCTAAAGCATGTTAAGAACCATACGGCTGTTTATTATCAGAAGATCTGCTTTTTGTAGTGACCGAATACTTTGTTATTGCTACTGCTGAATTACTTCTGTAATGACATTGAAATACTTCAGGCTACATACAATGGGTTTCTTCGTTTGTATTTTAAAATTCAAAATCCCAGAATTTCAGTTGCCGTGAAGATAAAGTGTATGTGTGTACAGTTTACACAAGTGATGGCTGTCTCAAAATAAAGTACATCCATTATTTAATATTGTTCTCTATCTAGCATCTTGTCTATTTAAATAGTGACATTTTTTGGTTTTAATTCCTTATAAACCACTTAGTCTTGTCATGCTCCTGTCTCCAGCTAAACACAACTACATCAAGGAAGAAGGGGAGCTCAGCCGCGTCCTGGTCAACTGCCAGATGCAAGCAAGGCTTGGGGCTCTTTCCTGGGTCTCAGGAAGCCAGGAACATGGTTGGTCCCTGGCTGTCACCACAAAGGGCCATGCACCAGAGGGTTGTCCACAGGATCTTCTCCTTTAGTACAGTGCTTTTGAAGCTAGTTTGTGTTTGGGGAAGGACACACCAAGCTAACATCCTGTCCTGGTCCCAAAATATCTTGCTGTCGCCTTTGGTCCTTGGTGTGAAAGGCTGGATGAGATGCAGGGGTCAGCTAAACACTTTGCACTTCTTGGTGAGCAGCTGGATTTGTGCTAAGCAGTATCAGGTACAAGAATATATACCTGTGAGCTTCTTGGTGTGGGATTTAAATAAAACCAATGCAAAAATCTTCAGGAACTATGGGTTGCTAAATCAACTGGACCATAACACAGCACAAAGCGTCCCGGGAGCAGGAATAAATAAAATGGGGGGGGTGGGGGGGTGGGGGTTGGAGTGGGGGTGAGGGAAGAAATCGAGCATTTCAGGCACATACTGGAGATTGCTCCTGTTTTCTAAATACCTCAATGAAATCTTAACCACATGATTTGGATTAGTACCGGGTTTTTAGCATGCTTCTCATGGCGACATTTCCAAACAGCTTTGCAGCTTCTCTACAGTGTTTCAGCACGGAACTTCCCCACACCTAACAGATCTCAAGCACCAGGTTTGCGCTGCAGCAAGGCTTGGGTCTGCCCTGCTGATGGCAGGGCGAGCACTGCAGGCACGGGAGGCTCGCTCTCCTCCACTGAATTGTTGGGATGGGGAGGGAAGGCAACTGGTTTCATCCCTCTTAATGTGCAGTTTTTTCATAGCAAATTTTTTTGAGAAAATATTTCAGAGAAAAATGTGAAGGCCAACCTAGGACCCCCTGCCTGAGAGGGTTGAAATGGAAACACTGAAAGCCCCTTCAAGCATTTGTCCTGAGAACAGAACTGCTGCACTGTACATGTCACCCTGCACTGTGGGTTTAAGGCCAGAGCATTTATGTAAAGCAAGCTAAATTCAAATATTTCCACAAGTGTGGTCATAGTAATATTTCCCTGCTCCATGCACTTGAGTGTAATATATTACATATACACCAGCATGAGGGAGTACGTATTTGTGCAAGCTGATTTTACATAAAATTTCAGTATTTGCTTCCCAAGTAAACTTTCTAACTTAAACCTTTCAGTAAGGATTGGGAAGAGCTGGACTGCTACATGCCAGCATAGGCTTGACTGGACAAGACCCTGAAGAACCTTTTCAAGTCAGCCCTGCATTGGATGATCTCCAGGTCCCTTCCAAGGTAAACTGTTCTGTGCACCTATGAACTGCAATGCTAGTAGAAAAAGTGAGCGCTGAGGAAGCACAGGGCTGAAATACACACTATAGGGACCGTAAGAGCTTTTCTTTGCAGACTACTAGTAAAAAAGAAGATGTATCAAATACAAGTCATGCTCAGTTCTATGGAATACACTAAATCAAGGTTTAAGTTACGACATTTTAAAAGCTAAGTTGTTTCCCACTGGGCAATTCCCATCATGGTATCACAACTCCATTACCATCAACATCTGGTTAAAGTTAGATTCCTAGTGCCAGAGAAGACTTTCAGCTTTTCAGGACACAGCCTGTCAGCTGCCCATATAGCACAGCACCTGTGTGTTCTCATCACATGCACAATTTAAATTTATTCTCCAGAAAAATGTAATTACGGCTGTATTTGTACCACACATGTATTACATACACAACATGTAACTATACCACTAGACGAATTCTAGGATGTTTCCTTCCAGTTTCATTTTTGCCAAAAGGCTCAAGGGGAAATCTGAGAGGGGAGAAGAAAGCCTCATGTCTGACTTGTAGCAGTGGACCAGCTCCTACACAGCTTTCGGTCAGCCAAAGTCTCTGCAAGGAGACAACGTCCCTGTATCTGCTGGTTCCATGGCTTGGGTGCCGCCCGTATTCCCCCCCAAGCCCCAGCTTATCCAGGGTGTGTATCAGCTCAGTGTCTCCATCACAGTCAGGAAAAGCTGTGTTTGCCATCCTGTTTTTTCAGGTGTTTGAGGTAAGGGAGCTCCCCCTGAGGAAGGTTTTTGTGGAGAGCAACAAAACCAACTTCTCATAACTCCAATCTGCTCTTTATGATGGTAACCTAAGGTAGCAGTTTAATGAACCAAGCCCTTCACATCACTTCCATGCAGCTGTTGATTTTTTTTTTCCTGTGTTTATTAAGTTCAACCACTGTTGTGCAGTATCAGATATTAGTGCCTGGCAAAAGCTTGTTGTTCATCCAGGATGAAACCTGGATCTAATTCCACTTCTGGAACTACTGCAAGTCAGACAGACTTTAGGTCCCGGTTTGCTAGTAATAACCAAGTATGCAAGGTATTCTTATTAGTAAGTGGAAAATGGAAAACAATAAATAAAAGAAGAAAAATAGCGAAGATGGGAAATGAAGGAACAAAGCACAGGAGTTAGATTTGCTCTTTGGGGACAGAATTGTATGAAAGCAGCAGATGTAAATCAAGATGAGTCTGAGAAGATATTTCATAGAATCATAGAATGGCTTGGGTTGGAAGGGACCATCAAAGGCCATCTAG
>JAVKLA010000081.1:32190392-32213370 GCA_034782735.1 Sagittarius serpentarius | reverse complement strand
GTCCAGGTCCCTCTGGATGGCATCCCGTCCCTCAGGTGTGTCAGCCGCACCACTCAGCTTGGTGTCATCAGCGAACTCGCTGAGGGTGCACTCAATCCCACCGTCTATGTCATTGAGGAAGATATTAAACAGTACTGGTCCCAGTACGGACCCCTGAGGGACACCACTCGTCACTGGTCTCCATCTGGACATCGAGCCGGTTTCACTAAATCTCACTGGAAAAATTCCTTTAAATTGAGGGGTATATAACTTACCACCAACAGTTTTGAAGGCTACTAAAAAAAAACCCCAAAAGTAAATTTATTTGCAAATACCTCCTGAAAAGGGAAAAGATACTCTCACAGAAGCATCAAGGCTTGCTTTTAATACTAGTTTGGTTTTAAAGAGAGATACCAAATCAGCACAATGTAATCAAATGGTGCTAAGAAGTAGCAGAAAAAGAGATGAGCAGCAAGTAAAAGATGTCATCGTTTAAAAAAACCCAAAAGTAATCTTAAAATATCTTCTGAGGGAAGGATATACTTGGAAAGTTAACACTACAGGAGAAGGCCCAGAGCCAATACTTTGATTTGTAGCCAGCATGCTGTTTCCCATCAATTCTTCCTCGTGGTGTTGGCTACCAGATCCCCAGAGACGGGAGGAAGAAGATCTTATGTTGAGCTTGGCATCACCTATAGCAACTGCAGAGAATCAACAGGGCGGCAACAATTACCATGCAGCTGGGGAGGAGGCACCGGTCTTGGGCTCCTGCATTTATTGAGTCCTTCTCACACGTGCCTCCTCTGCAGTGGGTCGCTGCAACAGATAACCTCACCTTCTGCTAAATTCGGACATCTCTATCCCATGACTGCATTTACTCGGCAACAAGCAAACCACATGCCAGCGTGGAAGCAGAAATGGAAGAGTTATATCTGGCGTGACCATATGATTTAAACATGTCTGGGGGCTGTATAGACAACCTGCAATTATCAAACCAGGAATGTCACGAGCTGTTTGAAAGACAGACGGTCTGTTTTGCAAACCCTTCAGAAAGGACTGACAGCATCGTCATCCCAACACTGTGCTGGGGGAAAGAGTACCGTACGTGTGTGGCAAAAGGTTCTCTAAAGCACTGCTCTTCTGCTGGTACTCTAGTTCTGTCACTTTAAGCTCTGCCTTAAAAAAAAAAAAAAAAAGCCCTCAAACCCAAAACCTCAGTCTCTCCTAACGAGACGATCCCATCAAATACGTTTGTGTATCTGTGAATGGATTCTTACCCCAAGCATCTCTGATGCTCGAGTTTTTCCACTGTTTGAAGACAAGTGGTAGGAACAAGCTGACAGGAGAATACACTGTTTAATCCTGTATAAGGGATGATGAAGCGAACCTACAGAGCCGTATCCAAACATTTATAGATACAAGCCTGGATGCGCAAGAGCAATTAGGCTTGCATACTTGGGAAAACATGCTTGGGGAGGACCTTTTCAGTTCATAACTCCTGTGAAATGACTACGGTACCCAGCTGCGGCGGCGGGGGGATGGACGCTGGAAGAGCCATACCTTACTTAGTGCGTCTGAAATGGAAGCGATCCAAGTAACCATTTACTCATGTGCATAAACTTGAATCTTAAATTTAGCAGCATTTCACCTTTTGACCTTGAATTTCACATTGCCTTAACCAGCTTGACTTGAGCCTGAACAGCTACAGAACCGTTTACAGCCATTCACTGCAGCAAGATTAAAGAAAGCCTCGCCCAGATCTTGAAACCAATGTCTGGGGACCATTCAGACGCAATCAGCCCTGGAACCAGTTTGACTGGAGCTTCCTCACCGCAGAGGTTTCCTGTCGTGCCACCAAGACCCAGAGCTGGCCAAAGCACCACCATCCCTGTAGCGTCCCACCCTGCAAACAGGGCAAATCCTGCTCCCCACAGCCCACCAGCAGGTGAAGACGTAGGATGCTTAGTATGTGGAGAGACATACACAGCAGATTTAAAAAAACAAACAATGCACAACCCCCCCCCCCTTTTATAAGTTTATAAAACTTAAATGCTGGACTCAAAAAATCAAAAACATATTTTAGGTTCTACGTGCTTACTTTAAATGCCAGTGCCCAGCAGGCAAATAGGTGACAACCAGAGTTTATAACGTATACAAGTACCAATACAAACTGGCTCAGCAGTTCTCTTTTGCTAAGCTCCATACTAGCTATTACCAGATTTACACTTGGCTTTTTTCTTCACGTCTAAGTAGCAACTGGGAAGTTGTGCCAGAAACTTGCAGTCGTTAAGCGGGCAGGTGGGGAAGGTGGGCAGGGGGAATCCCCGAGCATGGCAGCTTGTTCCCTAACAGTCACCAAGGACCACCGGGCTTTGCATCCCAGTATACCTGTTGTGAATAAAGTCAAGGTTCGTATAACCCCTGCATGTGTCCCCGCAATGTACTTAGCGTGTTAACGAAACACCGATATAAAAAAATTAGCAAGCTAAACATCAGCTATTTCATTACTACGAAATGAGTTTCTCTCCCTCTTCAGCAGCACATATATTCAACAAATATTGTATTTTACCTATTGTTATACAATTGCTAGTAAGTGGAATGCTCTTATACATTCCCAAAAGAGAAAAAAAAAAAAAAAGTTTCAAAATCTATATAAAGCAGGCATTTTTTCAAGATCTGTTTGTGCCAAATATGGTTCTTATTGAAGTAAGCAGAACTTGTAACACAAACTCCAGCTATTAGCTATGCCCTCCATCTCCTCCTTTGGATGATTATGCAATGTTGCAGATCTATTCTCTAGTATGTTAACATTCAGATAGCTCCAGATAAATTCAAAACAATTTAAAAAAAAATATTTTCAGTACAGGTGAGGATTCCAGTATAGAGTCAGCAGGTTATAAGTCTCTATTTGTTCTAACAAAAATATTTTAAGAATTGTGTTAAATATTCAACTATACCATCCATTCAGATCTGGTACGGCTGCTGCCACTAACCGTGCTGTTTATGCAGAACCACTCAGGATGGGAAGGACCTCTGGACATCCTCAGGTCCCACCACATGCTCAAAGTTTTATTTATTAGTAAACAAAATTTCTTCAAGTAAGCCTGTACTTTCCTGTACAGATTTAGGGACAAATGTGGCAAAGCTAGGTCACACATCGTAAGGTCGCTTACCAGCTGTAAAAGGGAGGGCTCGCTCCTTCATGTAAAGCGCTGAAAAACCAAAGGCTTACTGCAAAGATTTGATGGCCAGAACCAACATGAGCAAATGGTCCAGCCCCGCCCCGGACCACAGAAGCATTACAGCTGTTTCCCTACCACCTCTCACAGGGACAACGTTAAGGCCACCAACCTGCTCGTTCGCTTGAATGGGTTGTCACAGTCCAAGCACCACCCTGCAGACTTTTAAGAGCACCGACCTAGTCTCTTATTTCAAACCACCAGAGGGGAAAAACAAAAAGAAAAAAGTATAAACACCTGAAAGAACCAGCTCTCACTCCACCCCCCCCAGCCCTCTGGTGTTTTGGGTTTCTTCAGAACAGCTGAGATCTGGCAGGTGCAGGTATTGCCTACCCCCGTACGGGTCCTGCCCCCCTGCCCACAGCTCCTCGGGGTTCGCACAGGGCTGATGAAAGGTGGTCGATTTGCTCTTTGCGAGACCCTCAGTAAATCGCGTGCCACTGACTCATAGCCAAACGCTGACGCTCCGGTGCCGACCGGCGACCAGAGCCTCAGGGACACCGCTGACGCACCGCAGCAGCACGCGCCCTTTGTACCGTGCCGGGCTGCCGTTCATCCCCCTGTGACAGTTCAGACCATTTTTCAGCTTGGAGCCTGCAGCCAGCCTGGGACGAGACATCGGTCCCTGCTCCTCCTGCAGCCCCTTCCCACCCAGGGCGTTAGCCGAGGACACAGCTGGAGGCAGAGCCCACCCTGCGCGAGGGGCTGGGTGGTCGCGGGGTGCCCTGAGCTTGTCTGCTCCCCACGGGGGTGAGGCAGGTGGTGGTACCAGCTTTTTGCACTACCCTAGCATTGCTCTTGTCTAATGACATACTTCCTACTGTCAGATTTTTGCGTTATTCCATTTTTTCCTAAAATATCCCGAACTCCCCTATTGCGTACAGCTTGCTTTTTCCGTTTTGGCCGTAGGCCTTGGCCTCACCTCATTCGCTTGCTTGCTCCCCTCTCTCACAAATTTCCAGCCAGTCCAGGGTTCAAGTCATACTTGCAACAAGCCCCTTACCCGAAATGCTACTTTCTCCTCGCGGCTGTTGGTCCCACCGTTTTCCCTCTCTGCGCCACGCAGCATCTCCTCAGCCCGGTGCTGCTTCCCCTCCCCGGGGGAGCAGCCGTTGCCAGCCTGAAGCCGTGCGAGGCCCTCGCGCCGGTGTTGGCGCAGCCACCGAAGCGTCCCACGGCGCTGCCCGGGTGATCCGGCAGCTGCCGACGTGGGGCCAGGCAGGGAGAGCAGGGCTGGCGGTGGGACCCCCCCGGCTGGCGTGGTGAGGGCGGGCGGTGTGTGGAGGTGGAGGGGGGGGGCAGGTGTGGTTTGCAGGCCGCCAGCTGCAGGGCCCTGTGGTGAGAAGAGCCATCCTCCTCGGAGCTGTGCTGGGAGAAAGGTCGTGGCCTCCCAGCTCTTTGTCGGGGTGAGGTTGGTTGTTGGGTCAAGGGGCCGGCAGGTACCCTCGCCGCAGTGGAGGCAGCAAAGCCGCGGCCCCTCCGCAGCCTCCTCCTGCGAAAGCAGAAGGGTGAGTTTAAGCCACCGCCTCCGGGTGCTTCAGCCCACGCAGGCGGTCTTGTCTGAAGCAGGTGGGACAGCGGCTGCGGGACGCGCTCCCTCGGCAAGGAGGACGGTGGGGATAGCCGGTGCGGCTGGATCCTGCCTTCCAGCCAGCTCGGCCTGCTGTGCCAGCCCTCCCGGTGCCAACCGGCACCGCGGTGCCGTGAGCCGCAGCACCGCACGTGCCTGGTCTTACCCTGAGGCTACCTGCCCCTCGGGCCCAGCCGGGACAGGGCTGCCATCTCTGCCACTGGGGAAATGGCTCACGGGCACCTGAGGAGGTGGCTGGTACCTCCGGAGCCTGGACGGCGTTTTAGGAACAGGTATCAGGCCTTGGAAATCTAGCATCCGACCTCAAAATGCCATGCCCTGGCATACAGGTGCTTACGAAGGCCCCCCCCCCAGCAGGACCCAGGCACCACCTGCCGGGTTTGCAAATGTAGCGAGTGCCGTTCGTTCCGTACCACCCGCAGCCTGTTCGATTATCCAGCGGTGCCGGGTCACCCGGCCGCGGTAAGCGTTGCTCAAGGCTCGCAAGCTCAGGGAGGGGAGCAAGGAAGGGGGAAGACAAATGCAATTTACTCGCGGTCGTGCGCTTTTCCTCTGAAGTCATTATCCCGCTGCCAACTCCCTCGGCATTCGGGAAGTATCTGTGTTGAATCCCTGGGCTTGTTCAATATGCAAAATGCCTCGCCTTGAGAGTCTCATAATTTAATCTGCTTTGGATAATTACTACCGACTAGACTAATAGCTGGCAAAGGTCAAGTCATTGGTTATTCAAAGCAGGATTTCCTAAGGTTTACAAAGAAACTTCTACTTGACTTTTGACCTGTCGGCTGTAGCACGTCATTGTTTTTGCAACTGGTAATCACTGCCAGGTGGGTGTATACATATGTGTGCATCTGTATACGCACATGCACGCAACTTTCCCATACATAAACGGGAACCGGAACTGGCCGTCTTGCTCAAACCAATGTGTGATAGCACAGATGATTGCCTGCAAAACAGCGTTAAGTAAAATTTACAACCCTCCATGGCACTTTGTATACATTTGCATATATTAAATTGAACTAAGGCTTACTAAGAAGTAAAGGGAAGGGAGCTCGTTAGCTTTATTTTTGTTCTTTCTCAAGAAAATTGGTTTTATGTGACCACGATATTTTTGCGTGCTTGTCCATCCCCCGATATTGAATCTATCCCTAAGCAGTTGTTCAGTAAATTGGCAGACAAGCAAATTACTACGGATTTCATGAAAGTAGGGTGCCAGTGGGAGAGGAAGGAACGAAATGGAGACAGCAGAGAGAGACAAGATCCCTTCCATGGTGAGACAGAAATTGATAATGAACAAACTCTTCCCAGTTCCACTTCTCACCTGGCTACGCTTTCATTGCATGGAATATTTTAATTACCACATGTTTCTGCTTGTAATTCAGTTGCTATATTTTAGAACCAGGAACCTTACTGACTTAAGTTTGTAAAGCCGTTGCAAGAAAAGGCAATGGTCATAAAATCCTAAGCTGCTACAATCCCACATGTAAGGGCCTTTACTTAGCCCTGAAAATGGGTCACAGCCAAGGACCAGGAGATAGTCCAGCTGGCCCTTACTGCGCCTTACCAATGGAAAATGCTCAAAACAGGGCAGACTGACTTCACTGATCATTTTTCAACCTATTCAGACTGAGAGACTGCAAAAATTTTGTTTGGAGGACAGACTTAAGCTCAGGACCTCAAAGCTGCTCTGATGTTTAAATCCTATCAACTGTTTCTTTGAGAAACTGGGTGCAATAACAGGTAAGGTTCTCCATCGAAGTTTAAACAATGTATAGAAAATGTCTCCAGGTGTTCTTGCCCATACCGGCAGGAGAAGTTGAGGACTTCTATCGCAAGACCTTGGAAAGGCACTAAGAAACTACCGTTTCGTGGACCAATAAGAAAAATGAGTCTTGGCATCGTTTTTTTCAAGTGACTGTATTTTCCCCACACCCGGCAGGAGCCTGCCGAAGGCCAGCCTCAGAGATACGACCACCTCGCCTTCCCAGCCCCGCAGCCCCGCCGGTGCTTTCATTCCCACCGTGTGCCCCGGCGAGGGGACCTCCTGCCCCGCTGCGGCTCCTTCCCCCTGCCCCAGGAGCGGGCGGCCACGGGGACGTGTGGTGCTCACGGGAGCCGATCGGCAGTCCCGGCCTCTCGCTCCTGGTCGCTCACTTCTGCTTCTGCGGTGTCTGGGAAAGCAACGCTGGTATTTTTGCTCGCTGGTCCCCGCCGCCTCGCGACGCCCCAGCCGTGCCCTGTGCATTCCCCGCGCGCCCGAAGCAATCGGGCAGCTCCGGGGCGCGCAGCCCCGCATCACCCACAGAGCCCTCTTTCTGGGGAGGGAGCTCCTTGGCCAGATACAACAGGAAAGTGCTTCTGATGCATAAGAGAATAATTTATAAACGGCATTTCAGTCTGAATGTTTTAATCACGGAAATGTGTGTAATTAGAAATCTTCTGCCCGTGATCAATACATGGATACTATTAGGGCATAATGCAACAGCTTCTTAGCTCTCTGGGTAAGCACTGCCCAGCGTTTCAAGAGCTGAAGTGGAGAGAAATGCCTTGGCTGCCTCTGGTAAAAGGCTCAGAAGTTGTTTTTTTTAAAGAGAGGCCAGATTGCCTCTGCACCAGTGGGTGTGCAAATGTTCCCAGCTCTTAAGCGCATACTTGTGTCTTTCATTTAAACCATCCGAGATCTGTTACTACTACTACTACTGCTACTGCTACTACAAAAAAAAAAATAAAAAATGCTGCCATATACAAGCCACACACAAAGAATAGGAAAAGGCAGATCTAGCACACAACTTCAAGCTTGAAAAATACTGTTTATGTTGTTGCTTCAGGTGTACTCTGTAGCTCTACATTGAGCTACTGCGTTGCCATTAGTTTACTAGCTGTTAAAATGAGGACACACAGGAGGGAAAATATTTTCCCCTTAATTATGATCCTCATCTTTATTGCAGAACCATTTAGCAACTGTGAAAATCAGTTTGCCAAACACTTACTGTTCACAAGCCTGAGGGACTGAGGAGAGAGAAGAGCACAGAATTAGGCCCAGGGGATTTGCTGGAGGAGACAAAATGCATCTATTTCTATGTGACCAAAAGGCCCAATATTTTTACTGTCATAGTGGCTCACATGCGATATTTATTTTCTTGGCCCTGAGAGTTGCTCCCTCACACTAGCCATGACCTTTAGCCCGACGTAAGGCTCAGTCTGGATGCCCACCTTTAGACTGGGAAGCCGAGGAATGTCGCCAGGGCTGGGGCTTGGCGAAGACCTCATTTGCCAGCAGTGCCGCCTCCAGAGGGTCTGGCTGCTTGGCACTGGTCCCACCGCCGCACCGAGCGCCCAGCTTAACCCTTGCCTGCAGGAGAGCAGCGATGCCAGCAGGGCGGGTGTTGGTTTTTTTTTTTTCTTTACTATAAATATAGTTATAATGCCTCCCTAACGGAGGCAGGGAGGGTCCCCACACTGCCATGAGCACGGCTGTCCCTGCAGCCCTCCCCAAGGGACGGCGGGAGGCCGTGTCTGTCTGTCTGTCTCTCTCTCTCTCTCTCTGTCCCCAGGGACCACGGAGCCACACGGGAGGAGCGGGGGACGACACTGGAGCTTTCATTTTTTTGGCCTATGAGCAGCGAGAGGTGCAGCGCAGGTAGGTTTGTGTCCCTGCGTACGCGTGCGTACAAAGCAGTGCCAGGTGGAGATACGGCTTATTTACGCTACCTGTTGAAATCGCTGGGGGGAAGAAAAAAAAAAATCTGTAAATCGCCTTCTTGTGGTTTGGTGCGTGTTTGTTGGACAACGGTTTAAGAGATGAGAAAAAAATTAAAATAATGACACAAAATTTGCAAAATTCTTCAGCAGAGGCAGGGGTTTTGTTTTGCAGCCCATACTGTGCAGCTAGAGGACAGTGGGAAAAGAGCTAGCATGTGCGTATTCGGCGGGATGTGTGCTGTCGTCAGTGGAAGCAGAGGCATTCAGTATTACAGAAGGTTCCGCATCTGATTTTTCTGTTCAAAGGATAACCAGTTAAGCAGTGTTTCTAGTTGGTTAGAAACCATTTAAAATATTTTAAACTATTTAAAATGTTCTGGCAAATTAAAAAAAAGTGTGTGTGTAAATACTGAAAATTTGAAATAAAGTGGTTTTTTAAACATTGTAAGTAAAAAATAGTACATTTCAAAACCGCACTCTCTCAGATAAAAACAGTTATATTTCTACATTGAAAAATACTGAAAGGCGAAGGTAAATAGCAGTTTTGGCTGACATTTTCAGCGTGAAATAAAAATATGAAAGGGTAAATTATGTGGATCTTTTGCCTATTTGCCTGGTCTCTGTAAGAAAAGCTGACGTGAACACACCCTAGATGTTATCTAAAATCTTTTACTACTGCCTTGGAATCATGGATAGCCTGATTCAAAGTCTATTGATCAGTTATGAGCCCTTCCCCTGACACCGGCCCGGCCCTACTGGGAGCAGCGGAAGAAAGGAAGGTGGGACTACAGAGAAGGTGCTTAAAGATAAAATCAAAGGCAAGGTTACCAGGAATGAGGTCTTTTGTTTGAATGTAGAGATTGTGGGCAAGGCTTGACACGGCAACAACTCCCTTTGCTTAGATTTTTGACCCAAATCCCTTCTGAGTTCTTGATCAGCGCTTTGGTAAAATCTATAGACTTGATAAAAGACTTGTGTTGATTTTATCCTATTGATGCTATGCTCTAGGATAAGAGAAAAAGGTATTGTTGCTGCAAGACGGGAATGATCCCTTCCCAACAGATACTTCAGTCACCACTGGTAGGTACAAGGTCTTCATTATCGGAGGCATGTCAGAGACATTCATTCACGCTTACACGGGCGATATTGAATGTTTGAGGGGGTTCTGTTTAGAGAAAAATGCGTGACTCGGGCAAAAGCATGTGGCAGAGAAGACAAAAATCTTTCAGAAATTTGTTCTTCAGGATGAAAAATGGAAAAAAAAATAGATCTTCAAACGTTCATTTCAAAACAGGGGGAGGATTTGTTTTCTCAGCTTTTTATTATTTCCACAGGAAAATGATAGGAAATGGTTGGATTTCTATCACTTTTTGAATACTTTAAAAAACATTTTGCTGCCTGACATTAATGGACAAATAATTGAGCGAGATAGAGAAGAAACTAAAATTCATAAGGAAGCCAAGTTTTCTGTTAGGGCTTAAGCACTTTGATTTTAATTCTTTCATCAAAAAACTCCAGAGCATAACAAAACCCAATCCCTTTCCTCAAAAAGGGCAAGACGAGGGTTCCCATTGACAGCTGTGGGCAGCATGACACGGGGGCAAGGGCAGCTCTTTGGAGGGACACAGCTCGGGACAGTGACTCCAGGTGACCCTAAATTCTGCTGCATTGCTGCCTCCAGACACCCAGCGAGCCCTCGACGCAGGCAACGCGAACGAAGGCAAAGCATTTTTCGCTGAGCTTTGCAGGCTGGGGAAGGGTCCTGGTGCAGAACTGTTCTGCCTTCTCTACATGCTTAAACTTTATAAAAAGACAAAGCAAGCAGATCCTCCCTCCCCCTGCCACGCTTGGTGAGGTCTTACTCCCAACCAAATCGATAACGGAACTCCCGCTGCTCTCAGGGGAGGCAGGATTTCACCCAGAAATGTTGTATGAACTTTAGTTCAAGAGCATATCCCGGTGACTCCGGAAGCATTGTAGCTCACTGATCAGAACTACAGAAAATTTTGAAAAACCCCATCCCTTGGGATGTTTGATGACCACGATCCACCTATTCCACTCTTCTTCAGCCACAGAAGGGTGTTTTTCCCTTGTTAAGTCAATAGCTGCTAGTTGCAATCCTTCTGCTTTCCGTCAGTAAAAAATCCACTCTTTGAATCTACAGGTTTCCACTATTCATAGTCCCTAAAAGTCCTTTACTGACTGTATGTTTCCAAGTAATGCCGTCATATGAAGCCTAACTTGCTGAGTATGATGTTTCCTTTCCTTTGTCATACTGAATTACAAGCAATTATGGCTTTAGTCTAATGTAATCTGAAACGATGGTCACATAATTGGTTACCCAATGAGCTGCACTAACGCTGTGTGAGCTGTATCTGCAGTACCAACGCCGAGGTTTAGATCAGTCTGGGGCTTCCTAAAACACGAGTAAGACAAAGGTACTATAGTGTCACAAATAAGTGAATCTAAAGATCACCATTTTAATATGTAACTAAAAAGAACCTAATGGGAATATGAAAAAAGTAAGCCAATGGGAGTACAAAATAAGTCAAACCTTTAGCTCATGTCGAGTGGTACCTCTGCATTCCTGCCTAATATTTAAAAAATATTTCCTTAATAAGTTCCCCAAAATATGAAATAAACCCCTTGAAATCTTTCTGAACAAAGGGCTCAAAAAATCTGATAATACAACAGAAATACCGCTTGGTTTTCCAATCACTGAGTAGGAAAAAAGGTAACCGGATGATTATGCTTGCTCGCAGTAAATATCCTCCGTGAACAGTCACTTAGCATTACTCTCTCTCTTTTTTTTTTCCCCACCCATTTGTTTACTACCACTAAATACTGTTCAGAACAGCGTAAGGAAGCAGGCAGCTATATGGGACCTGTGGCCGCCGCATCCTTCGGAACTGACCTAGAACCCGTGGTGGTACGTAGCCTCCACAAGACCTGAAGAGCCTGGCAGGCTATTAATGGAGCCACTGCTTAAGTTGTTACATCCTGAGGGAGGGAGTTATTATTTTTATTTTGAAAATAGCTTACGGTTTAGCTTAATTTCCTCTGACAGAGTGATAGCCCATATTCCAGTGCTGGCAAGCTTCTAAAGGCCTAGAAAGCTGGCTGAGTACATGAAATTTTAGATAACCATGCAAACCTCTTCTGAAAGCAGAGGGCTCTAAGCACTTTCTAGTTTTTATGTCAAAAGTATCATATGAGCGACCCCTCACATTGTGTCCCCTTAAATCTGGGCCAAATTTCCAAAGTGCAAAGACTCATAAATAAATGAAGACAGATAAATGTTAGTGTTTTGCGTGTTTTTGCAAGGTTTGGTAATGATTTAGGATTTCTCACCCATTCGTTCTGCCTTACTCAGGTAACGGAGAGCACATTGCTGCAGGGGAACGAAAAATGCAAGTAAAAGGGAGGACATGTCAGTTGACTCTCTAGATAGAAGGGAATTAGTACCACAAATGCTTGTTCCCCTTTTCCACCGATACTAATTTGATACTTGAGCGAACGTTGCAGACTCAGAGTTTTGCGGGGATGAAATAACTCGCTTCCTCGGCAAGACGTGCCAAGCAGCCCAACTGCAAAAGGACAAACGATTCGTTTAACAGGAGTTTTCATCGTATTGCCACGCTGCCCGACCTCCAAACGTGCTGAGATGCTACGGTATCATTTAAACTGGGAAAGAATGTCCCCGTGTTATTGTCCATGAGATTCACAAGGGTCCCATTATAGCTACGCAGTGTGTGCGTAATGTTAAAAAAAAAAAAAAAGACAAATATATAAAATAACACAGTCTGATTTGAGGACCCATTATGGTCAATCAAATCGCTTAAGATTAAAACCTTGCAGGTGCTGATAGCTGTGTGCGTGCAAGAGCAGAGGCATGCAGAAGAGATGGGAGCGAAGGATATCAGCCATTTCAGCTCTACTTCCCCACAGCCCTCTGAACAGAAGCAATGTTTTTTTGCCATGTTAAATTTAACCTAAAAGTCACGTTCTTCCCCCAGGCACAGGTGCCCACCCGGGACCATGGGCGGAGGAAGGGGCAGAGCAGGCAGGGGCTGCCCACCGGCTCCTCCACATCTGGAAGCACAGCCCGACTCGTCCCTCCGCACAAGCCGAATAAACGGCGGTAGGGGAAGAGGCGACCAGACGTCTTTTCAGGGGAGGCATTTTGTCAAAGGGCAGTTCGGGGGCAGGGTGGCTGAGCCGAGCCCACAGCTCGCTCCTGCTGGGAAGGCTGGTCCTGCCTCCTCCTTCTCCCTCCCTGCCCCTCATCGCACAGCGTCTCCTGCCGCAGTCTGGCGGGTGCACTTGTCTTCCGTAAGGCACTGCTACTCAGTCAGCCAGAAGAAAGAAAAAGTATTTATTGGGTTTTTTTTTCCCCAAGGCTGGCTTTCTTTGGGATGGTGAGATAAAGCTGCTCACCGAGGTGCAGATGAATTCACCTCTGTAGTGAACTCCTGCCCAGAGAACGCCTGGAATACGTCCGTTTACATCCTGCTCCATCCCTTACCATTTAACTGCTGCCGACTGGGTGAGTAGCTTCATTTTCACAGCCACCATGCCACTGAATGAGATTAGTGCACTAGAATCATTCTTTGTGGCCCTCCTTTTATTTCTCTTTCCGTTTAAACTAAATATGGCTAACTAATCCCAGGGATGCTACTGGTTCTAAACACCAAGCCTGAAGACATAGGAAAAGCCAGGCTTGCAGGGCAGGTATCTTTTTACCCAATTAGCTGCAACATCTGGAAAGAAAAGGATCTCCACTCAGTAATTTGGCCTCTTCCTCAGCCGTATCAGCTGGAAAAACAAACCTTGCTCCTGGCTGCGGCACCTCAGCTGTACCCTGTCCGGTGCAAAAGCTATCACTTGGTTTTACAGGCTGCAAAGCATCTCACATTTCCCACAGGGCGGGCTGGCAGGATCACTTCTTATCTCCCAAGAAACAAAGGAAGGAAGGACCTTTCTTCTGAAGACAGTTAATCACTATTGACTGCTGGGACTTTATGCAAAGATGGGTGGTCAGGGAAGGAGGAGAACAAAGCGTGGGGCAGCGCTCTCACATCCTGGCTCAAAACAGCCAGAAACGGGTAGAGTTTCCCCCTCCATTTCTCCCCAAGCCAACTGGAGTTTGCTGTCAAACTGAGCGTTTCTGTGGCACTTTGCCCCGTCAGGAGGAATGGCATGAGAGGATCTGTCAGTAGGCAGCGGCTTGGGCTTTAGGCACCAACCCCAGTGTGTTTTAGTGCTCTACACATCCGCGGGACCGTGCTCACCCTTCAGGGAGAGGGGGTGATCCCCAAATGCTGGGACGGCATTTAATTTCCACTGAAGCCTTCACAATGAACTTTTAAATCCTCCCACCTGGGAGGACACTGACCGTAGGCAATCCTTTAACACCGCTGGCGTTTCTGAAGCAGTTTAAATCTTACCCTCTCAGAGCACCTCACAAACGGTGTTTCGTTTAACAGTACATCCAAGACCAAAAAGCCTCATATCCCCTTTTTGCTCTGGCAGCATGCGAGAAGAAAAGGGCAGGTGCTTTGCTTATGGCTGTGCAGCAAGTCCATCACCAGCTGAGAACAAACCGCCACCTCTTATTTAGCTTTATAACCAAAACTCCTGCCTCGGCACAGCAAAGATAGGTGACCATGTCACTCAATTCAGTGAGAGCAAAGCTGCAACCGTGTCTGCTCTCTCCTTCCTTCCCAAGCCGGCTGTGCTTGCTTGCTTGCTTGCTGGATCGTGTGAAGTGATGAGCCTGTTCTACATCATCTCAGGACATGAAAAAGATGGTTACGTTAGTGCTCTGTTATTTAAGGTAGCTATGCTGTCCGTACAAACTGACAGCATTCCCATCTGCTGCTGTTAGCAGTATAGATCCCTGCAGCACAGCCTCTGCAAAATACACACAATAGCCTAATAAAAGACAGGCATAGGTGTAAGTAGACACAAAGGACCATATTTTCAAAATGCAGGAATCTTGATTTGCACCAATAAAAGCCACAGGATACCGCATTTACAGGAAACTGTGCATGCATAATTCATACCACTGCATGTAAATGAGTGCTTGCATATGAATATACCTTCATACCTGCATATGCCTTTACCAGTACACTGGGGTAATCACTTGTCCATATATGCACATGCATCTTCAGATACAAGATTAGAACACGTCCCCTGGAGTCTCGACATATACTTCTGTTTCTTCTCCCTGCTCTCTCCATAATGCCTTATAAGAAGTCCTCATAAATCTCCACCTTTCTGCTGCCTTCTTTCCTCCCACTGCTCTTTTTATAACCAGTCTCACAGATCTTTATTATTCTTTGTGGCATTTCTGACACTGTTTTCTGCAGCGTGACCTCAGACTTTGCTGTTTTTAAGTAAGTGTAGATGTGGTTATCACTTAACCTGCTGGTCCTGAGCCATATTCTGACCACCTTGTGCTATTCCACTGGCACAAACCAGCCCCACCCTTGGTGCCTACAGCTCCTAGAGAGCCTCCCGTGACTCAAGACTCCTTGAGTTTGACCCCCTTATGCGGGTAGGGCTGCAGCTAGAGGCACGAGGATGAGCAGGGGCATTGTAGGTCCGTGTAAGTCAGGGTAACAGTGGCCTTAGGAGTGGTAAAGTCACTTCTGTGATGTCTTCCCTCCATTCACCTCTGGCCAGAGATACAGATGTGTTCTCTCATATTCTTTTCGTATATCATTTAACATCAATTTGTGCTTGCTTTTAAATGCAAAAAATCAAAATAAACATTTTTTTTTAGCCCATTATTGAAAAGGTTTTGTTTTGGGTAACGATCCATATTTCCATAGAAATGCAGCCAACTACAAGATAGGAATCTATTTAGTATTTTCTCAGCTTGGCTTTGTACTTCATTTAACAGGGCAATTTCAAACCTCAAATTGTTGTAAACAACAGAAGCTGTGGTGGATCTGGCTGATAAGAGTGCTGCAGATTGATAGTACCCCAGGCTGTGAGAGGGAATGGGTATGTCAGTCATTGCTTCAGAGTATTCGCAAGGGCCGAAGGACTCCGCATCACCAGGCTATCACCTCTTTAATCTGCACGTTGCAGACCCAGAGTAAATGTTGCCAGAGAGGCTGTGGACGCAGTCCTCCTTCGCCAGTAGCTGAAGGGAAGGAAAAAATGACCGCCTCCGCCTTGCTCCAGGGTGCTGATGTGGTCCCTAGCCAGAGACGTCCGTGCCCCGGGTTCTTGAAGCCAGGCAGAACACGGATCCACAGCCATCCAGTCCTCCCTGCACCACCAGGGCACCTGGAAGTGCAGACTTTGTCCGGATCACGTTTCCGTCAAATCAGGCAGAGCAGGCTGTGTTTCCGCTGGGTCTGGCTCTGCGGCAGCTCCTAGAGGCGGCGCGCCATCCGGCACAAAGCCCACTCGCCATCCCTTGGAGAAAGTTTTTGGGGAAAGCTGAGCTGGCGGCGCCGACGACAGGCACCGCTTCGCCGCTCCGCACCACGAGACCGTCGGGTTCTTGGCCCAGCAGTACGTGTCCTAAAACGAGATTAACCGCCTGGTGAAGCCGTGGCGTGTCAAACCCAGCACGGCTTGACAGAAGCAGGCAGAGGGGTGCCCGGAGGTGGCAAGCCTGGAGGGAGCCGGGGAGGACTCGGGCTGGGTGATGCATCTTCTCCGCTATTTTATCTTTTTATTCCCCCTCTATATGTGCGTGTGTGCATGCGTGTGTGCGCGAATAAAGGCAGAAAGGGCACTGTAACGGCAGGGAGGACGGCAGAATGACGTTCAGCCCTTAGGTGGCTCCTCATCCACCAGCTTTTGGAAGTGGCTGAGCGCCCGTAGCTCCCCTTGACACAGAGTTTAAAGACGGTTTTTACACAGCACGCTGCGTCCGCAGTGGTGGGTGGCTGTGATAGAGGCTGAGGGAATGAAAGCCGAGGAAATCCTCTGGTCTCCAGTACAGATGCTGAGGAATGTCTACCATAAACCAAATCCAGATGGCCTGAATGATGAGTAAGCGCTATCTTTACCTCTTATCTTTCCGGCTTTGCGTTTCGCCATCGTGCTAAGCGTCCCCTGTCCTTGCAACTAGTTTAATGATTACTTTCTCCGAAGGGTTTAGGTGCGATTCAGAAACGGAGGGGTGACTCCTCACAGCAGGTTGAGTTAGGGGCCCGTGTCACACACGTACGCACCCGTGCGCCTTAGCAATGCGGCTGCCAGCACTGCTAGCCCAGGGTGACCCCCCCCCCCCCGCCGCTGCCCAGGGGTGGGCGCACCCTGCAGCCGCTGACGTGCCACCAGCCCGCAGGTGCGTGCCCGCTGCCCCTGCGGATCGAAAGCCACCTCTGACAACAGTGATTATGGCTTGAATTTAAATTGTTTTCCTTCAGAACTGTACCTTTGTGGATTACTTTTTTTTTAATATAAAAATACGTGACACTTTAAAACGCTATAAAAGAGTAACGCTTTTATGTAGAAATGTTAGACGTCTTCAGCACGCGCATTAAAAAGCTGTACGGTGTCAAAGGCGAGCAGGTTGTGCGGAGAACTACTAAGTGCCACCATTTCGTGTACGTGCGGATGGTTTAGTCCAGAGAGAGAAACTGGAAATGTCATGAGGGATGAGGGATCCCAGCTGCTGGCACCCAGCAGAGCCCCAGCCGCAGCCGCAGTGTGGGCAGGGGGAGGAGAGGAGCGTTTGCCACTGATTTATCTGTACTAATTTAGTCCCCATGATGAATATAAAATGAGAAAAAAATTGAGATATTTGGATTAGGACATCACCTTGGCTCCCATAGCATAGCAGGCAGAAATGTTTCAGAGCAGCTAATATTTGTGAAGCCTTTCAAAGACATGAATAAGATGCTAAATAGGTTTATTAGCACTGCTCCCTCAGGATGCAATAACTTACCTGCTTACAGGCTTTGTCACTTATGCATGGCACCGCTGAGCGGCCGATCCCTGCTGCGATAGCACCCTTGTCCTGCCAAGGGCCCAGATGTACCCCCTGCCCCCACCCCTCACGCTTACCTGGGCAGCATGGACCCCCCCCCACCAGAAGACCCCGTGTCCACCCGGACAAGCCCAGGCAGCCCAGAGAGTGCTCCCGCCTGTGTCTGGATTCAGGGCTTCATCGCTGGAAGTCCCCGAAGGCCACGAGACCTGCGGACGTGGCCCTCCCGTCCCCTGAGTGGAGGAGTTCATGCCAGAAGTTGATGCCTCAGTGGTACGTGGGGGTGGTCATGCAGCCATAACTCTGCCTGGGGATATTGCCGTCTGTGGTGGCACTAGCAAAATACATACGGAGTTAATCACGTTTTGGAGAATGATATTTTCCGGCTACTTTATTTGAAAAATGTAAGTTATCTGTATCCTCTCTCTCTCACGCACGCACATGTGTGTATACATTCACACGCACATACAAAGGCGATCTTTCCAGAACAGGGGAGAAAATGAGCCAGGCTACATGAATAATGAAAATGATGGCATTCCCCCGGGCCATATTTTTATACAGCTGTGATCATGGTGACTCCATTATGAAAGTATCACCTTCTGAATTCAGAAATTTTGAAACTCTTTCTTTGTAATTGAACTGCAGATTTACGTTTAAATCAAATGTTACTGCTATTTTAATTGTAAAAATAGAGTCGTGTCATTAGGTTGGCCTTTCATCCCCGAATCAGGGGATCCCCACGTCCTCTGCTAGGAAGACTGCTGACTCGGCAGCAACTCCCCTGTTACCTTCTCCTCTCGCTATCCTGCGATCCAGGAACCGGCTCTGCTGACAAGAGGAGACCGAAGAGGCCAGGAGGCAGACACGCCACACGGCCCTTTCTCTGGATGAACAAAAATTCAGCTGAAGAAATATTTTATAAAGCTTCTCCTTCTTTTTCTTATTTCCAGTGGGGAGTATTGGCTGACGTGGCGGCAGGGTTGCTCTGAGGTCAAGACGGAGAGATGAAAGGCAGATGCTCTGGGCTGCAGCGTCCGGGTGTCCTGTGGGTCTCTGGGATGCTGCCAGGAGCGGGGGGGAGGGGGGGGCAGGCCCCCGGCAAAGCTCCCGTGGGAGAAAAGGGGTGCGCCTGCCTCCCCCGCTCCTCTCGGGTGCTGTACCAAATAGACTGTCCTTTTCCACCCCTTGCTTGCAGGGAGAAGGGAGGAGGGAAAGCGATGTCACACGGGAATTTCACATTTTGCCTGCGGTAGAGAAATAACCTTGCTTAGTTGCTCGCTAAACAATGAGACTGCATTTCTTTAGTGTAGCCGGCAGCTCCTAGGAAAGCAGTTACCGCCGCTGGGAGGGACAGGGCTCCTCTGCGCTTGGCCACCCTGTGTCCTGGGCATCAGTGCGGGTAATACCGTGATGGTTTCCAAAGCAGCATGCGAATAGTAGCAGGAGCAGCAATGCATAACAGCGTAGGCTAACGCACGTGAATATATCTCACTTTGGGAATGAACTGCATCCAGCCTAGAGAGATCAGACTCCTCCTCGCTAAGAGCGCACGCTGCCAATAATGCTCTTAAGCATATGGGTCCTGCGTCTCAGCCCTGACACAGCTCTGAGTGAGCTGAAATCATACGCTAAATCAATTTAAGTAGATCAACGCTGACTTGTGTGAGCACACGCATTGGACTTCTCTAGATACTGACATGTTTCCAGTAGGAGCGCTTTGCCAGCACAGGAATATTTCAAATCCCTGGCAGCCGTGTCTCTCAGTGTAAATGCAGCTTCACTACCAAAGCTGCTTTGGTTTTGAATTTTTAAAAAATCCTACAGTACAGATTTTATGGATTTTAAAATCCTACAGTACAGTACATTGGGCGTAAGACCCCCACCCCACGCAACCCACCCCAAGATGAAGAATCTACCCCAGTAACTACGACGATCTGGCAGCGTGGCTTGTCTCCCCGAGACGCTTCTGCTGACACAGGGACGTCGATGTGGGTTCGCAGCTTCTCGCAGCCCGGGCTGCCGCAGCCACCGCCCTGGAAGTCTGGAGGGCAGATGTAACTTCTGCAGGGCCAGACGCAGCTGAGCGTGAATGCTGGGGGTGAGACTGCTCCTCCGTCGGTTTGTAGGGACGCCACGCGTGGTAAGAGGGCTGGGGGCAGTGGCAGGGCACGGCACGTCCCACACCTCCCTTAGCCTTCCCATCTTGCTTCAGTAAATCCGCATCTGGCCACTGTACGGGCACTGTCAGCACAGGTCGATGCCTCTGCCAGGAACAGAGTTCGCGGTGCAGAGGGGAGTGTTTGATCCGTACAGCTACCGTCACAAGCATACCATGATGGGTATGCTTATGTCTGCGAGGAAGCTTGTATTAAAACAGGGGTTTTTAGCAAAAGTGAAATAAAACTCCCAGCCTAACTAACCAAAGCAGTTATATTGTTACGAAGGCCCCGTGAAGTCAAATGAGAATGACTTATTTCAGTTCAGCTTAAACCAATGCCTACCTGAGTCTGGCCAAATCAAATAAGTCTGGTTCAAATGAGCGGTCACAACAGTTCTGCACTAGCTTAATTTAGTGGTTTCAGGTCAAACTGGAGGTTAAATCAATGCAAGTTGTCAGTTAGGCATGAGAATATTATAATCATATACATGCAAGAAACAGAAGTAAATATTTTAGCTAGATAACGTGGGCTGTGTGATAGGCTATATTACAAAGTATAACAATTATTAGAGCTGAAGAGAAACATTTCATTGCAAATGGTATTTAATTTAAAAAATCATGCAGCTCTGAAGAGGAGCTTGCATGATGAAAAACTTGCTTTTTTTTTTTTTTTTTTTCCCTCCAGTAACATGTGTTAGTCTAATGAAAATGTACTGTCTCCCTACAACCGACAGTTTGCTTAAATTCTTAAGACTGTGATGGCTATGAGATAACAACTACTACACAGCACACAAGAGTACAACCATGTATGTGGAATAATAGTGTAAGAGTTAATATTTATCTTCACAAGCTAATAAAATTAAACTGACCCATAGATAGGTATTTATGATCTGGAAAGACAGGGCTGAAGGATATCTACAACAACATAAGATAGTTCTCATACATCTCAAAGTGTTGCCTGAAACTAGCTGTAGAAAGACTCACGTCCCCTTCTCTCCCTGGAGCTGCCCTTCCATGGGATGTTTTCTCATCAGCTTTGCCACCTGATGGCCTCTTTCCCACCCTCCTCCAGAACCAGGCAAGCTTTTCAAGAAGGTCCCACCGTCCTGAAGAAGGTGGGAAACCCATAGGTTCTCACAGGAAAACGTTCTTCTAGCATTTAATTTGGAAAGGTCATCCTGAACTTTTTGCTTTCAGGACATGTTTTAAAAGTGGTGAAATCCTGCTGTTAAAACCTTTCCTTAAGTGCTGGTGATCTGAATTATACATACCCTAACACAGACAAGACAATTTATCCTTTCTCTTGGTGTACCAGATTTCCATTCCCCCGCAAGATGCAGGCATTAAAAAAAAGTCTTTTTTTTTTTTCTCCCAGATCTCTAATACTGTTCCAGACAAACTCTGTTAATCTCTTCTGAAGAGAATAAATTCTTTTTTTCAGTGAACTACAGGTGATTATATTGAAGGTTGTACAAAAGGTAACTCTCTCAGACCAAGATGTAAAGCCTAACATTTCCAGCTTCGCAAGATGGTCACGCTTTGCCTGGAATGCCAGATTTACCTCATGTAATTCGTATTTCAGATATCTTCAAACATCTCCCCTGCTTTGGTTAAGCTATCGACATGTGTAATGCTTTTCTGTATTTCTGGATTGCAGCAGAACATTCCTGACTAGAGAAGGTGCCAGATTAAAAGAAGTCCATTTTTGAAAAAAACTTTATATTATTGGACTATTAAAAGTGAATGAATCTGACAGTTTAATTGCTATTTCATAATACTCTGTGTTTACTTTTTGTATTTTGCCTAGATTATATAAACAGACGTCAGGTTAGTTTTTATTTGTAGCTGTACTTTTTGCAGTCACTGCCAATTCTGGCTCCCTTGCCCCAACGCTGTATGTCAGTGTGAGCATTTGCAAGCACAACAAAGGTTGTTGTAACCTAAACAAACAGAATTAAATAAAATTAGGAAAAAAAAAAAGGAAAAGGAAAGAAATCTATTTCCACATTTTTTTTCAGAAGCTCATACCGACACTAACTTTTATGTGGCGTTTCCTTACCATGTTTGATTACACAAGACAGTAAGATCAGTAAGAAAGCCCCCAGAAACTAATGGTCACTCAAGAAAAAAATGCAAAGCAAAGCAATATTTATTCTGTGCATTTGGAGTTTAATTTTTCACTTTGGCTTCTGTAACAATTGGATCAGAGCTTACGAAAGGTTTTTTTCTCTGAAAAACGAGTGGCATTATAAAATCAGAAGTCTTCCAGACACTAAACAAATCCTTGCGTTGAAGACTAATTGCGTCTGTAGTATCCCCACATTATCTCATGTCTGTACTGTCTCCAGAGATCTCATCCCACATCATTGGAAATACTAAAAAAAATAATAATGATGATGTTTATAATGACCAGGGAGGATAAATATCAGGAGCCCGACAATCTAAGAGGATTAAGATTGCTTTTGCAGAGACCCTACTGAACAATGCCTTTTATTCACATTACATATTTGTAGCAGAGCGTTATCGTTTGCTGGAATTCCTCTTGGCCGCATGTCCTTATCTAATGGAATGCTCCGAAGTATTTCCTCCCTGGACAGATACCACGGAACGTTACACTGGGACATTACGCTGCAACTAAGGATGCCCCATGAAAAACAGGGTACTTAGCCATTTAGTCTTTCTCCATTTTACTTGCATCTTGCATCGGGTTTCAATAACCAATAACCAAATTAATCATCTGCTTCATGTGCTCAAGTGCAGAGCCGTGGATTTTCCTATCGAGTGTAGACAAGCTGGAAAACGGGTGCAAACTGAGTAAACATTTGCTGAATCCACCCTGCTTTCCACCTCGTATAACCCGGTGGCTGAAGAATGAAGGGGTATGAAAATAGCCGTTTACATTAACCCATCCATTAGCTTCTGTTTAACGTCTTTGTCGGCGACACGGACAGTGGGATCAAGCGCACCCTCAGCAAGTTTGCCGATGACACCAAGCCCTGTGGTGCGGTCGGTACGCTGGAGGGAAGGGATGCCATCCGGAGGGACCTCGACAGGCCTGAGAGGTGGGCCCGCACGAACCTCATGAGGTTCAGCAAGGCCAAGTGCACGTGGCCCTGCACATGTATCGAGGCAATCCCAAGCACAAATACAGGCTGGGCGATGAGCGGATTGAGAGCAGCCCCAAGGAGAAGGACCTGGGGGTGGTGGCTGACGAGAAGCTCAACGTGACCCGGCAATGTGTGTTTGCAGCCCAGAAAGCCAACCGCATCCTGGGCTGCATCAAAAGCAGCGTGGCCAGCAGGCCGAGGGAGGCGATTCTCCCCCTCTGCTCCGCTCTGGTGAGACCCCAC
>JAVKLA010000081.1:32176731-32189883 GCA_034782735.1 Sagittarius serpentarius | reverse complement strand
AGAAGCTCAACGTGACCCGGCAATGTGTGTTTGCAGCCCAGAAAGCCAACCGCATCCTGGGCTGCATCCAAAGCAGCGTGGCCAGCAGGCCGAGGGAGGCGATTCTCCCCCTCTGCTCCGCTCTGGTGAGACCCCACCTGCAGTGCTGCCTTCAGCTCGGGGGCCCCCCAACATAAGAAGGACATGGACCTGTTGGAGCGAGTTATCCATTTGGAGAAGAAAATTGTGCGTGATTCACAATGAAACGTTCTGAGCATAGATGTGCTCATTAGTCTCCATATTTATGGATCTCTCAACTCTTCCGCTGTGAACATCGATGCTGAGGATCAGATCTCTGCTGTGAAACGCTGCTACGGAACAAAACATCACCAACAAGCACCACAGGCAGGGCTTGAGGGCGGTACTCCTCCTTTCTTTCCTAAAACTCTTTAAGTTAGTTCAGCTTTTTTTAAGGTTATGCAAAGTCCAATAGAAAGGGAAAAAATAGCAAATTCAGGTACTCAAAAATATCTCAATGGTTTTGAGTTGCTATGATCCAAGTTAGTTTAAGGTATATTTAATAATGGGTTGCTTCACGACATGGACCAGCATCTTTTGTAAAAAGTATCTGAAATGGTTTTCTTGAGCATGAGGCTCAGACTGGTCTTAGTACATGTGCTTGAGAAAGGAGTCCGTGAAGCGTAAGCGAAGGGTGCTTTTTGGAAGACTGGGATTAAGTGTAACAATATCTCTGGAATTAAGTTAAGACCAGTTGCTGTTAGCTAAGTGGTGAGAAATGTGAGTTAGAGTCCCCTTCCACGACCATTTCCCCTGGCAGCAAACCCAGTGAAACCACCCCGACCTTCCCTCTCCCGGACACCAGTCCCCTCCTGTGCTCCAGTCCGCCACCCCACCAGTACTCTTTGCCGCTGGCCGGGGGAACTGCTCAGTTTTTCCTGACGCACAGGGTCTCGGGGATTCACTTCACGTCACAGTCCCACCAGCTGAGGGGGAGCAGCAAACCAGAATGTGGGGGGCAGGCAGAAGAGGTTGGGGAAATGGGAGAGTGGTTGTTCTGCGCCGGAGGGCTGCTGCAGAGAAATGTAACCTCGAAGCACAGCCCGGGAGCCGTGAACCTTTCTTCTCCCTTCCTCTGAAGCTCTCCACAGGCTCCAGGGCAGAGCCCTGGCCTCTCGCAGAAGCAGACGGGGTGCTGCACAGGCACCAGGCTCCACCGCCGGGCGAGAAGGGCTTATTTTAGGAAGCTGAAGTGTTTCCGTCACTGGAGGTCTTTGAGAACAGGATGGATGAGCAGCAGTCAAGAATAGCTCAGTTACAGCTGATCGTCCCTTGGGCCAGAGAGGTGAAACTGATGATTTCACACGACTTTTTCCACTCCTGTGATTCCGTGGTTTAAGCGGGGCCATGGTTCAGCTGGGGCCGTAGATCACATCCTCGTTAACTAACCCTGTACGTATAGTTAACCACCATACGCATCTCTCAAGTCAGTGGTTTGCATTTGTTCTTTCATGCGGTATTATCCTACATCTACAAAGTTATCAGACAACTAAACTTGTCTTATATCATAAAAATATCAGTTCTTTTAAAAGCTAGGGGCACTGCTTCCCCCCATAAAATTTCCCGGAGCTAAAAACCAAACAAAAAGGCAGCGCTGAGTGCAATGCAGCGGGCAGACGCTCCCAAGCCTCACAAGGACAATACAAGACGCACAGTCGTATGAGAGTACTTTAATATTGAAAGCGTCACGGCTGCCGTCTTTAGTCCTGTCCTGGAGAATGGGAGCGCAGGGGAGGGGAAGCCTTTCTCCAGCACCACCCTACCTGCAGGGAATTTCTGCCTCTGCACCACCGTCCGCTCCTGGAAAAAACATTCTTGGAGCTGATGGATGGGAAGCCCACAGCAGTTATGTAAAGGTAATTAACTCCTGCAGCACTTCTGACCCTCAGAGGGGAAGAGACCTCTTGCCTGTGCCTTTAGGGGAAGCTGCAGGGATATGGCTCTGGGCAGCCTTCCCTTGCCTTTTGGATTGATGCACACACCCCATGTGTTTGAAAGGGGTCAGATACTGATGCGATAAACCCTTTGGGGCGGAGGAGCAATCTGACTACCCGGCTGACGCTGCAGTGTGGATGTCTAGACAGAAAAAAATTACTAATCAGCTGGCTTACACCCATGTCTCACATTACTTTTGGGTATGGCAGGTAGTCACATTATTACATGCTTTGGGGTAAATGGCTGATGGATTTGAAATTAAAGTAATGTGCAAAGTAGTTCAATCAGATTTAGTGCTCAGTGAAATAGAGATCAAAATGACAAAACCATAACATTAGATGGAGGGCGGTTAAAACCTTAGAAGACGTTATCACTTTTTTGCATTGCCAGGTTTATTTCCTGACATCACAAAAACACAATCTGGGGTAGTTTCAAAATATATTTATTCTTTCTGGAAATCAGATTTAAAATACGCAGTAAGCGAGATAAAAATAAGAGCAACGCTTTATTCCTCAAGAAATCTATCAGCCACTACTTAACACAGCTTAGCAAAAACATAACCTATCAAACAGAAAGTGATTTCATAAGCATTCATCAAGAGATCTTTTCCTCTGTAATAATCTGGTATTGAACAGGATCAATGTCACACCGCTGAGCTAAACAGACTTTAGTCTGACCCAGCAGGACAGTGCCTCTGCTCTCATCACTTCCGACCTCCGAGTCACAAGTCGACAGAGAGGTTGGCCTTGACCTGTAATTTTTGTCACACCAGTTGATCCCTGCCTATAGGTCTATGGGCGGCACCCAGTTGCACGGAGGCTCACAGACATCATTTGCAGGGCTCATCCCATGCCCAGACCACGTCTCTAATGCAAGCTGAGAGTCTTCTGGGAACACTCCTGTCCCACAACTGGCTTTTCTGGGAGCAGATTTAGGTCAGTACTGACTACTTTTGGGCGTAAACTTCGGTAAAGTCCACTCGAGTTTTGTTACCATGTAGTGGCCGCGTTAACTGCTCGTACTCTTAATGCAGCGGTTTGCAGGTTGCCAGAAACAGTGGCCAAAGGGCTTTACTGAATTTCTGCATTATGCCACTTAAATCTGAGGACAGGTCTGAAAAATCAGGAGGAGATTTATACAAAACAACTGGTTTTAAGCTTTGCCAGAGGGTTCATATTGTGCTGGAAAGATTTTTTTTTATGCCACCATCACAGGATGAGTCTCAAACCTGTACTGACAAATGCAGCGGTGATTTACAGCTTCTAATTCAACAAGAAATAAGCTAAAGGGCAGCATCCATGCTGGTACAAAGTCTTGCTTTCCTCAGAGGGCGGCTGCCATGCCTGCAGCATGCAGCACTTCTCTGCAGAAGAGGTATTGCTCCGAGACCGCTCTGGTCCCCAAGTCACCCCCGGCTCTGCAGCCTCAGACGGAAGTTATTTATGAACCATTCGAACGCCAAAGTCCCCCCTCCGCCTCCCGGTCTGAGCTTTTGCCAGCACCCGCTCCCCCCGTGGGCCCAGAGAAATGCGGCCGATGCTCCTCTCCGCGGCCTGGCAGACACACGTGGGCTTTTGAGCCTGAGCCTACGTGTTTTGAGAGACCTTGACTCCTTCTAGGATAAACCCTGCACGCTCCAATTTGTCTTGCTGGTCCCTGGAAGGATATCTTGAAATTGTTAATGGCATTTTTGGAACACCTGTCGCCTTTAACAAGATGAGTATCTTCAGCTTGCCTAGTCTTGCAGCCGGAGTCAGGCCAGATAAAGAGGGACTAATTTCTGCCAGCGTTACCTGCGTCCCCTCCCCACCACCACGCATGGGTGCGCGCTGCGGGAGGAGTCCGCCCGCCCTCCTGACGAAGGGCTACGGGCACAAAGGTGAGGCAACGGCTCGTGGTTCCGGCCCGAAAGGGCTTGTCGATAGGACATTAGCATCAGCGTAAGTTAAACCTCTTGTGATTGTTTTGCATTCATTTTTCAAACCAAACACTGTAATTTTGAAAAATTCTGCTTCCTTTCCCCTCATTCCTTTATTCTCGTTGCTACCTCTGGCTTCCCACTCATTTTCTTTGCCTCCCTCCTACCTGCCCTTTGCTTCCTCTGTCTTTGGAGTCCTTAACCATCATCCCCACTTCTCTGCTGATTTCTGCCATTCCCCACTTCTTCGCCTCTCTTTCCTCCTTGCTTTCTTCTCAGCTTCCCCTTCTCAATTTCCCCTTCCTTCCCTCTTTGTGAGGCGCACAAGGACTGACTTCCAGCTGAGCGAGGCACCCCACACAGGGAAGCTAAGCCAGGGAAACCTTTCTTTTGATTTATCCTGAGTAGGTGCTCTCGCTGCTGTAGACTGTCACTACGGCAGAGAAAAAAGGGGCGCAAGTGCCACCCGTGACGGGTAAAACGGCATATGGGAAGTCCAGGGGCCAAAGGGAAAACTCTGGTTCACGCTGATCTTCAGTGCTGTGTGGTCACCTGCTGAGTAGCACCGTCTCCTTCCTGTCCTGGTACGGTACGTCTTTCCCCAAACATCTTCCTCAGCAAATCCTCTCACTTTGCCAGTCGGCTCTACAATAAAGACTTGTTAGAATATTGTCTCCCCTTTGCTTTCACGTTGCGTTTCCTCAGCACTGCGTTATTCGGACCTGCACTGGGGGGGAAAAAAAACCCTCTCGCTCTTCTGCATTCTGGCATCCAATTACAAACTCTGGTGGAGCTAGACATTTTTATAAACACGGCTGGACTATGGATGTTGTGCCTTGTTCAGGCTCCTTCATGGCCTCTGTCACGCCACTCATCCTATGTGCCTCGGTCTCATCACATCAGGCTTTTCAGACTTTCCTTTCTCACTCTTTATTTGAGGGAACTGGAGTTTTAAAAGACAAGGGGGGAATACAGTATTATTATTTTTATCCTTTGCCTGCCCCTCTGTTTTTCCTGCTGCCTAGCTTCCACGCAGCTGTTGAACATTTAAGAAAAACACGTCTCCCACTGAGCAAGTTCCCTACAAATGTGAATTGAGCTTCAGGCAAGAGGAAATGTGAGTCCTGAGGTCACTCTTGAAATCAAGCCCTCGCCTGGCTGCACAGAATTCTGCTGTTGTGTTTTAAGGGTGATGTAGAAAAAAATACTAGATATTTCCCACAAACAGCACAAAAAGAATCGAATGCTGGTGATCATGAGATGATTGTAAGATCTTTCAAATCTTGCTATGTTTTTCTGGGCTTTTCAGTCGTGCTTTCTGAGTCTGCTGCTCCGGTCCAAACAGAGAGGGGGAGGATGTGGGATTACGGAGAGAAGACGACCCGCTGGTGCCGATCGGAGTTAATACCGGGAGACCTCCGTGCACTCCGCACTGCTGGCTGGAGAAGACTGAACTTTTCTTTCCACATAAAGACGCTGGAGCTACCCCCCCCCGCCCTCCATTCACTGGGGAGTAGTATTTCTGTCAGATATGAAAGCAGCTTTCTAATCTGCTCTGACCTTCGTGAGAAATTCAAGTCCAAATGTAGTAACGTAGATGCTGACAGGTCAGCCTGAAGAATTTGAAGTGGGGGAGGCTTCCTCGCCCTCTTTCTTTCCATCTTTCTCTCCTTCTTTCCCTTGAAATCTTATCAAGGATCACTTCAAGTGCAGTGGCAGCCTGGCCAGCCGCAGAAATGACACCAGCTGTGTCATTGTCCCCGCTCTTACAATGGAGGCGCGGAGAGCATTTACTGGCTGGACCGACTACATGCTACTATTATAAATTCTTAAAGGCAGAGACCCATCCAGAAAAGCATTTTACCTTTTCGTGTGTTAAAACGGCCGAAGTTGATCTAAATTTTACATCTGTACGTGAGGCTTTACAGAAAGACTTCTGTCTCCACCCCAGAGGCTCTCTGTTTTTTGTTTTCCAAGACTAATACACAGACCCACATAAAGGTTGTAGACTGTGCTCACCGCTGCTGAAGGTTTCTGCCTGTCAGGTGTCTTAGTGCCCTCTTCCACAATGACTAAGACAAAACCTGGACTATAGAAATCATCTGTGCTCGCTCTACTTCTTGCTTCCTTCCTGCATCAGTAATCTTTTTTATGTGCCTTGACAACAAAGGGGCTAAAAACGCTTTGAGCTCGAGTCCCAGGTCAGGAATTATTTAGAAGTCTGAAAGAGGATGGTTATCTTTCTGGCTCTCTTCTGGTTATTTTTCTGGAAGTGAGCTTATTTTTGATCATGCTGACAGCAGGTTAAAAGCTTCTGGTTAAAAGTTTGGGTGCTGCTTTGTACTTTGTCAGTCAAGCGACCAGCCTAAAATTTCTATTGGTTGCTCACAACAAAAATTGTAAGTTATGAATGCCTAAGGCCAATTTACTGTTTGTATTACTGCAGAAACAGGCACGTCGAGTCACAGACAGACACCCCCCCCCCCACCCCCCACATTCGGCATTATATCGAGCAGAACAAAAGCGTTTTCCTTGCATCGGAGAATTTACAATCTCATTACAAAGCAGCGGAAACAGCAGATCTCGCGGCTTCCCCCAATTCAGTGGCCGCGTGCGCGGGTCCAGGAAAAGGAGGAGGCATCGCCCACCCAGGGACCACCCGATGGCTCTGCCTCCCCGGGCGCGGGGGCTCACCAGCGAAACCCGGACATGGGACCCCTCTGCGCCCGGACCCCCCGCCCCGGCCAGCCTGGGGCTGACGGAAACCGTGCGGGCAGGGGGTCGGAGCGAAGGGGTGACTCTCAGAGGCGAAACCCGACGTGTCCGCAATAGGTACGGGATGGCCAGGTGGAGGGACACAGAGAAATAAGGGAATAATGTTGCTGAGTAATCAGCGATCATAGGTCAGCCGCGTCGCTACCTAACTGCTGTCCCATTTTCTTTAGATGACATGTCAAAGGCATGATTTAATGAAGATTTTTGAAGGACTTTGCCTCCAGGCATCAGGAGCAGCATAAGACAAAGCACAGAGGCTCCTGTTTGAAAATCTCAAAAGCCAATGAAGGAGGTGGGTAGCTGTGACCATCATCAATACTGAAAGACAGATTATAAATACGGTGGGGTTAGATGAGGAAGCCAAAGACAAGTAAATCATGCTTGATGGAGAGCCAGAGGAATGCTGCAAAGAGACAGGTCAAGGTAACGGGCTAGGGAAATTACCCTTGCAGCATCATTCTGGGTGGGCACTAGCAGAGCAGGACGGTGCTGGCTCAGGCCAGAGGGAGAATGCGACAGTACTAAGATTCAATCCTGGTGGTCTCTGTGTTTCCCTTTAAATTTGTTTTCCTGCTCTGTTCGCTGGTGTTGTGATCCAGAAAACATCTTGCCATTTCCTGCGTGCGGCTATAGGGGTTTCCCAGATCGGCCGGCCCTGCCTGGGGAAGCGCATCACGGGAGGAAGGATTGCACGGCCTATGCAAGTGTCACAACACGTGACGAGAAACTCCCAGGGGCGCAGGCAGTCTGGGAGGTCGGAAGGGTGGCACAGAGCAGCTCCGTATCCCACTTCCCATTTACGGGACGGGGCTCCTGAGAGTGGGATGCGGCTGTCCAGGTGGTGGGCAGCCCCGGGTGCCTGTCGGGGCGGCCGCGGTGGTCTCCCCTCGGGGAGGTACGGCCTGCTCGTGGCCCCGAGCCTTCGGGAGGGGAGACACAGGCTTGGCGGAGACTGCTGGGGTGGCTGGCAAAGGGTGGGCACCTCGGGGTGACACCCGGGCTTGTGGAGGACGGGGGGGGGTCCCTCAGCAGTGGAGGCTGGAAGCGTATCGCTGCCAGCCACAGAGGGAAGGGGTTTTCTTCACCGACTGATGTGCCCGTACGGGGCAGGCGCCAGCAATAGGCGGGGAGGAGAAAGAGCTCGCTTGGACAAAGCCCTGAGCAACCTCCTCTAAGGTCGAAGCTCACCCTGTGCTGAGCAAGAGTTTGGATTACGTGACCTCTGGAGGTCCCATCCAACCTGAATTATTCTCTGAGTCCACTCTAGATTCAAATTTAATTTTCCGTGTGGTGTTTTAGCACCTGCTGCCTCTGAACCCTGCCGTTCTCGGTAACATCAGTAGTGCCAAGGCATTTCTAAGCGGTCAGTGCTCTCAGTCCCAAGCCACAGGGATTTCCTCCTGAAGACAAAACAGCCTCCCTCGCCTGCTGCTGGGGCAGCGGGGTAATGGCGTCACAGGGACCTTCTGTGCCTCTTTATCTCTCTCCTCTGGGCATTCCTTCGTCGACGAGGAATTTCTTCAGAGCACTGCCTGAAAGGCTTTTTGGGTGAGATCCATTTATCTGTGCAGCAGATAAAACACTCCAGCGGAGGTCACATTCTTCCATCTTTGCCACTGTCACTAAGCTTGCCTGCAAGCTGGTGCCCACACTGGCGATCCACGGTCCTTGCACCTGCACACCACGTTATTTATTCTCCCATTGCACTGCATGACTGCCAAACTAACAACATAAAACTAAACTATAGCCTGAGTGCGGCTTTCCCCTCCTTATCAGGAAAGCAGAGCACTTGTCTTCATAGGGGAATGACGAAATGGAGTCGTTTGAGCTTCTTCCTTCTCTGAAAAGTCATATAGCATACTTCTTTTTTTTCTTCTTTAAAAAGCCAAATTTGGGGGGGTTTCCCCACTGAAGAAAAAAAAACAACAACCTGTCTCTCTTAAGCTTGAACACCAAACATTGCCTGCGGGAAAGGCCAATATTTTGATGTGGACAGATCAGGGGCTGTCCAGCAACCAGAGCTGTTACAGGGCTGAGACAGCATCATTTGGGCAGCGACCAGGCCATGCTGTGCATCTCTTCAGCCAAACTCCCAATGGGACCGACCTTTGCAGTCTCTCGCCCTGTCCCATGCCCCTGTGAAGAACAGCCCGTAGGGAAGTGACGACGGTTGGACTAGTGAATCTTAGCGTGTTTGTCCGACACCTCCTGGGAAGAGCAGGGTAAGTGAGGAACTGGTGAGGAGACAAACTATACTACAGGCTGGGTCTGCCTCTCCTGAAACAGCTCCGGGACGTCCAACAGTGGCCTCTGGGTCCTGCAGTAATGTGCAGCTATGCGCTGGATGACACCCTTGGTATTCAAATGTATGGCCTTTACTGAAATAATCGTCAAATTCAAGACTGACAGTCAATTTCTGCTACTAACATTATTTTTTTTAAATTGCACAGATGCGTGTCTTTATCCACGAACAGGTCTTTTCTGATTCAGATCGCCTCCGTGATGTGAACATAGTAGATTCAGAGGTTCTGTTCGTTTCGTTTATCAGTGCGATTTTTCTGGGGTATGTTAGCTCCTGGGAAGTAAAGAAACGGTTTTCTAAACTTGCAAACTGTGTTCCTTTCTCGTTGTTTCTTCCTACGGCCTTATCAACGCTGCTTGCAAGCAAACTATTTTTACGCGGCTATTTTTGTTGTTTTCTTCCTTTTACACTCGCCAGTATATTGTTAGGCTGATACATATTGGCTCCTTAGGCATACGCATCTCTTTCTAACAGCATCCTGGGATTCCCTATCACAACTGGAGAAAAGAGCGGGGGAAACAAGCTGAAGATAGCTGGTAAATACAGCTGAGGTGAAGTCAGAGCACTGTATTCTCTATCCAGATCTAAGGTATGTTCTTGAGAGCACCCCATTTTGAGAACACTTACATGTTTCCACTCAGCTTTTATGCCAAAAATATCCCAGTGCGGCTCTGCCACTGGTAAAAGCAGCAGGAGCGTTCGTGTAAACAGGGCTCCAGGCAGCTGCCGGGGCTCCCAGTCACCGTCTTGCACAAACCTGTGAACAGCCAGCCTGGATCAGATACGGGGAGCCCCTGGCATGCAGGCTGGGCAGGCGGCCCCCTTCTCCATCGCAGGTGCAGGGGACCAGCCCTGCCATCCCCACCTCACCGCCGAGTCCCTGGCCACCCCGCTGCGCTCCTCGGGCGCAGCCGGGGCGGGCAGCAGCAGCAAAGCTTGTGGTCGCTTGCGGGGACCAACAGAGTCAAGGCTGGAAGGAGCGGGTGGGGGAAATCATGAACAGGGCAAAAGACGGCAGGAAAATAGTTCGCCAGCACGGGCTGAGACATGTAGCTCATCTCTTCTTTACAAATGCATCAGCACCGGTTACGTCAATTACAAAAGCTTTCGGAAAAGTAGCGATTTTTAAGAGTAAGTGAATTAAGCCCTGTCCACAGACTCTGCATTTTAAATCTCATTACGAAAGTTATCCACATTTCAGGGAAGTTTAAAGCAGTCAAATGCTAGCTGCAATGCTAAAAGCTTGTCCTGCCATTCAGAAGGCTTGCGCTTGGACCTCTTAGTAGGAGTTGCCTTAAAGATGTTTCACTGGAAACAGGTCTAGATAACATGCCAGTAGTGCTTTAATTATTATCTTTCTGCCTTCCGTGGTTTCATCCTCAAAAGCATGCACGCAGGCTTCTGTCAAGAGCTTGAACATTCTTGCCTCAGCACCGACACTTGGTGGCTTCGGAAGAGGATCATCTGAAGCATATGCGACTTCACTTCTCTGGAAAGGCTGTTCAAGAGAAACAGACTTCGTGCCTGAAAAACACTTTGATATAGCAAGAGGCAGTTGCAGTGTTCAGGGCCAAGGGCTGGACAATAACTGCTCTAACACACAGGCCGAAGATAGAGGAGCACAGCCCAACACACGCCAGAGGCAGACCTGTCATTCATCGCGATTCCTTCTGTACAGGCGGGTTACAGAGCATCGTGAAAGGCTAAAAGGGAACCGACCGGCCTCTGAGCAACAGTAGAGATGTTGGATATCTCTCTTAAAGTCCCTATGCTATATTTACTCCAGGAAAGAAAACAAAAGCAAATAAACAAGTAAATGCAAAAGGAAAGGAGGCGGAAGCTGTGCCCATGCTAGGGATTAAACAGGGCTGGGACACTGGCCCGTGGCTGCCTGCGCCACAAGTTTGCAGAGACGCGGTGGTTCGGAGCGGGGAGAAGTTAGGCGCGTACACACAAGCTGTGCTGCGCTGCTCAAGCTTAAAACCAGAAAGCAGTGCCCAGCACATTTTACTTCACCGCAGAGATGTAGCCAAAGAGTTCCAGCAGAAGGAAAGGAATCTGCATTCAGAAAACGACCAGCGGATGGGCATTGAGGAGGGTCTCGCCCAGCCGCAGTGTTTGCGGCAGCTGTGCTCTGAGACCGCTGGGCATGGAGCAGGTGGTGCCGGGCGCCAGCACAAGGACTAAAGAGCCAGTTTAGATGGGAGGAAGGAGCCTGTGTTCTAGCTGCTTGCAGAGAAAGCATTTTCCGGTCAACGGGCAGCGCAAAGAGAGATGATATGGCACAGACCGTGAATTACGTCGCATTTCCCTCCTTGAGAAACTCCCTGGCAAATCCCTGATCTCCCCTCCCGCCGCACGCGCCGTTCCTGCCTGCTCCGTGTGCCTCTGAGCCCCACGGCCGGCCCTCCCCTTGCCAAAACCCAGGAGACCTCTGCGTCTGCGCCCAGGGTGCATGGCTGACGGGGAACCCAAGATGGCCCCGCATGCAGCAGCCGGGCTGGCCTCCGCGCTCAGCGGCGCCTGGAAAGGAGGAGCTGAAGGCAGGGAGAAAGGCAGATTCGGTGGGGAATGGAGGTGTGCTGGCTATTCCTCCACCGGAGCCGTGGGCATCGAAGGATGACAGTCAGGAAAGGCTGGGAAAGGGCCCCTCGCTCCCCTGTCGTGGGTGCTGGCCGACGGGTGATCCAGGAGCCTTAGCTTGCTATGGGGAAGTTCTTCTACAGAGACTCGGTTAGACGCTACGGAAAGCTCAGACCTGTGGCTCTTCTCCCCGGGGCTGCCGGGGACCTCACGCGCCCCGTGTCTCTGGCCTCTAAGGCTGCCCGGAGGCCAGAGCGTATTGGATAGTGCTGCTGCAGCGAGGACCGGAGCGCTCTGCCCTTGGGCGTGCAGCTGCCCGGCAGCACCGGCCTGGCAAAGCTTAGGGTTAACCACCACTTTCGGCGGGTTTCATTTCCACCTCCCTGAAGCAGGGGATCACACAACTGATGTTCGCTCCCTTCTTACTTTTGCTGCTCTCCTGTAAAACACATGCCCCAACAGTAACTTCCCAGAGTTGAGGAATAAGTAAAGAAATATTAAGAAAACTGTTGGGCAGGTAAGTGGCTTTAGGACAGCACGCTCCTCTTGTGACACACACACACACACACACACACGTGTGTGTGTAAGAAAAAAGGCTGATCTGAAAATGAGCGCGATTAAGCAGAAAGAGGTTGATGTTGATTCCACCTGTGTGATCCAGGACAGCAGTTTTGTTCTGCTGAACGCCAGCGTCTCTGGCAGGTTCCCGAACTAGCGAAGGGGGGCTGCTGCGGGGGCTTTTTCAGTCTTGACTTTTTTAGGGAAAAAATTGACCCGTGTGCGGAGACCAGGCAATTTGCAGAATGGACTTTTAAGAGAATGCTTTTTTTCGGAATGAGCCAGTGTTTTGGTGGGTGATGATTGGTTTAAATGTTCTAAAGGAAATTGTATCTGGTTCTGTAGTAGGCACTGTGAACTCTTCAGATCATACCTGATTTGAACCATGAACCGCACAGAGGTTGGACAGATTTATGTGTTTAGAAAAAAAGATTTTATACTTACGGTGAAGAACGGTGAATGGATCCGTTTGCTACCCATCTGGCACGCTGCGGTTGGTTCATTTTAATGTATGTGCTATTTCCCTGCTGATACTTTTGGAGAGTACTGGATAAGAGCACGCCCATGGAGGCGTTGGTCCTGCTGTTGTGGCACGGGAAAAGCAGCTTTGTGTGTTCTGGGCTAGGAGAGAAACTACCGTGTTCCTTGCTTTGCTTGGTTATGCCATGTCATCTGGCATGAATTAACAGAAGGGAACCTGTCCCGCGTGACAAAAAAAAAAAAAAGCGTTTCGTTCTTTTTTTCCCCCAAAGTCGCCTAAGACATAGGACCCTGCTTTGCTGCATGAGCCAAAACCCGGGCGACCTTCTCGCAGACAGGCCCAGCACGGCTGAGGTCTGCAAGCCCACGGCGCCGAAGGCTTGGGGCCCCGGAGCCGAGCCCTCGGGTCAGGAGCCGGCAGAAGCTCCCCCCCCCCGCCCGCCCCGGGGGGCGGCAGGGCCGCGCGTGCCGGGCGGGGGGAGTGGGGGGGGGGGCGCAGCCCCTGGGCCGGAGCCCCCCGAGGGTGCCGGCGGGCGGCGGCTCG
>JAVKLA010000081.1:32137518-32175654 GCA_034782735.1 Sagittarius serpentarius | reverse complement strand
CCGCCCTCCTCTTCCCCTCCCGAGGGTGCAGGTGGGAGGCGCGTCGGGGCGCGGTCAGCTCGCCGGTTTTGCAGTGTCGTGTGTCGTGTGTCTGTGTCTGTGTCTGTGTGTCCGCCCTCAGGCTCACCTGAGCCGCGGGCGAGCGGGGAAGGGGGCGGCGGTGGCCGCGGCGTGGGCTCGTAGCCGTGGCTATCGTGCTCCCTGGTGTCATACCGCATGGGGGGGGGGGGGGGACGACACGACACGACACGGGAGTGACTCGGTAACTCAGCCAGTAGGGAGTAAAGGAGCTCTAGGTATGTGTTATTTTTAATAAAGACGTTGAAGAATTGAAAGAAATTCTTTTAAAACATGTCTGGTGTTTAAAAATAGATTATGAATGAACCCATTTATCCCTCTGGAATAGGCGCGTTTAGGGGATTCTGGGACTGAAAGGGAGGTTATGTGCATCTGCGTGTTTACACAGCGTTGCTTTGGGGTTAGGCGTTAGTTTGTTAGGAGAGAAATAACGCCACGTTATACCGAGATCCCCTTCTGCAGGCTCTTCGGAGTTTGGGTCCCCGGAGCGGGGATACTCAGAAGTTTCTGTAGCTGGTGCGTGGGTGTGTTAGAGCTTGAGAACTGGTTATGACTTTGTTTCTTTGACCTTGTGGTTCAGATTTAACTTTCAAGTTGAATTTCCCATAGTTCCCGGCTGCCACTAGACCTCCTTGTGCGTGTTTTGACAGATTTGAAAACCACATAGAGAATGAACTTTGAATTAACCGAGATTTATTTTATTTTCGTTTCAACCAAATAAGCGTTAGGGATTGCTGTTGGTTAATAAAATATTTAGCAGTTGTGTTGGGCAATTATAGAATCCAGATGCTGAAATTTAGACACGAGTAAATTTAGAGGGCAAGCGTTTGGCTACTGTGATTCATAAAATATGAAGGTAATGTGACTTTGAAGAAGGGATGTAACATTCGTAGCCATATTTATCCAGTTATGAGTACTAAGACCCGAAAAAAAGAGAATACAGTTGATGCTGTTCTCAAATATAGTTGTTCATTATTATTGTGCTTTGTGTCTTCTACGCTTTAGGAGAAATGTTTTCTAATAGATTTTTACCTTGTTACTTAAGTAGAACTGTTTAAAGGTGGGGAAGTTCTTTCATCATTTCACTGCTGTGAGAAGTTTTATTACTACTGTTCTTCTAAAACGGCTATCTTTGCCTTCTGTTACATTAAATAAAAAGAAAAATAAGTTTTAATGAGGTTTGGTCATACTTTTTTTTGTGTCTCATTTAGTCTGTTCTTACTACAGTGATGTAATTGCATGCAGATTTGTGACAGAATTTTTCATCATTATTCTTTTCAGCCGTTTGAATTTGAAAATTACCAGATCCTGCAGTGCCCCTGGAGAAATCTGCCAAAGAGCTAATTTGTTTGCAGAAGGGGGAACATTTTGAAGGATGGTCTTCCTTCTTGCACTTTCCAAATTAAAATGCTTATCACAACCCCCTCTTTTAGAAGAAAAAGTTTGAAAACTGACTTTAATGGAATCCAACTTGAGTGAGCCTTGGCAAGCCAATCACAAATAAATTGTCTAGGCAACTAGTCTAATATAGGTTACAAAATCTTGCAGCAGTTGTACTTTTTTTGTCACTTGAAATTCCTCAAAATATTTAATCAAGTTTCTTTTGTGATACAGCTGTATTTTGTGCAAGATGAAAAACCTCTTTGCCCTTTCTTCTAGAAAGGGCCAAATTTATCGTCTTTAAGCTGTTTTGTTATTCACACGTGACTCTTTGGCCTGATACCAGCTTTTGAGGTGTCCTAGTTACTGGAAGGGGGAGAGCACGTTTTGGTGTTTCTCACTTCCACAGCCCAGGAGGTGTGAGGGACCCTGTATTAAAGCCCTTGGTCTACAGTGCAGGAGGTAGTAGGAGCCTTTGGGTGTTGGCTCACAAGCAGTGCCGGTTGCGGGGGGGGGGGCTCGGCGGGTTGGGACCTCAGCTCTTCACCCCAGCCTTTCACAAGTTGCTGGTGAACTACACAGAAAGCAGCTCCAGAGTTTCCAGCCCAGCATGTTACTGGGACTTGAAACTGGTGGGTTTTGTTGGTTTGGGGTTTTTGGGGGTGGTTTTTTTTTGTTTGTTTGTTTGGGTTTTTTTTTTTACTGTAGCAGACGAGGCTTAAACTCTGGCAGGGGAGGAGCTGCTCCTTATCTTGCATAGGCCCCACTGCTGCGGGAAGCCCCCTCCTCGGGGGCGCGTGACAGATCCGGGAGGTACTAATCCATTTGCATGCCTGAACTGAATTCATCAGAGCTGTGAATCAACACCCAAAGTCCTGCTGAAATCAAGGGCCAGGGCGTGGTCCCACAGGAGGCTGATCTGTCTGATGGAGTGGATCTCCTTGCTGTTTGAGCAGCAATACTCTTTTCCCCCTCCCTTTTCTTCCTCCCCCCCCCCCTTCCCTGTCTTGCCCCGGGTGATGCAGTCCCACCTCGCGCCGTATCTGGTCCTCACCTTGCCTTTCTGTAAGCAGGTTAAACTCACTAACCCTTCTTTTTTTAAAAAAAATTTTTTTTTTTTTTTAATTTTTTTTTCTGGGCCCGTTCCCTGATGTCGTAGTGAGTTCATTTGGCTCCTGTGACGCCCAGGTGAGACGCAGACCCAGAGCCAGGAGAAGGCAGGCGTCTGCAGCAGGGCAGGAGGGGAAATGACAGAACTTTCCCTGTTGGTGGCAGTGAGCTGATGGACACCGTCTGCTTTTGAGACCTCCCCGTCAGACTGCCCCGAGCAGCACCGAGGCCTTGAAGCTTGGCCTGAGAAGGCTTTAACAGACTTCAGTAATAATAGTGCTAGAAGTAGGACCGAGATCTTCTTCGTCTCACAGAGGAGACCAGACAAACCTTGGGTGTCTCAGACTGACAAAAGCTTTGAGACGTGTGATGGGACGGGTCCTGTGCTCCTGCCTCCTCCCCGGGGCACCCACAGCTTCCCCTTTGCGGCTTCTGGCGCTGGGCGAGCTGCTTCAAGGAGCTAACCCCCGAGAAAGCTGTTCAGCTTCTTTGGCAAGGTCATTCTCTGCTGATTTAGCAAGGTGTATGGCCTCTGGGACTTGGGCAGCAGGAGCAGCGGGTGCTGGGGAGCAGGCGGGACCTTGTGACGGGGTTTGGGCAGGGAGCTGGGTGACGCTACTGTTGGTGGCAGCACGTGGGTAGGTGGGTTCGGGCACCTCCATCTTGTGAGCTCCCTCTCTCTCCGTTCGTGGCGGCGACGCGCCTCTCGCCCAACTTCCCATTTGGATGCTGAGCGTCAGGGAGAGCGGGGAAAAAGATGCCAGCGGGCCGGCCCCGGCAGCGGTGCCCTCCGAGGTCCCACGGGGCGGAAAGCAGCGACGAGCCATGTGGGTGACGCAAGGAGAGCTGCGTCATCCTACCAACATGTCAGCTGAAGCAATTGCGATCACCCCACCCGCCCCCGCTTTTATTTTATTTAGAAGCTGAAGGTACCAGTTTTAATACAGGTTTCTTTTTGCGGCCCTGCTGAGGGAGCAGAGCTGTGTTGGAACAGCTACCCAAAACAGCGTAGGGAAACTTTTAAGGAGAGAATCCAGAAAAATACTGGCATACTAATAAGCTATTCTTGCAGCAAAATCTAGGTTTGGCAGAGATAATCTTCTATGGGAACTGATGGCTTTAAAATGTCGTGTGGTGAATTCCTGGCTTGCTCACGTGCAAGGGCCCCCACTCAAGAGCAGTGAGTTGTTCAGATGGTGTTTTCTGGATGGTTCCCATTTCTGTGTAGTAACTTGATTACGCTACCTGCGTTGTAATGAGAGCAAGTGTCTGCTAGACAGTAAATATTTGGAACTGTCTCTTCTAAAGAGGTTACCAGCTGAGATGTCAGAATGTCTTATTGTCTGAGTGCCTGACAAATAGCAGCTGGGACAGACTTACATCTGCTGTTTAAACAACTGCGTTGGGGCGAGGGAGCTGAGTCAGCCTGAAAACTGGTAAAACTAAGCTTCATCAAGTACCAGAGGAGAGTCCCTAGGCTGCGTCTCTAAGAGCCCCAGTTTGAGGCATTTGGTCCGAATGACGGGGCTGCAGGGTTCTGCTGGCTCAACGGGGTTTGATTCCCTCTAAGTACTTCCCTTCCAACTGGGAAGGAAGAGTCTGATGTAGTTTGGTGGTAAGGTTTGGAGGTCTGCCCAGGCCTGTGGGGTGGCTGGGGAGAAAGCATAAAAATGCTTAATTGAAAAAATGCACAGTGGCAACTGGTGTCTTGGATCCACCAAAAGCGTGGAGGAAAAAAAAAAAAAAAAAGCCCTAATCTTACGGGCACTTTGAAAGCCAAGGCAATTAGCTTGTGTTTGATGCGACAGAGGCTACAGAGATGCAAAGGGGAGTGTCTTTGAGAAGCCTTCTGGTTGGAAATGCGAGCCTGTGGTTGCAGTTACTGAAAGGAGAGCAACTTGCTTTGTGCTCACCCCTTGCTCTCACTGATCCTTGGCCTCTGGGCGAGTTGCGCCTATGCCAAAGCTTAGGTAAGGAGGGCTGCTGTGCAGAAAGCGCGGGAAGATGCGAGACCCAGGAAGGAGCTCGGGTTGGATCGGGCTTAAGGTGTGGGCCAGAATGACAGGTTGGGAGTAATGCTTCCCGCACAGGTCGCAAAAAGAGATCACAGAGATGATTTGGGAGCAAAAACTGTCGCTTTTGTTTTCGCCATGTGGATTTCAAGGGTAGTCATCCATAATGGGGCGACACAACCAAGTCGGGCTGAGAGTTAGGACGGAAGAGGATAGATCTGAGGGAGCGAAAGGTAAGCGGAAGGCTCTTGGCTTTGTCTGCAGGAGACGTTACCCAGAAATAAAGTACTGAAAGTAAGTATGCTGTTATGTGCCTTACAGAGTAAGGGCCTTACGTTTTCTCCACCTGGAAGTTGCAACATCCCACGAACCTCTAATGCCTTCACTAATGCAAAACAAGACAAACTGCTGTGAACAAAGAGCTGGAATTACCTAAATGCAGGGTTGTTGGGGGGTTTTGTTTGGTTTTGTTTTTTTTTTTTCAAATGTTGGTGTTTTGAAGATCTTAATGAAGCAGCGTGTGTTAAGAGCAGACACCCTGAGCAGACCAGCAGTGCTGCAAGCTTTCCCAACGTTTCAAAATCAAACTTCAGGAAAAATATTGGAGACCATTACGTTAGTTTGCTCAGTTGTTCAGACAGCTGGATCTGGCTATTTTAGTAATCTAATGTAGAATCAGTGTAGCAGGATTAAGAGAACGAGGCAAAATTAACTCTAGTGGGTTTGGGCCCAGTGTGAGGAATCCCTGGAATGATTTGGGTCTGGTACAAGGAATGTTGGGAATGGTGGTGATTGCTGGTGGGGGAAGAAGCTGGGTGCTGCTAGCCCCTCCAGGACAGTGCGGGAATGAAGCGTGCGCTGATGTACAGGGAGAGGTCGTGGACCTGCTGCTTGTCCGTATCTCATTCAATTCTCTGCGTTAGTTTTCTTTATACTTTTTTAATTTTGCATGCGTTTAGTGGGGTCCAACAGTGGGACCTAACGCCATGTGCAAAATGGAGCAGAAGCTGCTGCTGGTTAGAGAGGCGCGGGCAACAAGCCCTGTGCATTTTAGTCTTACTAGCTGTGTGTCTGCCCTTTGCTTCCACCTTTGTGGTGGGTATGAGGGAAATCTTTAAAAAAAAAAACCAAATGTGTGACGCATAGTAGTGGCATGACAGAAGCTGAAGTGTTGCTTCACTGATGGCCCTTTGTTTTGGGAATGAAGAAGCTGAAGGATCAGTCAACTGGATAACCAGTTCTCTTTGGTTTCTCCTGCATTTATGAGACAAGACATTCATAACTTAATTAATAATCAAAGAAGAGCGATGAATGCGTGCCGCAGAAACCTGATAAATGTTGCTAAACCTGCCAATGGTAATGTCTCATTACCTGTAGATAAATACACAGAGCTGAATAACGAGATTCCTAATACCGTTAATTTCATCTTTAAGGTTTTCACCCATCTCTCTAAACTTCGACTTTATATTTGCCTAAGCTTTACAACTGTTCGCAATGGAATTAGGAACACAGCTCACTAATTTAGCCATAATTGGACTAAACTGTGGTTTAGATCCCTTCAGAGAAATGAAGGAGTTAATGTGAGTGAAAATTGAAATTGGTTTCTTTTGAGGACTAATGCAGTGGGACAGACTGCACTGACCCTCATAAAGAGCCTGAGCAACTTTTCTCAGAACAGAAAACTTCTTTTAAAAAAAAAAAACAACTAATGATGCTGTTGTGTCTCCCTTCACATGACAACCCCGCCAAAGATGCATATTTTCTTCTCCTTTGCGTGCATTTTAATTTGCAAAAAACTCTATTGTTTTATTAGTTTTGATTATTCAATTATTTAAAGCAGAATACTTGATCTGAAAATCTAAAATTGCCTTCCTATGGCCAAGAATCACATCAAGCTCTTTCCCAAGAGACTGGGGTAAAAAGGTCCCTGTTCCCTGGCAGAGTAAGGTTATACTGCAAGTCTGGTCAAATTGGAAAATACTGAGGTTTTTAATGTATTTACGTTTTTACTCGGTTGTGACTGATGGGTCTGGCTTTCAAAACTGAATTTATGTACAGACTGAACAGGGATTATAATTATACTAGCTGGTAGTAAAAACTCCTTATAGTCTTACATTTAGTAATGTTTTTACATTTAATTCTGTTCTTCATACTGGAAGATAACGCAGCATTTTACAGACCCAAAGGGTTATCTGCTAGATCCAGTGACTTCTGAATTTTGGTCACATATCTTTGGGATGATGTATAGTCACTGTTTTCCTGAATGCATGATGACTGTAGAACAAATTCAGAGCAGGGGGAATATGAAGTGTTACCGTAGTTAATATTTTGCTGTAACATTCAAGGCTCAATTTAAAAAGGAGACAAGTCGTACCGCATTGGGGTACCCAGTCCTTTTGTACCCTGGTTCCTTGCAGAGTCCGCAGGTCTGTATTAGACACTTAGGCAAATGGTAGACTTTACATGCCTATGCATGTACGACTATAGGTATGACTCTAGCTTTAAAATGGTTTGCTCTCTGGGGGAGGTTTGGAAAGAAAGGCAAGGAGATCTTTGAATAAAGTGAGGAGCGCTCAGATACTCGGTGCTGTTACCTTTCTTGTGACTTCAAAGAATTGTTGGTGCTAATTCTGAGGGTGTCAGCCTGAAATCCTTCCGTGGATTTGTCTTCAGATAGCCGGGTGCCCTTAGAGCCAGTAAAGTTAAAGTCGTTCCTGTGTTTGCAGGACTAGCAGTTGTCTTACAAGAATGAATGAGTAAAATTTATTATTAAAAAAAAAAAAAATTGTCCTCTAATAAATTTGTATTGAAGGATCCCAAAGCCCTTTAAGAACTAGGTTGTTACTTTCTGCATCTGCTTGTTGCTCGTCTTTAATCAGTTACTACCATTCAGTTAATGCTGTGTGCAGCTGCAGAAGAGCTTCCCAGAGTTTACATGCCTTTGTTCGGTGGTGTGGCATTTTTATTCCTCCTGAGTTCCTGTGTTTTAGATTTATGAGAAGGATGATGTGAGAAGCGGGAATGAAATCTGAGTGTTGAGCCATTCCATATTTCTTCTATTTAATATCTGGTCTCAGCATGCGAAAACTCTGAAGCCAAATTATTCCATCTGTGGTATTGGCAGTAGAGCCGAATGGGGTCCTTTTTCGCGAGGTGGATTATGTGGCTGTGAAAGGCAGCTTTGAGGAGCGCAGCAATGCCAGGTGGAAACAATTTGGCTTAATTAAGGGCTTCTGAACTGAAAACTGGCAACCCGAACGCACACTTTGTTGCCTTTGGAAGCGGGGGTTCGGTGCTTCTCTCGGATCCTGCCCGCTGCCTGAAAAGGGGGTTGAATGATAAGAGGAAAGCTGTTTGCCCGGCACTTTGTATGTTGATTTGAAATTCCGTTGCAGCGGGCTAATTGCTAATAAAAGTAAATAAATGGATCTCCCCATTCAGGAGCTTCTTGTACTGGGTTTTGGAAGAGAACCGTCAGGAATGTGGCACCTTTCTGATCCCAGTTCGGCGCTTCGGGCGTTCGGATGTTACATTACACTGAAAGATGAAATGTACCTGTGGTTCCTTCGCTTAATTAATAGGGCTTCAATGGCAGTATTTGGGGAGTACAGCTGAGTAATAAGACAATGATATGTAATTAAGGTTTGCTGTTCTACCAGAGGAACTTTAAACCTGCGCTTCAGGAATAGAGATTTAAGAGGTGGTTAATTAGTTGAAATGGCTTCTGTTGGAAGGTAGTACAATTGGTTGGAAAGCTAGTTAATTAAACAAATAATTGAAGAGTAAGGAAGTATTTTTTAATGACCACAACACATTGCATACTTTTAGAACCGTATTTTTATTTAAAAAGTATCTTCCTTCTTATACGGCAAGCCAATACAAATTCTGAAAATAATTAAAATGTATCAAATGTGGAAGCTGAAAAAGAGTTGGGGTTTTTTAATACATATTAGTAAATCTAGAAAAAATATTTCAAATATTATAGTGCAGAGTCCCAAAGGTTTGCCAAACTTCCCCCCTGCCCCAGCTAAGAATAATCTCTGCCTAATAACCAAGGCCCCCAAATTCTAGTTTTAATCCCAGTTTCACTGAATTTCCTCATGGGATTTTTTTTTTTGTATGTGTGTGTATGTATGTGTATATATATGTATATATATATATATAATATTCTGTTTTCTGTCCTGAATAGTTCAGTTTCTTTGTAGTTTTATTGTTTGTGATGATAATATAAGCACATCAGCAGAGGAGCTATACCAAAGGCTGTAATGTAGACAGGATTCATGCATATATCAGAGCAATTGTGCCAGACATTTTGAAGAAAGAAAATAGCTTTCCATGAGCTAGATTTGTGTTATCCTGGAGTTTTCCTTCATGCTAGAAACCAACTTCTACACAAGTTGTAGGCTATTGTCTGTAAGACTTGCTTCTTCCATGTATTTTGTGCAGGAGAACAGTAAAATAAATAGTCCCAGAGTATGTCTTGGTTTTGTTTAATAAATCAAAGTACTTCTTTGAGAAAAGTTAATGATTTTGCAAAGGAGGAATACTACACAGAAGCACAGAAGTATTTATTTCCCAAAATGCTTACATGTATACATGCAAAATGAGAATGAAAGAACAATATTCTGTGGGGAAAAAAAACCTGGCCTAATACTGATGTTTCTTTTTTTTTTTTTTTTTTTTTTCCCCTGTGTGTGTGTGTCTCTTTCTCCTTCTCTACCATCCTTCAACCAATACTTGACCATGGAGGTTTTAGACGCAAGTTTGCCAGTACCTGATGTTAACGAAGACACTTTGGAGCATGATGCCCCACCACAGGAGCCACAGCAGCCAGGAGCTGTTACAGCACCTCAGGAGCTGGATGGGCAGCAGCCAGCGGTGGCTTCACCCCTCCGAGAACCACCCGGAGAGCAAGCAGAGGCCGCTGGAACAAATGGTAAGTAAAAACCTGCGTTCAGTGGACGGATCTTAGAGGCCTGGATGCTAAATGGAGCGAGAAGTTGAAATGGGGCTCAACTAGCCTTCCCCTAGTGAACTAGATCACACTCAAGTGATCTCTTGGTTGCTCAAGTGCTTCTTCTAGGGTATTGTTTCGTTGGGACATGTCTTCTCTTATCGCAGAGTGCCGACAGCAAATGGGTTGTGGATGGAAGCTGTCTGTGTCGGTGGCGGGGGATGCTGCCCCTTCCCCCTTGGGGCGGTTCTCTGCTCTCAGTGCACCCCGCGGTGCCTCTGCTTGCCTGCTGCCGCCCTCTTGCCCAGTCACCTGAAGGAACAGCTCAGTTTCCACTTCTTATGTTAGGAGTTCCTGCAGCCTAGGCCTGTCTCTTCCTTCACAGGGCGGAAATCCTTTTATGTTCATTCATTGGCAATACTAATGATAATAAACTATCTTGAACTCGCAGGCAGGGACAGGCTGCTGATCCGTTGGCATTCCCTTTCGTACTTCTTCTAATCCGATTTGCATTTTGACCACGAAACCTTCCTCATCGTAGGCACCCCTGTCTCCCTGTCCTGGGAATCTCTTTCTCGCCTCGCTGCACAGTCGGAAATGCGCCGCTCTTCCTCCTGTGCCAAACCGGCAGCCCGCCTCTCCTGCCCTCATCAGCCTCTCGTAGCTGCCCCCTTCCCTCTGCTCCCGGTCACAGCCGCCCCGCGAGAGATCCGCTTCGGCCATCCCGCTGCGCGCTGACCTTTTTGGCAGGGGTGGCAAGGGTGGGGGAGCGTTTTCAGTCAGAGCAGGCAGCTAATGCTGGTGCGAGAGAGCAGGGGAGGGATGGGGAAGGGACGGAGCACGTTCTTCAGTGCCAGCCTGTAGAGCCGCTTAAGGCATTTGTTGTAGCCCTTGGTGTACTTTGGGGTTTGAATTCTAGTCAAGGCAATTCTTTGCCACGTCTTCAGATTAATTGCCGTAACGCTCCTATCCCAATAGAAGGTTGCCATGTTTTATGCGTTTAACTTTCACTCGTGATAAACACTGCTTCTCTTTAAAATTTTGCTCTGAAGTGGACAGGGATGGAGAGAGGGATGCTCATTAAACAGGGTCACGAAGGAAGAGAAAATACCCGATGATTCGAAGTAGTGTCAGAAGATTTAACGTTGGTATTCAGCTTCTGGATCGAGTAACAGAGAAGGCCTTTAAAAGGGCATGAATTTCAAGTTAATAGTCAAAGATTATAATTTTTGTTGAATAATTCTGGGCTGTAGCTTCAGTTGTACAGAAATTGTGTTCCTAGGATGTGTAATGAAGAAGAGGTGAGAAGCTCCCTTTGAATGCAGATAGTTGCATGTGACCAAACGCATGGTGTGTTGTGGAGGTAGTTAGGGTTAGGAATTTGCATGCGAGTAGATTGCCTGAAAAGTCTTTGCTTTCTTTGATCATTATCTCTCATGTGGTTGTGTGACGTTGCTGTTTTAATCAGGATTTATTTTACCGTTGTCAGTGGAACCAAGCCTACGTGGTAGCATAATTTATGCGAAAGGGAAAACAATTCTGCGGGTTTGCTCTCAAAGTGGGAAAAAAAAAAAGCCCTTTATGGAGGCGATGCAGCATGTATTTTCTGGTAACAATAGCTGAAAATTACATCATCCATAGAGACAAACAAAACCTGTCTGGTCAAGCATTGAAAAGATAGTTCTTCAAGGAAAGACTACATTCAGACGTTCATAACTGTTTATATCCACCCCTCTGGACCTTACAGAGTCTGGTCCACGTGCGTTTCGGCAGATGAATAAAGGTGGGGAAGAGGTCTCTCTTAAATGCTCCGTGCAGAGGAATCTCTCCACGTAGAGAAATATATCACTTCTGCTCTACGCTTCTTCATGTTCCCCACTCGTTCTTTATTTCGTCTTGTTCGCAAAGTCTATGAGATCAGAAATAAAGCATCACGATGCTGAGCACTGCGGCCAACGCAGGTGATTGCCTGCAGTAAAGGAATGTTTATGAGTGAAGGTTTTGGGGGTTGGTTGGCTTGTTCTCGTTGTCATTATTTGAATCTCGCGTTCAGAAGACCATTTGAGAGACGACCTGGAGTCATCAAAGTTGCCACTATCAGGTTGAATTAACTGAGAAGTACGGTGAAATAACTGGGAAGTTGGTGCTGGCAATCAGGGCCACAGACAAAGGCTGTGAACGGCTGGCCCAGGCCTCCGAGTATCTTCAAAACTCTGGACGCGCCCAACATAATCCATGGAAGTATTGTTGCTGTAACAGGAGGTCACCTGCATCAGACGCTGATCCGTTGCATTTTATTTTGTCGTATTGCATCCCTTTTCGCTAGCCGTGAGAACTGCCGGGGCGTTACATTACTGTGCTACAAGTAGCCAGAGCAATACCTTTCCAAAACCCTTGACGGCAGAATTTGAGACAAGTCGTAATGCAGCGAGGTTGTGGAGAAGCCCGGTACGACAAAAACTCAAGCAAAAAACCAGCCGGTAATAAAACGCGGCCCCGACGCGGCGGTTAGCAGGCGGAGGAGGAGATGTTTCGGTGGGGAGAAACAAGAGGGTTTCACCGTCTGTTTGTGAGGGGGAACGTGCTCGGGGCTTTCTAACAGGCGCCTCTTGGGGTTCGGTGCGGATCGCGTGTGGCAAACCGCAGCGGGACGGCGTGCGGGAAGCGGGAGCGGAACCGCTCCGCTCCCGGTCTTGCCGCGGGGCCGGCGCCTCCGGCGGGAGAAGGGGCGGGGCCGGGGCGGGGCGGCCCCCGCTCCCCACCCCCCGCCACGCACGTCGGAGGAACCTCAGACCGTCAGGAGGAAGTTCCTCGTCATCAGCGTTACGTCAGGAACGCCGGGGGCCGTAACAGTGACGGGCAGGGCGGTGTGTCCGTTTGTCCTCCCCGCTGGGGAGCGGAGCGGGGCGGCGGGAGCTGCGGGGGCGCGCAGCGCCACCCCCCCCCCCATCCCCCCGCTTCCTCACTGGAGATGTCCCGGCAGCGCATCAGCTGTTAAAGGGTCTGGCTCGAGTGTTTTTTGTGGTCACAGTGAGAGCCCGCCCGAGGGGAGGCTGCGGGAAATCGCTAAAGTTGGCGTCGCCTCCGCCGGCCAGTTGCTGCGGTACCTGTAAGACAAGGCTTTTGTGAATTTGAAGATGCTAGCGAGGTTTTCCTTTCTTGGTTTGTTGGTTGGTTTGTGTGTTCGTTTCCGGCGGTACCAGAATGTGGCGTAGTACCTGCAGCTGAGGAACAGAAGGAAAAGATAGCGACCGCCTTGTGGATGCTGCTTGGTGTGAACCGAGCAGTAATGCAGTAAAATATTTTAGGCGCTAGACTTGGTGAACTCGAAGGAGATGCAGAAGTTAGCATCGTTTGTACGCTGCAAAAATATTTGCGTGAAACAAACGCAGCAGTTGCTTTATAGCTGTTTTAATTTTAAGGAAGCAAAATCCAGAGGAGACGTAGCACCGCGGCGGGGGGTGTGGGTGGGGGTGGGGGTCTACGTGTGTACATGCATGTGTGCACGTGTGGCAGCAAGATCCCGGCCCGTGGTAGCCAAAACTCGATGCTGTGTGTGTTGAGCTCTGTACATCTTACTGAAGAAAGTAGTGTGCAAGCTGCTGCAGTGTGAGAGGTAACACCACGAACGCACCGAGCTGCCTGAAAAGATAGTACTGTTTGGAGGCGCAAAGAATTAAAATGAAAAAAACCACCTTGCACCGCTGGTTTTGCACAGACTTGTGTCTTTTCTCTGGGAAACAAAGCGGCGTTACGAAATTTAAAAAAAACAAACCCCACTTTTTTTCCTAAAGGTAACTAATTTGCATCAGAATTTCTCTCAGATTGATGATGTATGTCTTCAGCAAACTAGGAAATCTTTTATTTCATTGCATTAATGATTATTTACTGGCTTATATTTTATTTACTAGAGCCACTGAATGAACTCAACAAACAGTGGGGGTTTATTCGTGCAAAATAATTTAGCTTTACAATACACATTGACAACAGAGTCCGGCTCCGTTTGGAGCTGACCCTGGGGAGGACTGTACGTGATTTGAATCAGTTAGTAGGGGAGGAGGTATCCTATTGCTGTTTACAATGGAGTTTTCATTAAACTCGATGTTTAATGAGCTTTTCACATGCCGAGTCTTTTTCCTCAAGGGTTCTCTATTTTTTTTTTTTTTTTTAAATTTCCCTTTATTGTTAGTAATTAAAGGTTAAACTGTTTTTCAAAAGCAGTCTCTTTATAGGGTTGCACAGTTTGATTGTTTGAGGTTTTCCTTATTTAACAGTTCTTGTGGAAACTTGGATTTTCACTGCAGCACAGCTGCTTCTATAGTGCATTTTCCAAGAACTGCATCTAGCTCGTAGTGCAAATCTCCATTTCTTTGAAGGGACGAGGTACGTCTCCGTATTGGTATGCGGGAGTGTCTTAAGCTATCATGTCTAATTCGTGCAAGATGCAGCTACATCTCCTTTGTGGTGAGTCTGTCTGTGATGTTTATGTTGCTGTTTATGCGGTAGTTTTGATAAAGAAAAATTTCAGTCTGTTTTTCATTGTGCGTTTTCGTTAATCATTAGGGGTTCTCAAAAACGTCCCAGCATTTACTGACCTGTGTTGCTTATCCCGTCCGTGTTCCGAGCGGAGCAGATTTCCCCGCTTCTCCCCAAATACCCAAGTGCTGGTGCTGCTTCTATCTTATGCTTGGTGAATACATTTTATTTTAAAAAGCGGAATCAAGTCACTGAACCTGAGACGTGGACAGTGTGGGTAACTATGAAATTTCATAAATATTTGTAGCATGCTGGTTTGGTTCCCAAGCGGAACAGCTGGACTGGTTTGAGTGCATTAAATGAAGAATCTTTAACTACGGTAACTATATCCAAGCTGTGGGTAATGACCCTTCTGGTTTAAAAAGAAACAAACAAAACAGTTTTAGAAGAACTGTACTCTTTTTTTTTATTATTATTTTTAGTGCTATTTCTTGAAACATTGAAATGAAAGAAGTATTCTCTTAAAATCTTGAATGAATGAAATAAATATATAACTTGCCTTGCTGGAATTTGAGAAGTTGGTCTCTAGGTTGAAGCAGACAAGTACAGCTAAAGCAAAAATCTTCTAAAAATAAAGGTTTGTGAGGAATGTGATAGCATCACAGTGGAAATGATTGTGCTTTCTTTTAAGTTACTTTCATATGAGGTTATGTATGGGGTCCTTTTCTGGGGATGCTGCTTTTGCTTTCTTAAGGAGTTCTAAGCCATGGAAAATTACAGTTATTTTGCAGGTTTTTCTGTTTTTAAAAATGGACACAAAAGTGTGAGAGATTTTAAAACATAACTCTTCAGTTGCCACCCAAGTACCAGAGAACTGAAGACTGAACTGTAATGGTATTTGTTTCTAAAGCTTTGAAAAAATAACATGGTTAGAAAGCTCATGAATTGCATGTATGCACTGTGAAATTTAGTGTGCAAAAATCTCTGTAAATCCTTCCTCATTATTTTATTATTCTGAACAAACTCCCTCCCCACAATTAACACGGCAAGTCAGTCCTTAGAAATAATGAGTGAATAGCATGGGGAAGGAAGTAGTATGTGCTTTCCCTGAAAGAATTATTTGTGCATTGAAGTGGAAACAAATATCGTGACTAGTAAGGAAAGGAAGGAAGAATTTGTGAAATATATTTTCAAGAAGCTGCAGTGTCACAGACTTTAAACCTTGTAGTTCAAAAAAAAAAAATCCAGTTGTTAGAAGGGTAACACCTGGACATATTTCTGTGTTATTTTGTTACTGCAAAGTGGGTGGTGTGTTTGTTTGATTTATTAATCCCAACCTCCTGAAACTTGTGGTTAAAAGAATCAGATCTGTGGTATAATGTCCAATTTTTACGCTCTGCAATGAAAACCTAAAAGCACAGCTTGCTTTTTTTTGGTAATTGCTAAAGTATTCATTTTCACGAATAATTCCAAATAGCTACTTTATTCTAAATAAATCTGTTCAGGGCAGGTTTTTCATAGATACTGTAATTTCAAACTGTATTTTGTTTCCTAATTACTGCTTCTCCGTCCTTATCAGTTTTTACTGATGCTGAAACCAGGACACTTGACTTTGTCTTTAAATGTTTCTAATAATAATTAGAAGAATGGTGCAGTTAAGGAAAAACTGCATTTAACAAATAAAAGCTTGGTATATCATGGACACTCAGTTCACATTATTCTTTTTTTTTTAGTTACCTTCTCCTGTTTCAGTGTCATGTGAGTTTTAGAGGAGTAGGTGTTTTTTTACAAGTTGTATTCATAGCAAATCTAGGTACAAAGGAAGCAAACGATTGTAAAATATCCCTTCAGCCTTAAGGCTTTGGCGTTCATTTACGCTCATGCAAACCTACTGAGAGTATTGTGTATGTGACCAAAAGCACGATTTGGCCCTAAATACTTAAACGTTGAATAAATGAAAACAGCACAAAGTACTCTGGAGCCTTTTGGTGGCCAGTGGAGTTTGCGAGGCGGGCGCTGGGTGTGTGTGACATCCATCTGAGAGATTGAGAATGTAGGGAATTCATGGAAAAAATCCAGCGCCGAGCTGCAAATCCTTAGGGGGAAAAGTCAACCAGCTCCAGATGTTGACATGGTTGACTGCGAGCACATGAAGTGCTGTGGATTTAACTCTTGCAGTCAGGGTGCTTTTTTTGTTGTTGTTGTTTTTAACGCTCTGGCAGCTACCAGGGCAGAAACACATTTTCACTTCTAGAGGCAGATGAGATGGGGGGAGCGGTTGAGTTGCACTGCCAACAGTGTCTATCAGCCTACCGAAAGAGAAGTGTTATTTATTCATTTCATTTTTAACAGGATGAGACAGGAATTCAGTCATTCTGAAAATACTGATTTTCCAACATCTGATCAGTATGCTTCTGATAAAACAGAAATAAATTCTTACCTTGGACTAAGCTACCTACGAAATTGTGAAATCAAGCACTTTAGATTCCCTAAGACCATCAATCTTGTATGTTTCTTTCAGAGTAAAACAAAACACTTGCAGTTATTAAAACACAAGCAGCACCTTGCTTCAATTAAAAATGTTTGAAAGCTTAACTGGTACGTAAGCAGTTAAAATCGAATTTCAGCGTTAGTTCTTAGCCACAGTGGATTTAGCAGCAAAGTGGATCAATTTTATGGTATCACCTTTGATTTTTATTGCGGCCTCTGGATATATTTTTATTGTGTTGTTTTCCTTGACTAGCACATAGCTGGTGAAGTGCAGCCCTGCTCAGGACAGACCTAAAGAAATTGTATTCATAGCAGTGTTATACTAGATTTTTTTTTCTTTTTTTTCCTTTTTTTTTCCTGGTAGGTATTTTGATGAGGCTCTCCTGTGTTTCTTAAAGATGCTTTCAAATTCAATGAATTAATTCAGAAGGTGCCAGTTGTCTGCCAAAATACCTGTGGTAGTGACATGCTACAGTATTCTGAACAACAATACCTTGTGTAAAGAACTTCCAAACTTTTCCAAGTGGAGTTACTCACCGTTTGCTTTGCATTCAGAAGTGCACTAACAATGGTTGGGCACCAAGAATGTCATTAATAAAAATGTCGTTCAGGAATCCGCCTGCTAAATATAAAGTTCAGCATGTACAGTTGACTTCTTGGGTCTTCTGTTTCTCTTGTGCCACACTGGATACAAAAATGCTCTTTGGGGTGTGTCTTGTGAAAGTATGGCTTGGATATGTATTTGCAGTGCAGGCTTGTTGCACAACAGTGGCAGCCCCCTGGCAGCACGCAGGCAAATTTCCTGAATGGCATCTCTTTCCTCAAATGCTGAGGAAGGGCACCAGAAATCCAGTTTAAAAGACTCTTCCGGGGACTTAAATGTGAAAGAAGTAGACAAAGAAGAGACTGGGAGCAACCCCAGTGGGTCAATTAGCAGCTGACATCCAAGCCCTGTGTTACCTTGGGGATGAAATAGCTCCTGGACAGGTTAAATGCTTTTTGTTGTGGAATTGAAGGGGTAGTGCTTGGACTGAGTCTGCAAGTATACCCTCCGTGTGCTATAAGGGAGTGATGGAAGTGTGATGTGTGTAGCATAGTTAAAGCTTTTCAGATTGGTATTTAAAGTACGTGTTCAGTCAGTTAATATTTTTTTTTTGTTAGTTTTTCCTTTTGCAGTTTATTCAGTGAAGTGTTGCAAGGTAGCATGTTCGCTGGACTCGCAAGGAAGACCTAATTACTCTCAGCCTGATTTGACAGTTTTGAAAGCTTATCACTGTGCCTCTAAACTCTGTGTTCTCTGTTTTTATGATTGCATTTGCTATCTTAATACGTACCCATACCTGCAGATTTTGTAATAGTTACTCAGCTCTTGTCACCTGCAAAGCATTTTACAGAGACATAGTCTTTATCTTAGGGTGTTATGAACGCATCGTTTTAGAAACAGAATAAGCAAAAATCCTTTGAATGCTTAGCATGAATGTGAAGAGATGCCTTTACACATTAGTCTTGCATCTTATCTCTCACTTTGGAAACAGAATACCTCATGCATTCATATTCTGTATCATTCTGCCCTTACAGTAATCCTGTTTACCTATAGAACCTTGAAACTCCTCTTAAACGCTAAATTTTTGTTCTAGGAATAAATAAAAAAAAGAAATGCAGCCTCTACTGCAACTCTAAATTTTTTATATTTTTTTTTGAAACCTCAAGATTTTCAGGATGGTAGGTCTGCATTCCCAGGGAGTGTTTGCAAGAGGAAAGGGGGAACCTTAGAAAGCTGTGTCTCTAGCTGCCCGGCAGTTGCCGGCGCGAGTCACGAGTGCCTTTTGACCTCTCCTCCGCTCCTCCTGCCTTCCTGCCTCTGGTCCTTCCCACTTCGACCCGGCATTCCCCACCGGCGCTCAGCCCCATTTTTTGTTCTACCTTTTGTGCAAGTCACGTCAGATGGAGATACGGATTTCCACATGTCTAAGGGTAAGCACATGCAGGACTGCGGAAGAACAGAAGGGAGACGCTATAGACCTTGTTTCCACCAGAGGTGTTAAGAGGACTGGCTCATGAACAGATTTTTGTTTAATGTTAAATGATCGGTGGTTAATTTCATAGCTGGCTCAGCCAGAAACATTACTTTTAGCGTAGACAAACTGAAGAATATATTAAAGTACCTGTTATTAAATAATTATAAAATATGTGATATGGACCCTAGTGTTTGAAGAAATGCCTCTAACTGTGTGGATTCCCATTAAGCCATGATAAGCTTCCTGTTAAGTTACATAGTTTGACGGAAATGACAAGGAATTTATTTCTGGACCTAGGAATAAATGAGCACAGATGCAAAAGCGGTTCCCTGGCTTTATCCTTGTAGCGTTGTGAGAGACTGGACGGGGTTTAATGCCTCAAACAGCCATCGTGATTGACGGGGACCTGGCTTTTCTGGTTTTTGCGGTGCGGACCTTGCTTGCAGGGCGCTGCAGGAGGGCGAGTTCTGCCCAGCAACACCGTGCGACGCAGGACGCTGGAGGCGCGTCGGAGGACGCGCAGTCCCGCGCCCGACGGACTGAGCAGCACAAGCCACCGTTATATGGCCAGGAGTCACCCAGAGTTTTGGGGAAGGAGCCCACGGCCACCGCCATAATGGCGCCTGCCCGGGAGATCAAGAGTTATTACGTAAATCGTTAGGGGCGGTGTGCAGAAACCAAGAGGGGCCTGACTGAGGTGAAAAAGGGCGGGAACCGGGCTGTAAAAGACGCAGACATGAGGAGCCTGGGGTGCACGCGCCTGCCAGGACTGGACTGCTGGACCGGCTGGACCAACACTGGACCCAGGACTGGTGACATCTTTCTTCTCTCTCTCTTCCTCCCCCCTCTTTTTTTTTTCCCCCCCACAACCCCCACACCTCACCCCTTTAGATATAAACCGATGACCAAGTCTGGGTCTAGGAGTGGGTCCAGCTGCCCCTAGACTCCTCTCTGAGAGGAGCCTAGAAAGCAGGGGGGTCCACTCTGAACCTCGTGACTCAACCGGAGGGCTCACCTTATTGTCTCACATGTTAATATGATTTGTTGACGCAGTTTTACACCCATTCTTTTGTAAGGAACCACTCCATCTATTGTTAAAAGGCTTTTCAAGTTCGGGCTATTTGTGTCACAAATAAAGTGTTTAAATGATGGCTTGGTGTTGGTTCACCTTAATTTAGCCCGAGGGAATTCCGAACTTTACACAACCCCTCCCTGGTCTGTCCAGCACGGGTGTGACCATAGTCTCAGCATACAACTACATAATGTTTGATTCATAAGAGTCCAAAAATATTAATAAGGTAAGCACATCAGTTTTTCTTTGGTAACCATCTTAAAGTGAAAAGTGAGCTCAAAGGTGTTACTGCTGCTTCTAGCTGTACTCACAACCTTATTTCCCTTCCCCACCCTGCCACGGCCTGAAGTGTTCTCCCAGCAAGTTATTTTTGCTTGTGGAGTGTTGTGGTGTTTGCAAGAGGTGTATTACCAATGGTCTAATAATCCTGGCTTCTTCAGAAAAATGTCCATTTCTTCTTACCCCGCTCCCTCACAAATTACTCCGTTTGAACATCTCTGTTTTAAAATGTTCAGGGAGTTAGGGTGTTAATCAGCAGTCAGACTTTTAAGTGAATTAGGAGTTAACAGTTGAAGTAAATAATGTTGAACTGCTAGATAAAGGGAAAACCAAAAAGCTTTGCTTATGTCGACGGAGAAAGAACAACCAGTAGGCTGCAGATAGCGAATATAAACATAATTTGCCTTCTACATAGCTATTAGAAGCCAGTATACTTGTGGAATTAGTTTTGCTTATTATTTAAGTTTCAGCCTTACCTAGACGGCATTGTCTATGCGCTTATGAAGATGCAGTCCTCCCCAAAGGGGACATAGGCAAGCAGAATTGGGGAAACATCTAGGCTGGAAGGGACATCTGGAGATTAGGTGGTCCAGCCCCTGCGCAAAGCAGGGCCAACTGCAGAGTTAGATCCAACTTAAAAGATGGACCCAGTAAGAATTAAATCACTTTGGGGAACTCAGTGATGCATGTGCTTTTGAAAGCTGTCTCCTCCATGCCTTTGGGCATTGAAATAGCACATGTGCAACTTAAAAGAAAGGGGCCATGCCTTCTCCCAGGATGTTGCTGTTTAATATTGAATGTTGTTATTTTTTATTTTGACACATTAGCATTCCAACAAGTTTGGTCAGAGAGAAGAGTATGCTCCCTCATGGCCTTCCACTTTCACCCATTGCACAAAATCAAGGGTCAAGAACAATGTTAAACTGAAATCCTGGCAGTATCCAAGGCCAAGAATCTTTTGGTGTCTTGAACATGCCATAGATTTTATCTTCACATGTTGTCCTGTTCATCATCATGCATGTTCAGCACACAGTTATTACTATTACTAAAATTCTCATTATAGGCAACAGCAGTTTTAGTTGCTCATTTTTTGTGTTTAAATGGCAGAACTTAAAATCTTGGTGTCCTTATTACTTTCCGCCTTTTCCCTCCAAAGTTAGTTATTTGGGGCGTGGGGAGCTTGCAATTTTGTGCTCTAAACTGGATGCGTGCTGGCTTCTTAACTGCTGCATTTCAGGGGGTTTAATTTATATGCCAGCCTGTGAACTTAGGCAGCTCATGGGTAGAGAGAGCAATAATACTTAAATTGTCCCAACAAGACTTAGAGGGGTGGGTGTTAGTGTCCTGAAGGAAAAACTCAAATGGTGCTCAAGAAAGAGATAATGCAAACACAGACCTGAGAGCACTGGAGGGTAGGATTTTACCTGCTTGCATAGTAACAACCTCATTCGTTTTAAGCAATGTGGAATTCCTGTAGATGAGGTTTCTGTCTGGCCATAGTGGTGATGGGACGTATGGGAGAATTCCAAGATTCATTATCTTTAAAACAAGTACATTGTAATGTAACTGTTTGGGGGGTTACAAGTTTTCAGAAAAACAGGAAATTTCCCATGGGCGTTTTCACATCTTGCTATTCTTTTGGAACAGAGCTGTAGAATGAGCTTTTCTTTTCTAGTCATCATTTTGGGTCTACACAGTTTTTTGTTTGTTTTCTTTTTCCCCTTTTCCCTCAGAGGTCAGTCTCTGTGTGGAAAAGATACTGAGCTTTGCTTCAGGAATAGTTACATACCTTGTTCTGTGTATTCTTTGAGTAATGATAGGATAGAAATAAAATTTTTTTCTCACATAAATTTGCCTTAAAGTAAAAAAAAAAAAAAACAAAAAAAAAAACAAAACCAAAACACAAAAAACTGCAAAAGAAGGAAAGAGAATGAGATACTATAAGGTTGAAAGGTACATTTGCAAATAAACTTTGGAAAGACCCATACAATTATATGAAGAAGAAGAAGAGGAATTATAGTAATCTTAGAACAAAAACTAGTCCTTAAAAAAGTTAATAGTAGCACATAGAAGAGGCACGCATAATAGAACAAGTGTGTTTAGGAAAGTTTGATAAAAATGAAAAAAAATTATATATATTTATATAAAGGTATAATATTACATTGAGAAGGAAACTAACTGGGTTTGTTGTTGTTGTTGTTTAAACAGTTGGACAAACAGAACTTTCCAGTGTAACTTTGAAGGAAGAGACTGAAACTATGGAGACAAGTCCATCTGACTCAAGCACCAAGGATGGTGTAGGTGCTGAGAAAGAGGATGCTCATACAGTTAAACAGTTGCCATCTTTGGAAGAAGACGCAGAAGACCACGCATCTGAGCCGCAGTCGTATGATTTGGGTTTTAAAAAGGTTTTTAAATTTGTTGGGTTCAGATTCACAGTGAAGAAGGAGAAGACAGGAAAATCGGAACCCGTTCAACTGCTTACTGTAAAAAAGGAAACACAAGTCCCTGAAGGAGCTGATGATCAAAAAGAAGTCAGCTCAGAAGAAACGGCGATGCCTGAGGATGCACCCCCTGCAGAAGACACCACCAAAGACACACTGAAAAACGAAAAAACAGAAGATGAATCTCCTCAAACACCAGAAGCAAATGAGATTTGTTCTCAGTCAGCTGCCTTAGCCACTGATACTGCATCGCCATTAAGGAAATTTTTTACTCAGGGATGGACTGGATTTAGAAAAAAGAAGAGTTTTAGGAAGCCTAAAGAGGATGAACTACAGTCTCCTACGAAAGAGGAGCAAGAAAAAGAGGGGGCAACATTAACAACTGAAACCAGTGAAAAGGAGGAGAAATCGGAGTTTGAGAAGCAAGACGAAGAGAGGAATGTAACAGCAGTAACTATTGAAGCGCATGAGAAGGAGCAAACTGAAGGTGAAAAGCAGGAGTCAGAAGAGACAGTGGGAGCCACAGGAGTCGAAGCAAGTGAGAAGGAAGAGCTAATCAAGCATGATGAGCAGGGACAAAAAGACGATGTAGCAGCAGTTGTTAAAGAAAGTGCGAAGGAGAAAAAAGCTGAAGAAGATGGTCAAGAAAGGAAGCTGGTGGAAGTCTCAGAAGGTCTTGATAAAAAGGAAGAAAAAACTGAAGAAGGAGAGAAAGAAAGTGAGGTGACAGAGAAACCACTAAAAACAGGGTCAGTGGTACCTGTTGTCACTGACGGTGTGAACGGAGAGTTGAAAACATCCTCTGAAGTCCTACCTGTGGGAGAAAAACTGGAGTCAACGGAGAAGTGTGAAATTGATGACAGAACTGATGTACCCTCTGAAGAGAAACTTGAAGCAGGATCTTTGGCAATTGACATTTCTAGTGAGCAGCTTAAAAAATCTGAAGAAAGAGAAGGAAGTAAACCTGCTCCATTGGAGAAAGAAGCATTTGATGAAAAAACAGAGGAAGCAGAATTGAAAATGTCACCCACAGCAGAAGACATCCCACAAGGAGAAGCTCTGGATAGAACCACAGAGAAGAAAGAAAGCAAAGAACATGAGACAAAACTGACTCTGGGTGCTTCTGGATTGCAGTCCTTATCTACTTCTGAACATTCGGTTGACACAGAGGATGATCAGCAGTCAATCAAACCCACTGATGAAGGACTGCAGGGAAAAACTGGCATAGTTATGACTGATGCTGTCAAACCAGATGAAATAACCATGGAAATAACTCCTGAAGAGGCAGCTGGAAAGAGGCCTCCAGAATGTATCACAACTGAAGCTGAACTGCTGTCTTCTCAAGAAAAAACTAAACTACAAGGCAGCCCTTTAAAGAAACTCTTTACCGGTACTGGATTAAAAAAACTATCTGGAAAGAAGCATAAAGGCAAAAGAGAAGAATCTAAGTTAGGGGAACAGGGTGAACCAATTCAGCACTTATCAGATTCCCCCGATAGCCCAGAGGAACAAAAGGGGGAGAGTTCAGCTTCTTCTCCTGAGGAGATGAATGAAATTCCTTCTTTGGAAAAACCTGTAGATGGAATGCAGGTCGCTGAAAATGAAGATGCTGCAGCTTCAGATGTGGAGCGAAAAAGAGAAAGTGTTACACCCTGGGCATCGTTTAAAAAGATGGTGACGCCCAAGAAACGTGTCAGAAGACCTTCTGAAAGTGATAAAGAAGAAGAAATTGATAAGACAAAGACTGTTGCAGCAACTGCAACTGAAGGTGCTGTTGATGAAAATCAGGGAGAATTAAAAGAAAATGGGATGGACCAGAAACCAGAGAAAACCACAGAAGAGCCCAAAAGAAAGGTTGACACCTCTGTGTCCTGGGAAGCTTTTATATGTGTAGGCTCCTCAAAGAAAAGAGCCAGGAAATCATCATCATCTGATGAAGAAACTGAACATAAGCTTGGTCAAGAAGGCCAAAAAATAGAAGAGTCTGGACAGAGCAAAGAAACAGCAACAGATGCAATCCTTACCAGCTCTCAGGAGAGCGATCAAGGACAAGGGAATTCTTCCCCAGAACAAGCTGGAAGCCCATCTGAAGGTGAAGGTATTTCAACATGGGAATCATTTAAAAGGTTAGTCACTCCAAGAAGGAGATCCAAAACCAGAATGGAAGAGAGAACTGAAGACTCTGTCGTGGGATCTAGCCTGGAGCATTCAACATCGGATGGTGAGCCTGGAAAAGATGAATCGTGGGTTCCATTTAGAAAACTGATGCCTGGACGTAGGAAGAAAAAGTCGGATGGAAAGCCAGAACCAAGTCATCTTAAACAAGCGAGAGAAGACGTGGCAGAAACAACTGAAGATGATTCGGATATTCCAGCTGTTGTTCCTTTATCTGAATACGAAGCAGCAGAGCAGGAGAAAATTGAAGCCCAACAAGTGAAAGATGCGGAAGCAATGAGAGAACGAACCTCGGTGGAAGAGAGAGCAGAAAAATTGGAGGAGACCCTAAGAATTGAGCAAGCACGTGAAGGGCTGGTACATGCAGTTACTGTCACCGTTCTGGAAGGGGAAAGGGCGGTTACCAGTATTGAAGAAAGGTCACCATCTTGGATATCTGCTGCTCTGACAGAGTGCATTGAGCAGGCAAAAGAAGAGGAAGAGAAAGAAACTGAGAAAACATTTGAATCAGATGTTATTGTGGAAGAAGCAGTGGTAGCTGCTAAGACAGTGCCAGAGACGAGAAAGGATGTAAGTGATGACACCACAGCAAGTGAGCTAGAGCTAACCTCAGAAGCAGTGACAGCTCTGGAGGAGACAGCAGAAGCTTCCTGCACTGAAGAAATGATGGCACTGTCCCTTGCTGAGGAGACAACTGAGATGGTTTCTGCTGTTTCACAGTTGTTAGAAACCCCAGATACTACAGAGGAGGTTACACCTGTACAAGAAGTAGAGGCCACTGAACAAAATTTGAAAGAATTAGACCAACAGACGCAAAAAGTTCTTCACGAAGTTGCTGAAAGAGTAAAGTCAGCAGATGTAGCGCAGCTGGTTGGTGAAAGAACCATGACAGCAACTATAATTACAACAGTAAAAGGAATTGAGTCAGAAGTGAAAGATGATGCTAAAGATGGGAACGTTGTAGGCCAGGAAACTGTTCTGCTTGAACAGTCCTTGGAAAAAGGAGAACACAAGGAGGATGACCTCCAGCCCCAGGGAAGCTCAGGGAGCATTCAGGGCCAAAATGGAGTTGAAGAGAGTGTTCTACACGAAGGTTCAGATAGAAGTGAAATATCTGCTGCAACAGAAGAAAGCACAGAAGGTTGTGAAAGTGTAGATGCATTGAGAGATGAAAGCCAGCGGCAGGCATGTGGAGAAGCAGTTGTAGAAGACCATGAAGAAATATCTGAAGTGCAGAGGACAGTAGACAAACCTTCGTCACACGACAGAGAGTTTCACAGCATCAAAGCAGCCACGCCCAAGGAAGAGCCGTTTGCAAAGCAGGAGCCTTCAGAACAAGAGAAACTGCCTGTAACAGAGCTGACAGTAGATGAGACAAGAGATGAATGTATTCCAGAAGTACAGATTGCAGTAAGTATTATGTATAACACAAAGGATGATTTGTCAAAGAGAAAAACACCAAGTGTTAGATATTATACCTAATTTAGAACCAGGTTGTGGCAGTATTACTGTCAAGGACCTTCCTTGTGCAGCCTGAGGCAATTGGAAGTTCATTTCCAGTGAGAGACATGCGCACACATGTCCAGAAGCAGCAGCCACTGAGGCTTGTGTGCAGAGTGAGGTGGATGCAATTCCTACAGAAATGGAGTGGGAAATGGCGTGCAGGGATCCAAAGGTGCTGAAACGATTGCCATTAGGGCTACTGCACAGCACAATGGGACTGAAGATATTCTATGGACACCTGAGATACATGTGATCCATATGGTACCATACATAGGGGATGGTATCATCAGCTGTAGGCAGAGATACAGTTGTAGCTGAGGTACCTCTGCAAAGGAAGGAAATGAAATGACACCGCTATCTCCAGCTTTAAATCCGCAGGAGTTATTGTGGCTGATGTGTTTCTACCTTCTTCCTTACCTCCCCACCATCCTCCTGCCTTAGTCTTTGTTTCAAGTGCTGTCGGCTGTCCCTTGCTTTAGGCTGCCCTTTGTTTAATGAGCTGTGTGTCCTGAGAAACTGAACACAAGCTGGGATTTTGGTGACCCGCTAATCTCAGTGTCATCACCTCATGCTCTTTCCATAACCCTCCTCCTTTTGGTCATTTCTTCTGGTGCTTTTCCACCCAGAATGTTGCTGGTCACTCCCTGCTCATACCCTTTTTCACAGGTCTGTTGCAATTCTCCGCAGGTGCGGGACAAGACAGAGGATAAACCCTTGTCCTTGGGGCTTACAGCTGAAGAGCCTGTGCAGCTTGACGGAGAGGGCAAAACCCTCACTGTGGGACCAGAGTGCACAGAAGCAGTTGTCACTGTGGTCCCCGTCAAACCTGAAAGACAAGATGAAATTCCTGACTTAGACTCAGAAGAGCAAGCTTGTACTAAAGGAGTTCCTAGCGGGGCACCTGCTCAGAGAGAGGAGGAGGAAGATGATGCTGTGCTCCTTGGAGTAAAAAGCACAGAAGTCACTGTTTCTGAGGTTCCACTGCAGGATGAGGTAAAAACCTCTGCCCTTCCTTCAGAAACAGTTGTCTCAGAAGCAGCTGCAGATGCTGAGCAGAGTGTGAGGGATGGGGCTGGCAGGCACATTACAGCAAAAGATTCTGTGCCTATCCGAGAGCCACAATGCAGAGAAAAACCACCTGAAGCTCCCTCCCAGAGTGATGGAATCGAAGCGGGGAAGATGGAAGATGCTGTGCTTGAAACTGAAACACACATAGAGAGTGATACCACTATCACTGAGGCTCCCACGCAGATTGAAGCAGACGGCCTATCTAATTTAGCATCAACATGCCCAGATATCACTGAAAGTGGAAGCACTGTCCTTACTGACATAAGTCCTAAGAAATGTGAAACACCAAGCAGCTTAGCTGAAGAAGAGACTGTGGAAAAACAACAAGAACTTGTAGAAACCTCAAACTGTCAAGGCTTTCAGAAAGAAGATAACAAAAATGAGCAATTGATGGAAAGAGCCAAAGAAGTGTTTGAATCTGGAAAACGGGAAGCTGTGAGAGGTGTTGAATGTTCAGCTGCTGTCCAGCAAGAGGTTTTAAGTGTGCAAGAGGAAGGCTCTGACTCAGCCTTCCTCCAAGCTGAAAGCTTGGAGGCTCTGAAAATGCCTGTGCCTGTAGCAGCTGCAGCAGTTGAAGACCATGTCATGGCAGAAACCGTAACACCTGCAGACATGACAGCCGAAACTGTACAGCCCCTGGCAACCACACCAGAGCAAATGGCTTCTGACGAGGTCCCCATTACTACTGTTGACTATTCAGGCTGTGGGACTGCAGAGCTTGGTAGTGCAGAAGCACCTGAGCCTCAAGTAACTCCTGCTTCCATGGATGGAGTATCAGAGGAGCGAGAGAGGCCCCAGAGTACAGGGCAACCCGAACAAAATGGTATTCCTCTAAGTGACAGTGTGTCTCTCACCCACACAGAATTTGGGAAGGATGTTGTTCAGTCTGTGACTATAGAGTCCCAGAGTACGAAAATTGTATTGAATGCCATCCAGACGGCTGTTCACAAACTTGCAGAAACAGAAGAGGCAGCTGCCTTTGAGTCAGAGCAGCACATTAAGTCCGTGGGGAAAAGCCCATCAAATACAAATATACCTGAACTTCTGGAAAGTATGCAGGTGGATCATCAGCTTCCAGTAAAAGAGGAAGACATAGGGAGTAAAGAACAAGAGCTCCAGCAACCAGGAGTAGTGAAAACTGCTACCTTATCAGAGTCTGCAGAAATATATGCAACTGTAGAAAAAACAAAAGATAGGCTGTTAACTTCTGAGATGCTGAAAGATGGACAAAGTCAGAATTCCTTAACAATTGTGAGTAGCCCTGAAGACATTTCAAGAGAAAGGGTGAGACTTCAGAAATCAACACTAGAACTAAGTACTGCAGAAGATTCAACCAAAGACCCCCTAGACATACACCCAACAAAATTAAGGGAAAAAGAGGTTGGGCAGATTATGGAGATCCCAAACCAACATACAGGTCAGCAAATACGCAGAGAGAGTGAGGAAAAAAAACATCACCGGCCAGTGGAAGATGGGAAAACACAGACATGGGAGGATGATAGTTGCCAAGAAGGAACATCTTGTGATAGTCCACAAAGTCAGACCTCAGTGGCTCCTGAGGCCTTGAATGTAAGTAGCATTTTTAGCCAGCAATTTCTTTCTTTTTATGAAATACTTTTGGGGGACTCTAAAACTGTTGTGTCTCTAACTTCTTTTTATTCTGGTGAAAGGCAACTGCTCCCCGGTTTAACCAACAGGCCACAGATATATATTTTTCTTTTTTCCTTCTCATCTTACTGCCTCTTTCTCTGGCTACTCAACACGTTTCTTTTCTGTACAGCTGTCCTCACTTTAATGGCCTTTGACTTGGCGTGTTGTTTAGGGTGGTATTTCTGGGAAGTAGAAAATGTAGTTTCCATTTTCCTAGATAATGCACTCCTATGACACGTGTTTTAATGTATGGGATTTAATCTGCAAACATGCTTCCTCTCTAACAAAGCTCTTCTTAAAATGGTAAAGGATGCGTGTGTTGCCTTCCCTGGTAAACCTGGGTGTGCCTCATGTACCAAAAGATCTCTGCACTTCACTGAAATCTGAATCAGAAATTAGAGGTGCAGTCTCTCCCTAGGATATTTACTGCGCTTGCTTCACTAAGTCACGAGACCTTTATCTCTATCTTTTGAGAACTGCTTGGGAAAATAAGATATTCTTGAGCGAGCCAGTTGTTGTTAATAAAGCTTTTTTTACTGTTGTCTTTCTTTCAGATGTGCTAAGTGTCCGTGTGGCATTTGGAGAGATACCAGTCCTAGGGAACAACTGACAATCCTGTGACAGAACCAGGAGCTTTATTCACTACCCTTTATTCTTGGATGTTAAAAATCTGCTCTTTTGAAGACTTCACCTTTTTTGTCTTTTCTGTTGTTCTAAAACAATGCCTTTAATGTTGACTGTATCCACACGTGTGTTCCATTTGAAGGTAATTTGCCTCTGCACAAAATATGCCATTTAGACTGGAGATACACAACGGAGTGAATGGACAGACTGCTAAAATTTGTGCCACAATTGTTACTGTCCCCTCACTTAACGTCTGTCCTGTCTGTCCCATCTCCTTGAATCCCTTCAGTCATCCCTGAATCCCCTTCCCTTCTTTCTGCAGTCTCCCTTACGCCCCACATCTCCGTAGCTGCCTTGATTTGACCTGTGAGTGGCCGTAGACGCTGCTCAAATTGTGCGTGAGGGAGAAGAGGAGGGCTAGCTGATGAGAACACGAGACTTCTGGCCGAGTAGCAGACGTGTCTTTATCAAACAGCAGGAACTGGATCACGCACAAATTCTTGAGCTCAAGATTGCTGCCTTTCAGTCCTATTCAGGTATCTCTGTCCATCCTTCAGTTGTATTTGTGCAGGCCTGATTTAGTCAGAAATTACTTCCACAGTGTAGCTTGAAAGGAGATGTGAGAATACCCTTCTTCTGTTGTTCCAGACTTCAGGTCTCAGGACTGGACTGTAATGTGTTGAATATTTATATGTATGTCTTAAACCCAGTTCTGATTTTAATGTAGAGCTATGATACTTCTGTACTATTTAGGCATACCCTTAAATGAATTTTGTAGAGTAGCCTGGAGAGGAAATTGATACCATTGGAGCAGAAATTGATAACGTGGTTTCCTATTTATTGTTCCAGGTTTTTTTCCCCTTGTAAAATCTCTCAAAAACTTGGCTGTCTTGCTTTGAATATTTATATGTATATCCTAAACCCAGTTCTGATTTTAATGTAGAACTATGATATTTCTAAAGACAAAAGGAGAGCCCTGACCTGTGTCAGATCCACGAATCGCTTCTACTTGCAGTCCTCCCTGGTGTCCGAGAACCCTCCAGACTTACCGTTTCCCTGTCGTCTTGCTCATGTAGCAACCCCAGTGGTACCACAACCTTCAAATTGCACCCCTCTCATTCCAGAGCCTGCTCGTTTCTGGTCACTGCCCCATCCAACCCCAAGCCTTTCCCCACACCTACACCATCTAACGTCCTTCCTGCATACAAGCTTCCTCCTTTCCCAACCCCTGCCCGAACCTCTTTCCCACCACAGCATTTCCTGAGATCCTCCCCACTCCTGTCAATTCCCTGTCTTCGCTGAGCGGGGGGAGTAGGAAGGAGGGTAAGGTCTTGGTGATGAATTCTGCCTTGGAGTGCAAAAAGCTGATGAGACCTTTGGGGTGCTGAGATCTTAAAAGCCTTCCTATAAGGTGGATTGGACTGACAACAGCTGTAGACCAGAATGAGCAGAGTGCTTTTAAAGAGGGAAAGAAGCCCCAAGACTGAGAGTCCTGGGATGTCTGTCCCCAACAGGAGCTGGTCCTCTCTTTTGTTGTTTACATTAAAATCAGACACGGGGTACAAGTCCGTACTTTCAGCTCTGATTTCTAAAGTGAAGGTTACAGGTCGCACTTTGTGAAACCGATGCCCATCAAGTTGAACAATAGCTCACTAGCCTACCTGTATAGTAATTTATTTTAAAATCAACTTTTAGTGTACAAATGCTCTTGTTAATGGCAGGTGCTTGCCTCTCCTTGAGGCTGCACGAACAGCAAGCAATGTGACTGATTGCACTGGTGTGATTGCACCATCTGGTGCTGCCCTGCGTGGAAGCATCAAAAGATTTTTCCTTACCTCAGAGCAAATTATATAAATATTTAAAGCCGAACAACAATGTGGTTTCAAACAATCCAGTCTATCTCTGTCCATCGTTAGCGGCAGCTTTCCCCCTTAGCTTTGGGCAATTCCAACAACCTTGGTTGGTTTCCACAGGTTTAAGTTGGCTTGCAGGCTAATCATGCTCTTAACAACACCTTACAAGTGCAAACTTGGCTGAATTTGTACAAATTGTATACCTATGTACGTTAAGCCATATTGCAATAACTGCAGCAGGTAAAAAGAAATAACTATAGCATGACCTGTGTAATCCTGATTCTTATGTTTGTAGCTCCAAAGCTGTTAATAATATGTAAAGTTAATTCTTGTCTGAACCTCATTTAAATAAAGCTAGCTTTACCACAGTGTAAATTGTCTGTTGGTAGTAATTGGACAGGTGAGTGCTTTAACTTGCCTGTTTTCTCCATTAATCCAGGGCCTAGGTAAGCAATGCAACAAACAACTATAAAACAAATACAAAAGCAGCTTCTTATAACTGACAGCTAAAAAAATACTGCACCTGAAACCATGCCAATGGTGCAAGGAGCATGCCTCCACATAAAGATACTACTTTGTTCCAGTATATTGCTTTGGCCTCTGAAACTCTCATTTGAGACTGTGACTTCTGGCTTGTGCTTAAAAGCTTGAAGCTTTCTCTAATCCAATGTATTGGGTTACCAAATTTGATTTTGTGTTTTTAAGGTAGATTTTCATTGATTAAATAAACTACAACTACAAATTTGTTCTAATGTGTGTATGTGGTGGTTTTTTCAGCTTGCTTAGTGTAAATTATTTTCTGATGGTTGCTTCATCTTCAGCGAGTTAGGTTTGCTCCTGACAATTCATCTGTTGTTTACTGATGTTCAGCTTTTGATGTGAATTAAAGGAACTAATTACAGAATTAAACTGTGATTTGGTTATAAGTTTCTATAAAATGCGCATACTTCAGAAGAACTAATAACATCATTCAGAAGACTGTGAAGGAGGAAAACCCCTCTATTAAATTCAAGGTAGGTAACAGTATTCAGTGAGCCAGAATGAAAAATTAGTAAATCGTGCCTTGCAGGTGTAACTGAAATGTAAAAAAAAAAAAAACTCAACAAAGCAACAACATGAACATCCACAAAAAATCTGGCAAAGAGTAGTATATTAAGGACCTTAGGCCCACAGCTGGTAGCTTCTAGGCTCCCCCACTTCTGCTGAGCTGGGGTGTACTCCTCATAGCACCGAAAATCCAGAGGTGGCTGTGATTTTTGTTCATAGACCTTGGACTTCAGACATGAGATTTTTCCAGCTGTCTCCGTTCAATGGCTAAGGGTGTTTAGCAGCGTTTGTATCTCAAAAGACTTGCACAGATTCACACCTGAACTCATTTTGTAAAGCTACACGTTTACCTTCCTATCTCAGCCAAGATGCTAAATCCAGTATCTGCAAATACTTACCTGCATGGGTCACAGCAAACGCAGGGTTGTCAAAACACTGCAGGATGCCTGTCCCTCTTCTTGCTTTCATATTGCATTAGGGGGCTTGTACTGCAGGCGGCTGATCTCACTGTCCAGCGCTGGCAGCTGGAGGCTTAGATCAAACCAGCATCTCCCACCAGACTTTGCGCTGAAGGCACACAATCTCTGCCAGTCCTTTTGCAAGGTTTATGCATTTATACCGTCCTGTTACTGGTTAACGTGAAGTCCCTAAACAGGCATCATAGTAGGGGTTGGAGACCAAGCCTCTTGCATCCCAGGGAGGTTTGTGTGCTGTTTTCTCTTTTGTAAGGCTGTTTTATTGGCAATAGCTCAAGCATCCTGCCTGTTAGCTCAAGCTGTGGAAGGGGATCTGGCTTTCCCATTGAGATCCAGAGCATATGGGAGGCAGCTGTGCTCGTTGAGGAACCTGCACAGCTTGGATACAGCAAGTGCCTGGGGATGGGCAGGCGGCTTGCCAAAAGCACAGAGATTCCTGAGACGGTCATGCCGGGATGCCAAATGCTGCATGTTTGTCATTCACGCTGTCACATGGGAGGGGAGCAGGCCTGAGGAGGCTGATGGCCCTGCAAGGAAGGATGTGGTTTGGAATGAGGGGCAGCATGGAGCGGAAGGCCAGTGGGATTGGCAGCACAGGGTTTGGAGTCCTGATTTTTGGGAGATGGGTGAGATGTGGTAAAAGCAGGTGAAGATTTTAAGATGCTGCTAACAAGATGGAAGCTTAGCCACCACAGTGGTAATATCTAATGTAGTGCTGATGTCATCTCTACTTGGACACTAAATTTAGTCTTTTGTAAAGTAAGAATGAAAGATAAGGGTGTAGTAAAGGCCTATGCCTGTTCTGCTCCAACATCCTCTTGGAAAAATATCAACTGTTTTAAAATAGGAAGAACAGTTTTAAGAAGTGTCTCCTATTCTTTCCTGAAAATGACATCCGTTTCCAGAGCTTGAAAACCTCACATATCTCGGTCCTTAGTGCAAGGACGGATGATGTGATGAAGTGAGGGAAGCAGAAGTCCACTATGCCATGGGAGCCGCTTCCTGGGGATGGTCTCTCTGTAAAGTCCTGTGGCAGCTTGACACTGTCCTCACAATCTAGCCTACAGATATGTCTCTGTCCCTCCTACAAAGGCACCGGACGAGAAAGAATAACCAGCAAGATGCCTTTTCCCCTAAACAGCTAGACAAGAGGGAACTGTAAAAAATTGCAAGGCATTTACAAGCCAGCTGCTGTCCTGGAAGGCAGACATCCCAAGAAGCCCTCGGGAAGCAGCCCGACGGCAATCCCTGCCTCCTCCCTGGTGCAACTGTCCCCTTGTCGCCGTCTTCTGTGGCCCCTCGGCCTTGCAGTGCTACGACCTCCTCTCCCCTGTTTGAGCTATCTGTCTCTCTGCTTAATAAGCAGGTTCCTTGTGAACTTTTAAACTCATTTCTAGGAGTTTTTCAGCAGACAGTCTCAGGGTCAGTGTGACATAGAGGTGCCTGTCATTTCCCATAGAAACGGCTGTATGAAGCGGAAAACCTGACATGCAACTGCCCGTACCAACACTTCTCCCTTTCGCCTTTCCAGTGGTCGCCGTGAGGCTCGCAAACTAAAGACAGAGAGGTGATGCTCAGCCAGTATTTGAGAGTCGTTACCTGGGTAGTGCTTGCCCAGGGCTTCGGGGTGCCCGGACCCAAGGCAATCCGGGGTCCTGGGCTGCCTCCCCTCCGTACAGTGTCAGGAACAAGTGTGAATTTTGCACGCTTGTGCATCTGGCTCCGGCCAGCAGCGCTGGGATTGCCTCTTGTGCCTGCCGAGACCCTCTGGCAAGACATCAAGGGAGGAAGACAAACGTGGGAGGAGGCTGACCGCAGGATTTGAATTTCACTCACTTTTGTAGTTGAAGAGGTGGCCAAAAAAAGTAAAAAGTTTTCAAGGCTGGCTCACTAAAGCAAAGGGGGCTGGAGGGTTACTTACAGCTCTGAGGGAAGGCTGTGCTCACGGAAGATAGGGCAAGGGGGAGATGTTGGCCAAACTGTTTGAGATGCTGACTGGAAAGGTAGCCTTCCCACTGTCCCTGGCGGCAATGTGGGTGTTTATTCAGAGGAGACTTTTCTTAGCCAAAATATATTTTTTTTTTCTCCCAGGTGGTGTTTTCACTATCATTTCATGAGAGCAATTAAGAATTACAAAGACAAGTATGACCTGCCCATTAATCTGAAGCTGACACAAACTCTTCTAAACTAGAATATTTGCTGAACAATCTTGAAAATAGCATTAGTCTCTTTGGCATAAGTCTCCCTCCTGGGGAAATGCTTTTACTGGATTTTTGCATAATCTGTCTTGATCCTGCAATTGGCTTCAGACTCAAACATCCTCTCTCCTCCCCACAGTAGAGCCAGTTAATGCCTCGCAGATGCAGGGGCATACTTGTGTCAGTATGAATGGTGTGGCGAGGGCTGGGCATATCACTTACAGTTCTTCCTACAAAAGGATATTTAATTTAAAAAAAAACCCAACAACCAAACAGACAAACCCTTTAAGCCGGTATTGATATTGATAGGTAGAAGTAGGCTTATATTCACTGTGGCAGCATATTGACGATGTTGAAACTACTGTTTTGTTTTCTTTCACTCATAACCAATAGTTGCTCAGGGAAGGAACAGATATACTACTTCCTTCTGTAATCATTTCTTGATGTGTCTCAAGGCTCTGGACATTCCTGTTATTTATTAGTTATTTATTTTTCCAATAAAAGAGACATCACGTTTTGGTTTTGCTTTCCTATTAAGAGCTTGAGTCACTGGGGAGCATGAAACCTTACAATCTAAGCAGTAGAGAAGATTTTGCTTAAAACCTCAAACACTCCTATTTTTGGTTCCAGCTAATGTACAGGAGCCTGGTGATGATGCGCTATGGCAAACCAACCTGTTATACTTCTATATCATACTGTAGAAACAAGGAACCTTGGCACATCACTGAAAAATAATGTAACGCCTGTTGAATTCTGAGTTGTAAACTACGTGAGGTATTGATTAATTGTCCCTATTGAGTGGCAAGGTACAATCAGCAGGAAAGTGGCAGTGAGTGGTGCTGACAACATACAGGGAATCAGAAGAGCACAGCTGGAGGACTGCAGGAGTGGAGACAAACATGTACCAAGGGATGTAAGATTGCTGGAAACAAAACTGTTTATTATGACAAACTTGGCATTAGAAGAAATGGAAGAGAGGCTCCACAATCTGTTGCAAAACCAGAAAAAGACAGAAATGAGTTGAAAAAAAGTGAGTGCTTTTATTGAACATTATTTTGTGACCTGTTTGCAGCAACACAAGAAAGTAAAACAGCTCGTCCAGAGCAGCTGGGGGAAGGAGGATGGCATGCAAAAAGTGAGAGCTTCCTGGGGGAATGCAGATCCCACTCTGCACAGATGTGTGGGAAATGGAAGGGAAAAGTAGGATCTTGGTTCTTTATTCCCTACCTTTTGTCCTGTAGCCAGGAAATACACTGTACTGGCTATGGAGCTTACATTTTATGTACTGGACTTCTATACTCTCTGTCCTCAAGCCAACTGCATTTTAACCCAATATGCTTTTCCAGAACTGGAGCCTGCTGTGGCCATGGGCTGCTTCTCTGGGCAGAACCACTCATTGCTATGTGCGATCCCCCATCATTAAAAAAAACCACACCCACCTCCCCAAAATCCCACACAAAACAAAACAAAAAAAAAACCCCAACAAACACAAACAACAAAAACCCAAAATTAAGTGAGTTCCCTTTGTACATAGTGGAAAGAAAACTAGCTTTATAACAAATAATGTCCATCAATAAATATTTAACTGCAGCAGATAAAGGCTTTATGGCCACAGTGGCATCTCCGTGATGACATCCTTTTTAATGAATATGTTCATACATATGAACATTTGAAGTAAGAATACCTTCACTTCAACGATAAGTTCGTATCTTTAAAATAACCCTTAGCAATGAACCGAAGATGCTGTGAAGCTAGTGCTTTCCTTTTGTGCAGGAGGAAAGGGTGGGGGTGGGGGTGGGGTGTAAGAGTTTTTAAAAATTGCTAAAAACAAAAAATAGGAAAGTATCTGGACAATTAATTATGATCTGCGAAGCATAAAGTTCAGTGTAGCTCAGTTTTTCCCCTCATTACCTATTTTCTTAATAGAAAGGGAGACACCAAAACCATCTAACTGGCTCCTACTCTACGTATAGGACACAGACCAAAGTTTAGGTTATATTTGAATTTTAAATGAGCTAGACGGAAATATTAATGCTGCTTCAGCCCAGAAGAGCTTAAAATAGACTGTCGCATAAGCACTGCTGAGGTTACCCTGTTTTAATGTTCCAGCGAAAAATCTACTCTTCTCTTTGATTCTGTTGTGAACTCGAAATGTAAACAAACCGTGGGAACAGAGTGTTGCTAAAGGGAGAAGATACTCTTTTTTAAGCAGAGAGAATTAAAGAGAGGGGGTTAGCAGGGCTGATGCTTGGAGAATTAAGGTTTCTCACCCCCCTCGGAAGGTGGCACGCTGGGCTGGAGGAGCAGCTGGACACTTGTGTACTCTGTGTGTGCACGCGTGCACCTGCATACGTGTGTGCTCCCACTGGCGGGACACGCTCAGGCTCCGTCTCCTCGCTGGACCTGGGGAGAGGGAATTGGAGCAGCCTCACGGAAGCCCAAACAGTTCCTTCCCGTTGGCCTTGCACCGCCCTGGTGTAGCTGGAACACAGGGTGCAGGGAAGTGCCGGTGTTTGCGCCCCACTGAAGTTTCTCTGCCACCTGCTGATCAGCGCCCCGCTCTCTCCTGGCAGCGCTGCCAACGGAGTGTGGGGGACACAAAACACCCGCTCGAGGCTTGTTTCCCCTTCCCGTCCTCGTCTTCTCTCTCAGGGCCAGGGGGACCTGTCATGCCTGGGCACCCTAGGACTGCTTGCTGAGGACGCTGTTCTTTTGGCTGCTCTCCCAACACCTTCTTCTGCCTCCAGCATCTCTTCCTGCAGGAACTGGATGCTCAGACCCGGAGAAATACTTCCCTTTCTCCACAGAGGCAAAAATTTCAAGAATAGTGATGCATCCTGGAGTTTAGGAAACTGTCTGGCTCTGTCTCCTTCCCTTCAGAACATCTATTCCCATATATATTCCTATCTGTCTATCTATCATTACCTCAAAGTGCTTACAATGGGAAAGACACTCATTCAAGGTCCTCCCACAGGTCTTCCCATAGCACAGAGTGTCCCTGCCAAGACGCTGAGGACAAGGGCAGGTCAGTGGCAGTGAAAGTCTTGTCTCCTGCCTTCTGAATGGTTGAGTGACACCAAAGCACCAGCCTCGTCCTGGTCAGCCCTGCACGGCAGGTGTGACAGTATAAGGAAATTTTTTTTTCTCGTCAGTGAAGATGGGAAAAGGCCTCCCCTTGTGTACCTGCAGCTGCAAGCCTCGGGGCTTTGTGCTTTTGAGCGCTCTGCGG
>JAVKLA010000081.1:32115825-32129170 GCA_034782735.1 Sagittarius serpentarius | reverse complement strand
GCTGCTCGCTCGGCTCCTGCTCAGGTGCTGCCCTAAGGCAGAGCTGCTGCCAAGGCCTGCTGTGTGCTGGGAGCAGCGCCTTTTGGCCGCAGAAAGAGCGGCATGTGCGCTGGATGCCAAGGCCAGAAAGAGGTAAGCTCTGCAGCCTTGCAAAAGTAACCGTTTGGTAGTTTCTGATAAGCCTGGAAGTCTTCAGAACTAACTGCAGCAAGCCACAGGGAAGGTGTAGACCAGACTTCTGAGCCAGAAGGCAGGAATGTGCCAGCTTATCCCAAAAGGCTTTTGGAAGCGGATCCACCAGCAGCTGGGCTGCTGAGGCTCTCCTGCATCCTTGGGTGGTAGAGGGGATGCCTGCGGCGTGATGGAAAGGAGGAAGGATGAGCACCCTCACCCTCAACCAGGCAGCTTTTTTGCTTATAAGCATGTGGGTTAGAGACTTCATGAGTTAATGAGCACGTTTATTGTTGAAGCAATAAATTAGAGAATTGAGAATGTAGACTAGTTTGTCGAAAGGGTATTGAGCCCTTGTGTGATTTTTACCTAATGAGCTCACGAAATAAAGCTTGATTCAGAGAGTACATTGCTCTGTGAATTTGAGAGACCCAAATGAACCATGACAATCCACAAAATAATTCACTGCTGAAACTGGAATTGCACAATACGGTTGTAACAAAATGGAAAATGCTTCGACCATGTGGTTGAGAGATTAAGGAACAGGATTGAAGGAAACATGGATTTATCAGGAAGCTCCCTTAGTGTATTGGGTTTGTGTGGCAAGGTTTTGGTAGTGGGAGGGCTACAGGCGTGACTTCTGTGAGAAGCTGCTGGAAGATTTCCCTTGTCCGATATAGCCAATGCCAGCCGGCTCCAAGTTGGACCCGCCACTGGCCAAGGCCGAGCCCATCAGTGATAGTGGTTGTGCCTCTGTGATAACATATTTAAGAAGGGGAAAAAGTTGCTGCTCAAGCGCAATTGCAGCTGGAGAGAGGAGTGAGAACATAGAAGAAACATCTCCGCAGACACCCAGGTCAGTGAAGAAGGAGGGGCAGGAGGTGCTCCAGGCGGCAGAGCAGAGATTCCCCTGCAGCCCGTGGGGAAGACCCCGGGGAGGCAGGCTGTGCCCCTGCAGCCCAGGGAGGCCCACACTGGAGCAGATCTCTACCCGCAGCCCGGGGAGGACCCCACGCTGGAGCGGGTGAGTGCCCGAAGGAGGCTGTGACCCCGTGGGAAGCCCACGCTGGAGCAGGCTCCTGGCAGGACCTGTGGCCCCACGGAGAGAGGAGCCCAGGCCGGAGCAGGTTTGCTGTCAGGAGTTGTGACCCTGCGGGGGACCCACACTGGAGCAACCTGTGCCTGAAGGACTGCAGCCCATGGGAGGGACCCACACTGGAGAAGTTCGTGGAGGAATGTCTCCCGTGGGAGGGACCTCACACTGGAGCAGGGGCAGAGTGTGAGGAGTCCTGCCCCTGAGGAGGAAGGAGCAGCAGAGATGACGTGTGATGAACTGACCCCAACCCCCATTCCCTGTCCCCCTGGACTGCTGCTGGGGGGAGGAGGTAGAGGAAATCGGGAGTAAAGTTAAGCCTGGGAAGAAGGGAAGGGTGGGGGGAAGATGTTTTTAAGATTTGGTTTTATTTGTCATTATCCTACTCTGATTTGATTGGTAATAAATTAATTTTCCCCAAGTCAAGTCCATTTTGCCCATGATGGCAATTGGTGAGTGATCTCTCCCTGTCCTTATCTCGACCCATGAACCTTTTGTTATATTTTCTCTCCCCTGTCCAGCTGAGGGGGGGGAGTAATAGAGTGGCTTTGGTGGGCACCTGGCATCCAGCTAGGGTCAACCCACCACACTTAGAAAGCATAGGGGCTGCTTCAAAACTGAGCCTGACACAGTCAGGAGGTTGGAGAGAGGCTGTGGATCTGTGCAGAAGCACGCTGGAGTGGCGGGGTACCTCCTCCACACTCTACAGAGCAGTACAGTAAATGTACATTTGTGTTAACTTGCATTTTGTGGCTCTGCTTCTCTCTTCTCTGAGTAGATTTCCTAAGGTTCCGGAAAAGCTTTGGTTTTGGCCAAGGCAACAGGCATGGACTGAATACGAAGAAGTCCTGCTGGCAGCTCCTTTGGCACAAGGGCTGAAATACTGGCACTGCAAGGAGTGGCAACAGTTACTGACAGCTGCTCAGAGACCTGAGCTGAGCTCTGCATCTCGGCACACGTGATCTGTTCAAAAGCAAGGATGCGTAGACAGCATGGCAGCAAGGCTGTACTGCAGAGGAAGTGTGTTTCATGGTTTTGGCTACATTTCATTAAAATATGTTCCTTTTAATGGCAGGCTTGATAGAAGCCCATACTTAAGGACAGTCAGTTTCTCTTACTTCTGGAGCTGATCATGGATCATTTGGCAAATACACATTAAGGAAGTGTGCTGCAAAAGACTTCCTGCTTCTTTCTGCGTTTTGTTCTGGTATGAGTGGGATTTCATTATCCAGTGACAGCAACAGGCATTTTTACAAACAAAACCAAATGAACAAAACAAGAGCTGTAGAAATGAAAAACATAGTGCCTCAGGTAGGACAACAGCTGGGCTTTTTAAACAGCCAGCCTTTATCACCACTGGTTGTACATCACCTAGATTTCATTACAGAGGTATGGTGCTGTAACTAATATGGTGCTGTAACTAACAGTGTAATACCTACGGTGTTGGAGTAGGAACGTGAAGTGGATATTTGTTATCTTTAAGTAGCCTAAATACTCCTGATCATTTGTAGCTATGAAGTATCTTGCCACTTGCAAATGGAAACATTTGTTGACTCTTAGGAAGCAATAAATAACAGCCAATGACAGAACTCCAAAATGAACTCTCCCTTAGCTGGGTTTACTTCTTAAAATTTAAGAAAGGTGGAAATACAGTCAAAGAAAAGTACTTTAACTTGGTTACAAATGAATCACTTTGGTCTTCAATTGCTTGGGCCGAAGATAACTAAAGAACTATATTACTCTCCAAAAAGGCAAAGTACCTAAAAAAGGTAATCCTGTTGTTAAACGGACTGGGAAAAACCATTGCAAGGGATTGTGATGGCACTGGGCACCATAGAACCTGCTCTTGTCTAACCAGGTTTCCTTTAATTAAAGTAAAAGACTTTGCAATGTTGAAGAAGTTGTTTAAAGCAAACAGAAAGAAATTTATGGTTTTTTTTTTTCTTGTGACTGACTAACCTTTTGTGACTGAAGCTGCTATTTTATGGGATTTGGAGCTGAAGAGACAGAAAGCAGACTTTTTTTAAACATGAAGATAGCAACTTAAGGCCCTGCAGCGTAAACCGGAGCACAGTTTAAACTATTCAATGTTTGTAGCACTAGTAGTGTCTAATAAATTCTCCCCCTGCAGAAGCAGAATGATTATCAGACCAGTGACCAAGAAGATACTTGATACAAAGTTGACGAAGAATATTGATGGATTGCAGAGGACTGCAAACTTCACTTTCAGAAGTGGTAATCGTCTGTTCTTTCTATTGAGCAGATAGATTTGTAGGTGTTTGTTTGGTACTTCTGAAGTCAAGGCAGAGGTGTCTTGTCAAGTAACTTTGAAATTACTCCTTTGGAAATACAGGGGGGCTGAAGGTCCAGCCTTGAATGACAGCAGATTCTCACCGATTATTCAGTAGTTCCTGCAAAGCTGTCCTCTTTTGTTTGGTAGAAAATTCACGACTTCAGCAGGTAGGCAGACTGAATGAGTAACGAGCAGCTGGGTCACAAATTTCTGAGTCAAAAGTTGAAAGACAAAACCTGAAGTTATCTCTAACTGTAATAATAATTTAGATGGGATTTAACAAAGAAACTTGAACAAAACTCTAGTGGTGCTGTAATAACCCAAATTCTTGATGCAACTGTTAATAACCAGAATAAACTGTTCCACTGCTCAAGCAGTGAGAGGCAATGACAAACATCACTGTGGAGCATCAGACAATAAAGGGTATTTCAAATAAACCATTATCCATAGCTGAACACATATAAAAATAATCTCTTTATTGTGATTTTTTTTTTTTTCTCTTTACCTGACAGTGGTATTTCTTAAGCATAAATATCAACATGTAAAAGTATCTCTGCTGAGACTGCAATTTCATGTTTCTTGCAGCAGCAGTGCTGTCATAACCAACTTCTTCCCCGGCTGCTTGTTCCCTGCCCTACACTGCCCCTTCTTTCTGGGCAGTACGCTGGCTTGCAAGGCCAGACTGCCCACCAGATGAGTGACCTGCCCAAGTGGAGTCACCTCCTTCCTGCTCATTTCTACCCTTGCACAATCCATGAGTCGTCTGAAACCCTCTGCAGAGCTAAAATAGGAAACAGAGTTGACAGAAAAATAGCTTTTTTTTTTTTCAGTGGAATCAGTTCAGTTGAGTCCATACAACATGTAACTGAGCAAACATCATGTTCTCCAAGCAGTGGAGAAGGAGAGGTGAGAGCAGGAATAAGGTAAGGACCCAGGGCTGCTGAATGTCTTACAAAAAATGGTGCGTCCACGCATACCCTTCTGATACAACCAGCCACCTGGGGAGTTGAACTAAACTGTTGCACGCTGCACTGGAGCAGAGCTGGAGCTCTGGAAAAAAAAAAAAGAGCATCTGACTGAGCAGTAACTAATACCTGAGGCAGCAGCACCTTTAGCAGCTGTAGTCATTTTGGAAATGAACTTGTGCCTATCCCCTAAACCACAGCTACCTCAAAAGCCAACCTTACCCTGAATTAGGAAAGATTTATTTTTTTCCTAGTCTGAGAGCATTTCAGACTAGGTGAGATGAAATAAAAAACACATTTAAAGAAATTATATTGGTAGATGAAGGCTCTAAAAAAATTTTAAAATGGGCAACACTAAAATAATTCTGTAAGGTGTTACCTTTTTTACCTCAAAACACTCGTATGCTTTGAAGTAAAATCAATTGATTTTAAATCTGTTACTCTAATACAAGAGAGATAATAAACTCAACACCACTTACAAGAAACTTTACAATAATTGTCACATTATAATAAACTGGAAAAAGCGACTATGTAGTGACTTTTTGTGCTAAATCCACTGTTTCAAGCTTTAGTAAGCTATTTGTTCATCTGGATGACGGAGGTTTTAGTCCGATAAACAACACATCGCTTGGCTTTTAAAACCCAGCAACCTTTCACCTTCAACTCAACTCAATAAATCATATCCCATTTAATTCAGTTTTTATTCAATGAAATGATGTATAAAAACTTACAAATCTGAGAACTTAACTATACACAAAAAGATGATACTCAGTTTAAACGTATACACAGAGAAGAGCTGTGGTTTGTGACTTGCCCTCTCCCGCCCCTCCCCCCAAAACACACACTGTCTCCATTTACGATGGGGCACTTATTCTGTCCGCTTACGCCTTCTGTTGGCCCAGTTATTGCTTGGTGAGTTTCATTGCTGCTGTCAGTTTAGGTTTTTAGCCTACCAGCAAAAAATCTGGGCATCTATAAAAATAGTAAGAATCAACAACTTGATTTTTAACACAAAGATGCAGTGCTACCATCAGCAGTAACTAAAACTACAGAATTCACCCTTTCAATTTTTCCAGACTTTGTCTTGGCTTTGAAAATAACGGGACTCTCACAGAGCAGAATTTGCCAGCCCGCACTACAGATTCACTTCAAAACAACCATGATCCCCTGTTGCTAGAACGCCACTTTTTCTTCCTCTTAACTCATGCCATTAGACCAAATGAAATCATGGACATTCCTTGCTTGAGTAAGGCAATAAAGCTTTTCTCTCTCCTTCCATCCAGAATGACTCAAACCTATAGCTAACAACACATGCACGTGCTGCACTAACGATGGTACAGTGCTCACCAGTATGTCACTTCTCTAGTTACCTTTGTAGCTGGGGTGACAACACTTACCTATTAGCTTCTCTTCAACAGGCCAATAAAAATGCACACCGCTCAGGACGTTTTAAATCTGATTAAAAATAACCTGTGCAATGACTACTTTTGTCAGACATCTAAAAGACTTTCTGGGCTGAATCTGAGAGTAGACGGCCAGTTAAAAAGGATGTGTGCATTTATTTACCTGTACCAAATATACACACAAACACTTTCTATATATATATATAAAAATCTTTATACATATACAGTATTTTTTATATATATATAAAGATTGCCATCACATTATTACAGCTACTTAAGTCAAAATTTGACTAAGTAACTACTTTGCTTGACTCAATGATGCATCTGAAACAGATACCCAAAGGCATACTTGAAAGAAAACGTAAGGCTAAAAGAAACCAGACACCCTCGGCTCTTTTTAACTCAATGAACAGAAATTTTTGCATTTGTTGCGGAAAGTTCTGAGGGTTTTAAGTTATAACCTTAATCAACTTGCATGTGGACTTCTAAAAAGCATGGTGTTTAATTTGCCAGATCTCGAAATGCCTTTTACCAGGGAAACTTTTATATATATATATATATATATACGCACACATATATATATATATCTCCTTTGCTTACCAAACTGATACTCTGTTTCTCATTACACTCATCATTGTATCTAAATACACTTTTAAGCAATCTAAATTTTGTTTAAAATCTATTAAATTTGGATTAACTAATACTATCAACATAGTTAGCTGGATTATTTTTTCACACGTTCCTTTGTATTAAAATCAATTATGTTGTGGTTTGATGCAAGAGCTTTTTGTTTGTTTTGGTGGGAGAGGCAAAGTCCAATTTCCTAACGTGCCAGTACAGTTCTGGTTGCTGAAGACAAAAGGGTGGGAAGGAGGCTGGTGGAAAAGATGGCAGGGGTAAGTGAGGTAAGAGGTGGGGGGAGGAAAAAATTGATTTAATAAAAAATGAGTAAAGAAATTTTAAAAAATTGATATAGGTTTCACATTCAGTCTAACAACACTGCTTCCTGCTCCTTTTTGATGGAGGCTAACACTGCATTATCAGTCTCTGTGGCTTCTGTGTCCCCACCACCTAGCAGAATGGAGCGGTCTTCTTCTAGTGTAAAGACAGAGTTTTGATTTTGGCACGGATGTTTGACTACTTCATTGGGAGTTGAAAACGTTTTGTCACACAAGTTACATTTGTAGGGCTTGTTGGTCTGTACTAGCATGTTGTCCATTTGACTGCCTTCCTCAAAAGTACAGAGTTCCAGAGTCTGTTTGTCCACCATCGTGTACGTGTCCATGCTCTGGTTTAGGCACACGTGTCTGGCAGCCTGGTTAGCCCTACAAAAGCTTTTGTCGCAAGTGCTGCACTTGAAGGGCTTGCCAGTGTGTATGTACATGTGCTCCCTCCAGTGGCTTTTCTGAATAAATTTGCGACCACAGATGGAACATTCATATTTCCGTCTTTTTACTTCCCTCTCTTGGTCTGCCTGCTCCAAGTTGTCTATGTCTGCAATATCGGAGGGGGGTGGTGTCTCTGACTGCTGCTGCCCATCAATTATTGGGGAGTCTGAGATCTGCTGCAGCTCGCTGTCACTAATCATCCCTGCTTCAGGCACTTCCACGGCATCTTTATCAGCTGTGTTGTTACAGAGAGACAAAGAAATATTACTTTCTCCCTGCTGGCTAGACGTGAAGGGAACTCCCGTGTGGATCTGCAGGTGCTCACGCAAACTACTTCGCAGATTGAACCGGCGACCACAGAGGTGGCAGGCATAGTATTTTGGGAAACTTCCATTCCTTTTCATAATGCTTGGCTTGACATGTGCTATTGTGAGGGAGGCAGGCTGTTCATCTGAAGAAGATGCTTCCATGTTGGCCTCTTCCGCAGGTGAATTATTACCAGCAGCAGATACCAATTCAGGAGATAAAGAAGATGGCAGTGGGTCAGAAGTGGACATATTTGTCCGGGTCACTTGTGGCAGAGTTGTAGCTAACTGAGAGAGCTGTGAGCCTTCAGAAACCTGCTCTTGGTTCATCCGTGATGTCTGTGGCCTTGGTTCTCGCCCGAGTTTGTCAGTCGCTGATGTAACCTTAGTGGGATGTCTTATCTGGTGATCTGCGATCTGAATGCCATATAATGAAGATGCTAATGGAAAAACTTGATCCGGGTGAGAAAAAGTTCCCTGACTTGCAAGACTGGCCTCTTGAATAAGTGGATATGCATGCAGAAACTTTATTCCCTGTTCTAGTCGAACTGGGTCAATGAGCTGCGGTGCCATCTTCCCAGTGTACATCAAATGCAAGAGATAACTGAAGATATCTGGCTGTATGTCAGTCGCTTTCAAACGGACACATTCACTGAAAGGTGAAACAAAATGATCAATTAGAGATAAGGAAAATCTTTTTTACCAGATCTAGGTTATTCAAGCACTGATAAAAATCAGAGGCACCTACTTAAACTCTAAAGACAGAATCTGCAATGAATATAGAGAAACGCTTTGACCTAAAAGAGCTAATCTTATTGGCCACTTGAAAGATGACCTTTTTTTTCCCTCAGGGAAGTAACTGGCTTGGAAAGACAAAGCTGTCCCATTGCAGTCTACACCTTTCTACATTGCTGTTATGTTATAGATTTGTTGTCACATATTAACATAATGTAAATTGCAAAGACAATTTTTCCCTTTTTTTGGTTGGATTCAAACCCATCTGTAGCTAAATTAAAACCTGCTAGCATTGGACTCTGAATTCACAATCCTACTTAGCCCTGAAAACACCTGAAATTCATCTGGCACTTGCCTGTTTGGCTTCTATGTCTTACCACTGTTTACAGCTACAGTTCTGCAAATGTGTGGTATCGCCTTGTCTCAACGGCATTACCATCCAGAAACCATGCAGGACAGGGTGTGAATCCCCTGAGGATCTGATGCAACAGGTGTAGCCTGAGCACATCTAACCAGTGGAGGCCAGGCTTCTTACAAAGGAGAAGGGTAGCTTCCTTCCTTGCACAGGAAGGAAGAAACGGTAGCACCAGTGGTCTGCCTGGTCAGCCTAACAGTCCCTTGGTTAGAGTGCTCAACAAAAGGGAGACGCTTTGGCTGTGATGCCCTCTTCAGCCTAACAGGACTGAAACCAACACCATCCTCCAGCTGACAGTATGCCCTGTGCATCAGCTTTTAGGATACTCTGGACTGAAACACCTGCCACTCCTCCGGTTGAAGTGGGATCTCTGTGCAGAAAGAGAGGCAAGGTTCACAGAAGGAGGAAGAAAATCAGGAACATCTTGGTTAGGCCAATTAGCTAACAGGAGAAGATCCGGGATTCTAATGGGTTTTCAGAGTTATTTGTAGCTTTTGTATTAAACATCATTAAATAAAAGACAGAAATCCAGAAATGGACATAACTGCACACTGTGGTCTGAATGCTGTAACCGCAGTAGGCTACCAAGCTGAGGAGGAAATTATAGCCAATTCTTGCATTTCTTGAGGTGCACCCTTCTTGAGCTCTCTCCCCGACTGCTTTTGATTTTAGATACATTGCTCAAAAATAAACTTTGCAATGCTGTCTTCCAGAGATGACTGTGCTCTTGATGGAGCATCAAGACCAATGTATCTGCCTGCAGTCCTGTCTCAGAAGTTCAAATGCACTTCTGTCCTTGATGTTTACTTTTGGCTAAGAACTCCTGGCCAAAGAGTTAAGAGTTTCACTCACTTAACATAAACTTTCTGAGATAATTCAAATAACTGGGAAAAAGAAAAGACCAAAAAATCTTTAAAACGGTCTTACACTTCTGTTATCTTTTCAATGCCCCCCATGTAAGGCTGCACCCCCCTGCCCCCCCCCCAAAGAAACATATTAACCTCTTTTATAAGTCCGTTTCTCAAAATCTCCTAGCAAATACTTACTGGGTTGTACATAATGTTACAGAAATGTCAAGAATAGTGCCAAGACAGAGTAGCGGATAGTGAGTGGGAGACGGAAAGTGCAAGAGTGAAGACAGGATCCTTGAAATATTCAGTTCTAGGAATTCTATGCTTTTTTAAGGATAAAGAACTTAAGCTAAATTATAACAATGGTGGTAATGAATCACAGTTCGACTTTTAACACGTTTTAAGGTAGGATTCTAGTTTGCAGGTAAGAGTGGGTTCCATATTCCTTATGTCATAGCAAGAAGCAAAAAGAACATTTTCAGTTTTCAAAATGTTGCTAGACCTCCTTAGCTTAGCTAACTGAACAACACTTAAACAGCGAACCTTTTTATAGTTACCTGGTTTGATGAACAAACAACATCTTGAAGTAGTTGGAGAAAGAAGCAAGGACCGATTTGTGTGCCTTGAAGTAGACATCACCAATGGCAACTGTGCAGTCACACAGGAAACCGAACTCTCTCTGAGCGTTTAGTTGCTGCAGCAGAATAAGTCCATGGTTGGCCAAATCCATGTTTTTACACTCTGAAAAGCAAATGACTTCCATGTAAAACTTAGCAGTAGATGCACAGATGCAACAGTAGCTATCTCTTAACAGATATTTTCCTCTAATATCCGTATGTCGTGCTTGAGTAACACCTCTTAATCCCAAGCTGATATCCTACACATAGTAGGCAAAAATCTCTGTTTCACGATGGGCAATGTGATTCACAAAGGTGCAGGTGATTTGCTGAGGCTTGAAGAGCAAAGGAGAGCCAGGACTAACGAGTTCTAAAAAGGCATGGGGGGGACTTGGATACAGAAATATAAATAGCTAAAGGAGAGGAAGAAATATTAATAAGTAGTAAAACCACCTATTTGTAATGGGAAGAACAAAGTATTTTGGCTGCCACTCGTCTGTTCAAAAAGGAAAAATAAATCTTCCTTCCGATACCAGACACCCTCACCTCAGTCGGTGGGAGAGACAAGAGTAGAACCCAATAGAAGACAAGTTAGGTACATTTAACTTGAATGTTCCGTGTCTCTGTAGATCTTTTACCTAAAAGTTACGTGTCCATCCAGCTGAATCCAAACCCAAGATTAAATAATTAAGCATCTCTGATGGTTACGCCCTCTCCTGGGAAATACCAGATACATATCTGAGTCTTCCCAGGCTGAAACAATGAATTCATTCTAGGCATTGGCAAGCCCTCTGGACTATCAGAACAGGAGGGGCCAATCCCTTCACCCAACAACTATTTGTATATTTATTGAGATCAGCTACAACAGCATTTTGTGAGGAGCCTGCCTGCCGGAGTGCCTCACGCTCACCTAGCAAATCAAGAAACCCGAGGGGTGAGAGGCACGGTCCCGTCCATCGCTGGCCATCGGCACAAGGTAGGATAACTAACGGCGAAACGTGGCACCAATCTGAGCCCCCCAAACCAGGGCTTCCGCAGCACCCCCCCACACACACTTCCTTGTACCAGCTGCTGGAGGCTGCACTCAAAGAAGTACCTAAGAGCTATAAACTTTTTCTCAAGGATTCCAGGGCAGCCTTGGAAGCAAGAATTCATAACTTTGGGGAAAAAAAAAAAAACAGCCAGCTATACACACTAGGGCAGTTGCGTATGGTTGGATGGATGAATATAGGGCTAGTAAGATCAACAAGTGGATACAGACTTAACCAAAACAAATAGAGCTTTGAGCAGAAAAAGCGAAAGCATGAAGTAACCTAAGTCTGTACGTAGCCATGTAAAACAGCAAGAGAAGTCAACAAAATTCCTGGGCACATTATGCCCAGAACGGTGCAGATGCTCTATGAACAGAAAAGAAGGAGAAGGTGAAACCAGGAGAAGTGGATCAAAAGCAGTAGAATTATAAAAAGCCTTGGGTTTTTTCCCTCCGAATTTAATAGGCAGTTATCGAAATTTTAGGCAAGGTACAAACAGCTTGTTTCTTCTACACGGTAAGAGCGTGGCTTTTTGGGAAAGAGAATAAAAGTGTATTCCACATATGCCAATATGTTTAGTCATTGGAGAAATGAGTATTTCTGCTTGATGGACAGCGAAGAATGCCCTCGTATTTAAACCAATAACCAGGCCGACCAAACGTGTTCCTTCGCATTCATATGAGATCAGAACTTGCTTAAGTCAGGGGTGTAAGGGCAAAGAGAGAAATACAATTTAAGATACAGTTGATTATTTTCTTACAGTTAATAAGCGAAAAAAAAATCAGGTTTCAACTCTCTTCAGGTCCGTCCTCCCCTGCCTACATTAGTTTGGATAACTATGTTTCTACGAAAAATATGCTCAGTTCCTCTCCCTCTCTCCAAAAGAGGGGAATACTTGCTGTCAGCAGTAATAAAAACCATGTTCATCGCTATTTAATCCTCTATGCAGGTAGATTTTGTGACGTAACAGAAAACGGGCTAGGTCTTTTTTTTTTTTCTCCCTAGCTTTAATGTAGATTATTCTGTGTGCTACATTTTTTAATTCATCAGTGCTGAGCCTGGTTTGTACCTGGACAGCAAAACTGGTCAGGCGGAGCCAGCCTTCGATGTGAGGGAACTCCAAGCCAGAAAGGCGTTCGTTCTAGTTACTATCACCCTGAGTTTGTTTAGCTTACAGTTTCTGCCTTATCCAAACAGCAGTCGCTGTGCCAGCTGAAGCTGTTACCCTTCCTCAGGGGCCTGAATTAATCCTTTCACAACACGATACGGTGTGCGTGCGCGTGCACGCACGCCACTACGTTTTTGTGTATATTTGAGAGAAACTTAAACGCTTTGAACTGAAAGCACGAGAAGAATTACACTCTAAAGAAATTATAACGGCAGAGGAAGAGAGAGTAAGGAAAGCACTTCGTCTCTCTTTTATACGCAGCGGGGTACGTTATAGGTACACGTATGCTCGGGAGCTTTACCCTTGGCTCGGTAAGATGACAACTAACGCCAGCAAGGCCGTATTTTAGCGTTGACCGGTATTTCCCGTGCCCTGGAACCCGATGGGGACAGCCCTCCCGTTGTACGCTTGCCAGGCTGGCCTGCCTCAGCTTTATCACCGCTTTCGAAACGACCTAACCTGCTCAGCGGTGGGTGGAAAAACCACGCGGGGCGGGGTCCTTGCCGAAAGCGTACGTTTATTATTTCGGAGACCGCGAAGGGACGAGCGCTGGGCACGAGCCGAGGCCGGGGGCTGAGAACGAGCCGGTACCGCGGCGCCGCGGACGAGGAGGCGGGGGCGGAGAGCGGGAGCCGTCCGGGCCGGGGCGGCGGGGCGGGGGCGAAGCCCGGCTGCCGCCGTGAGAGGAAACAGCTGCTGGCCCGGCTCACGCGCAGCCCGGCGCTTCCCGCCCGCACGCCAAACCTCCCGCCGAGCTCCCGCCGCTCCTTCCGCTCCGGCGGCAGAGGGGCACCAGCCCGGCCCCGGCCCCGGCCGCTGACAAACGCTCCCCGCCGCCGAGCCCGAGCGGCGGGCAGGGCGGCCGACGGAGACCCGGGACGCACCGGGGCCCCGCGCGCGCGCCCCGATC
>JAVKLA010000081.1:32084236-32113983 GCA_034782735.1 Sagittarius serpentarius | reverse complement strand
CTTTTTCCTTCCTTCCTTTTTCCTTCCTTCCTTTTTCCTTCCTTCCTTTTTCCTTCCTTCCTTTTTCCTTCCTTCCTTTTTCCTTCCTTCCTACTGGGCACGCTTTGCTTGGACTGTCCGGTGGGAGGTTACAGGTGCACTTGTCAAAAAAGAGGGGTGCCAAAGCGGAAAGGTTGGGTTTGCTTTTTGTCCGTTCAGATGGACAAAGTATTGTAACTGGGTATTTTTAACCCGGCTTTTTAAGGCTGGGGGACGACACACTGCGGTCTGCCGTAAAAGTCCCGTCTGCAGCTTTGCACCACGGCAGGTTGGGTTGCGGTGGAGTGCGGAGGGAAGGCGGCTGTAGCCGGTCCTCCTTTTATCCAAATCTAACGCGTGCTATAGAATTCATGGGTGCTTATAAAACCGCATAAATAAATGCACCAGCGGACACTGTGATACATGGACAGAGTTGTCGGTCTTGCAGAAGTTACTAACTCAGAGTTGTTAGCGTGGAGCAGGGAGGCCGTCTTCTGCAAGAGGCCGGGAAGTCCCTGCAAAATTGGAAGGGTGAGTGAGCCCTGCGTTGCGCTTGGGTGTGATTTCTCCCAGTCGGAGCGTGGGTCCGGGCACGGCCTTGTTGTAAGGTGACACCCGCTAACTGGAGCAGTGGCGTGGACAGAACCGTTTTCAGAGAGAAACTTTGGTGGTGTTGAGAACCTTGTGGGAAGATACTTGGCCAGCAATAGTGAAGGAGGGGTTCCTTTGCACCCCTTGCCCTGGGGGCCTGCTCCTGCTATTGTTAAATATGCTTTCTGTTGTTCTTGAGGAACAGCATGTGCTACAATGTCAACGATTTGAATTGGGTCCAGGTAATTATTACCTTTTTTAAGGTACTTACCTAAGCAAGCTTTTGGAGGGTTAGCTGTAGCTGAGATGATGTTTCCACAGTTATTATGGAAAAGAGGCCCAAACTCCTTTAATTTAGTGTCTTCACAGCAGGTGTGCTGGCGGGGAGGAGGAAGAATATGGTATCTTGTCCGGTTTGTAGGTCGGCAGATGATTGCAGTCAGCCCAGGCTATTGTTATTTTTGCAGGTTCTAAATTGATCGAGGACTAGACCAGTTTTATGCGAGTCTGACTCTGCCGTCTCCCACTGAAGTTAATGGAAGTCTTGATAGATGCAGCTTGAGTTTGTTTGCGTGATATAGCACATGAATATTAATTTATTTATCCAAGTTAAGCTGCACTTTAACTAGTTAAGTCCTAAACAAAAAAAGAAAACAGCCCCCAAACCCAGCAACTTATTTTTAATTTTAGTGGAACTGGAAGCTGATAGTCTGTTTGCCGCTCTTGCGGTATTTTGAATGAAGCGGCCAGACAGAACCACGTCTTTAGGACCCGCCTCGAGTACCTGTGATGGGCTGAACCATGAGGGACGTGTTTTTAACAGCTCTCCGAGTTCTGCTATGTGAGCCCATGGCAAAAGTTTATACAGTGTATTTAACCAGTCTACTTGGCAATTTTTTTCCCTATACATTTCTCTTGCATTTCAGCTCTGCAAGCTAAATACAAAGTAAAGAGAGTAGATGGACATTTGAACTTGAGTCGCTTAGTAGTGGATGATTTGTCTCATTCTCATGGAAGATGATGAAAGTGATATAATTTTTAGTTAAATTGAGTGGGCTACTTGGGAAAACCAGTGTGTTTCTGGCAGGCTTTGTGGCCTGTTTTTTCTACTCTTATGTTGCACTGGAGTACTTCTGTGTTGGCATTCGTGCAGGATTCTCCTCTGTGCTATCTCTGAAACTGGAGAAAAATTAACTTAGTTATGTTTTTTTTTATTAATAGCTCATAAAGCTTTAAAGCACCTGTGTTTGGACCGCAATACTTCAGTCCAGCGATAATACAATTCTTAATTTAAAAACGTCCCATCTGATTCAAGGCCCGTTGGATTCTGTAGAAAGATTTCTGTGTTGAGTTTAATGCTGACGAAATTCACACCTTCAGTGCTGACTTACACCTGAGACACATTGTCCGTGTCGCAGGGAGCAATAAGCTGTTCATCTGTTGCATTTTGGACACCTGCCTTAAGATGTGAATCTAAAATTTTACTTCCATCTCATCTTTTGAGGTTTTTGGGTTTTTTTAAACAGTTACAATCCGTGCAGCTTAAATCATAATTCAAATGGATCCTTCTCTCACTAAGCGGTATCATTGTGCTTTTAGTTTTTATATGCTGATCTTTTTTTTTTTCCTGAGTTTCTTGAGGTACTCGTTTAGGATTCCTTTCCTAGTTTTATGACTTTTTAAAAGGACTGTTCAGACTGATTCAGATACTGCTACACACCTGAGAGCGTTCTTAGTTGTGTTGCTGTTGATGATAGGATCAGTCCCTAGGTTTTTGGTTTTGCTTTGGTCTGCGTGTACCCAGATTAAAGGCAGGATTTTGTCTGGTAAGATCATATTTTGCATTGTAAATGAGCATACTGCTGATGATTTAAGTGTTAATAGGATGACGAAAGTGTCTGCTAATCTGAGTGAAAATTCGCTTGAGCGGTGGGAGGAACTTGATCCAGACCCAAGTCCTGTAAGTGTGTCTTTTTGGTAGAGTTCAGTTGAAATCTGGAGTGGAATAGCAGATTTTTTTTATCGTTATAGTCAAAACCTTAACAGCTCTAGTGACTTTCATCAGGCTCAAACTGCCAAGCTTTTCAGTGAGTTTTCAAATTTCTCAGCATTTTTGAAAAAGGAAGCGAGCAGCGTCCCTGTTCTGAAGAGCTCTTTGCTGACGGCTGCCTGCGGTGCTGCTGGCCTGCTCCCGCAGCACCCTCGCCGGCTCTGCCGAAGCCGTGGGCGTCGGGGAGTTGCAGGTCCTAGGCAATGGGTGGGAACCCTTCCCTGAAGGCGCGGGGCACCGCTTCCACGTTGGTACAACGGTAGTAAACCATGAGTTTATATCCATGCTGTAAATCTGTTTTATTAGCGCAGCTGCCATTTCTAACACTTCCACTTCTGATTTATGTTGGTGAGAAGGCTCGGTGGGAAGCGCAACAGCTGCAGTAGCTTCTCGCTAGATGAGTAAATATTGTACCTCTGATAGTCTCCACCCTTTTCATCCAGGGCTATATCTTCCTTCCCTGTTAGAATTTTTCACACGCTTGCTCCAAACGTCGCTCGTCTTTCACACAGCATCGGAAGCATGTAAAAGCGATCCCCAGGAAAACCCCTGATGTAAGGGTACCGCAGCGGTTGTGGAACGGCTCTGCTTTTTCTCGCCTCGGCTTCCTTGCCACGGGGAGGCTGCTGGGGTGCACTCATGACAGGTGAGCGGTCAGCCCCCAAGCAGATCGGAGCCTTCACGTTTTTGTGGCGAGTAGGTCTGGTTGTCCCAGAGGCGAGGGAGAACTGTGGTGTGTAAGCCACTTTTTGCATAGGCTGATAAGGTGAAAAAATGAAGAAATAGACTTTGCCATTCTGGAGGCTAAGCTGTTTTTCTGGAATCAATATGTTAATTGGGAATTGTTTCTACACCTAGTGAACAAAGCTTTTTCAACAGCTAGTGAGTAGCTGCAATTTGGGGTGGGGAAATCCTTTTGTTAGTACAACCTGTGTCGCCTAAGGAAATGGCTTAACTGTCTGTATAGAATTTTTCTTGTTGGGAGTCTCATCTCCATCAGGAATTGTTAGTGCAACCGAACTGACACAGCTTCTGCAGTGTAGATTAGCCCTCTACTTTCTGGCTTTGCCTTAGTCCCAGATTAGCCTGTTACATAGGCCCTGCCCGCTTTTAACTGGAAAAGTTCAAACGTGACTATGCATTCTTGGCTGGAGTGACATTTCTAGTGGAGCATGACTATAAAGTTACAGTAATTGCATGTTTTGTTTTCATTTAGAAAAAAGGATTCAAACTGCAGCTGTACGGAGTGCGTTTTTAAAGCCCATGCAGGTGAGGTATTCTGTAGGGAAAGAGGCTCTAACTGAAATAGCGTTGATACTGTGTTCACATGGCTATGTAATATCATCTAAATGGTGACTTTAAGCTCATGAGATACTTAATAAACAGTTTTGAATAAATAGAGAGTTTGTCAGCATTGACTCAAGCTTAGTTAGGGAAGTGTTAAGAAGGGGGGGGGGGCGGCAATAGTAATTGGCAGTTACCATCATTTAGCAGTTGTATTTCACCAGTTTGGAAAATGTATTTCTTGCATGGCTGGAGCTTGAAGAGGGACCTAAAGGGGAAGATGACTGGACACTAACAGAGAGAAACAGTGACACTAGCCATAGCTGCGATGCCTTCAACAGCTCAAAAGAGAGTGAGGGAAAAGATGCTTGTCCTTGTTTTGAGTTTGTTTAACAAAATTTGTTTAAAGAATCAGAAATGGGGGTGGTTGTCATGCTACGTGTGGGAGGAGGGAGGACTTTTTGTTCTGTTTCCCCAGTGTGACTAGGTCTGTCCAGCTCTTACCCTGTCAAAAACTCTGGAGGACCCTAAACTGTTGGAATTGCTTAGTTTTCTGAGATTCAGCCACCCGGGTTTTGTGTAGTAAAGAGTATACAGGTGATGTCAAAAAGTGTGTCACTGGCCGGCACTTGGGGGTTGGGAGAAACAGGCTACCTCATGCAGTGTATAGCTACAGCAAAATAATTTTCTAAGGCTGACAAAGACCTTTGCTTTCCTGCTGATTGTAAAGAATTACAGTCTCTTAAAAATCCTTTTCTCGGCTGGGGCTATAATACACTTAAAGACACTTTTTCCCCCTTCTAGATAGTTAAGAGAGATAATTAAGCTTTCTCCTCCCCCCCCCCCCCGACAACGAATGTTTTGGGCAGTGTTTTTGGTTTTTAAACTCTGTGCATATCGCTCTACTGTATCTGGCTACCTCAGACTCTGCATTTATTTTTGGTAGTTGTCGCCCTAGTACCGTGAGCCAGTCTGTAGACGAGGATAAGGAGACTCCTGGCAGATGTTGAAGGCCGTCTGGTGAAGGAAGGTAGTGCTTCACGGATCAGTAGCTTCCAGCCTGCAGACTTTCCTTGGACGGTATCCTGATGCTCTGGGGAAAGTGACCGAGAAAAGTAAGCTGACAGACTCAGCACACCAGTGCCTTCTGCGGTTTCTAAATTGGCCTACACGTGAAGGGACCGTAAATTGGAAAAGGTTCACCACAGCCATTATTTATCAGTCGTACCAAGGTCATCCATCTGTGCCCCCTCCTAATGTCTGGTACTTTCCTTTACAAGGCAACTTTGTTGCTTAGCTATCAGTAAACTAGTTTGTTTAGGCGGGCACAAAGTATCTGGCTTCCCCCCCACCTCCCCCCGCCTTACCAAAGTTTGAGCTGAAGTTGGTTCAGTGCCTAGGAGGGAGGAAGGGCGGGCAAGGAGAGACTCTTCCCTTACACGTATTCGTGTTCCTGTACTTTTGTTTCAGGCAGGAGCTTGAAGGTGGCGAGAACGTCACCCTTCTCTTCGAAGCTGCTATGTGCTGGACTGAACTTAACGTAGGGAGGTGTCGTGTATGTGCAGTGGCTCATCCGGCCAGCGGGGCCGATGTGCTGCGCAGCGCAGTCCAGGACAGGGGCTGACGCTGTAGCCGGCAGAGCTATTGCCCCACAGAAATGGGACTGGAACTCAGGAGTCCCGACTCTTGGCATTCTTCGCTGTTATACAAATGGCTGGTCTTATGACAACTTCCTAGCAGAGCTGCCAAAGAAAATAATCTGTAAGTTGTCCTTTACCTCATCTGATTGATTGGAAAAAAGCACAGACAGAAGCAGTCTGCACAGTTGGGATCCTTATAAAGGATGGTCTAACAAGGTTCTGTATGAACTGAATTTTGCCCTTCAGTCTTCATTTTTTTAAAAAGGCTAAAATTTTAGAGTTCTAGACATACCAGGATTCCTCGCTGGTTTTCCTTGTATGTTCTGTATTTTTTGCTATTGTGTCTGTCTTTTTTTTTTTTTTTTTTTTCCCTTCCCCCCAGGTGACCCTTACTGGTTAGAACAGACCCATTTTGGCGAAGACTCGAACTGTGCAAACCGTGTGGTAAAGACGGTTCTTTTCCATTACACTCTGAAGGCGTGTGGTGGATGAGGCAGACGGAAGAGGGGTGTGTTCTCACGGCTGAGGCCGTTGTCTGTCGCTTCTGGAACTGGAGTCTCATCTTGCCTCTGCCAAAAAGCTTCCTTCTGGTCAGGCCATGCGTACGCTTGCACAGGGTACCCAGAGGTCTCCAGCTTGAAGCAGAAACAAAGATCGCAGGCGGGGAGAGTTCCCTAAGTGCTGGCCGGTTGCAGAAGGGCTCTGCTCTCTGTGTGTATCGTGCTGTGAAAGCTCGTTAGGTCCTTGGTGAACTCAACTTTGCAGCTTGGTCTCGGTTCCCTACGGGTAATACAGTGAGAACATTCTCACTTTGTAAGAGATTGTACGGTTAGTTGCTAAAACAAAAACCCCTCGTACTTTGATGCAGGTGCCAATGGGTACATTGCAAAAAAGACAGATACGAAGTTTTAAACTGAAGCTGCAAAACTGAGTGGCCGCTTGTCCTGGTTTTGGCTGGGACAGAGTTAATTGTCTTCCTAGTAGCCAGTACAGTGCTGTGTTTTGGGTTTAGGATGAGAAGAATGTTGATAACACCCTGGTGTTTTCAGTTGCTGTTGAGTTGTGTTTAGACTAAGTCAAGGACTTGTCAGCTTCTTGCGCCCAGCCAGCAAGAAGGCTGGAGGGGCACAGGAAAGCTGGGAGGAGGGGACACAGCCGGGACAGCTGACCCAAACTGGCCAAAGGGGTATTCCATACCATGGAACGTCATGCCCAGTATATAAATGGGGGAGTTGGCCGGGGCGGGGAGCGCTGCTCGGGAGCTAACTAGGCATCAGTTGGCAGGTGGTGAGCACTTGCATTGTGCATCGCTTGTTTTGTGCATTCCAATCCTTTTATTACTATTTTCTTCCCTTCTGTTCTATGCAACTGTTCTTATCTCAACTGACGAGTTTTACTTTTGAAGTGAGCGAGCGGCTGCGTGGTGCTTAGTTGCTGGCTGGAGTTAAACCCTGACACCACCCAACACAGCAAATGGGGTTGGGGGCTTGGCGGGAAGAAGAGAATGTGATTTTACGGTTACAATTTTACGTGCCGATATAAATTGATTGAAGGTTTCAAAAGTAACTGTGCTTCTCTTGAGGTGTTTGACTTGGTAACTCTTAAACACAGTCCCAAGACAGAACACTTGAGAGAATCAAGCCTAGACACTTTATGCTTTTAAAGAGTATCTAGGAGTCCTCAGATGACTTTGTTAAAACCACTTTTCCCAATAGATGCAGTCGGCCTGCAAATTTACATTTTAGCAATTTAGCTGAAATACTAAAACATTAAACGCGAGATGAATAGGAACTTGCGTTCTTCAGCATATTGCACTCAAATGAGGGAAAATAAAGCCTACTTGTCTAATGTTTGATAGAAAAGTTACAATTAAAATGTAACCTAATTCTCTGTTACTGGAATGAAGTAGCACTTGCTAAGTTTTTTCTGCTGCATGAAGCACCTGATGTACTATTTCTACAATAACCCTGTGTAAGGTGAGAGATCAGTGCTGAGGAGCTGTTCCGCGGCGTACTCCAGGACTCTGTCACCAAGCTGTTCTGCTGACCAATTCACTTCCCCCAGCGGGGCCGACGGCTCAGACCGACTCCGCAGTCCAGAGAAGCGGTAGCTGAGCTGTTCCAGAACCACGACCTCCAGGTAGGACCTGTTCTGATTCTGAGGAGCAAGCCTACTCTTAACCAGAGCTGCTGCTTCTTATGAGGCTCCCGTGGCACGGGTAGCATCATTTACGGCAAAAGGATGGCTTTGTAGTCAGGTGCTTTTCCTAGCTCTGCCTGGCTTTATTCTCTTCCCCATCACGTATGTGTGTGATGTATTCAGCAGGAGTCTAATATTGCACTTGGAAATACTGTTTTCAGGTGAAGAGGGAACAGTAAGCTACTGCAAACATAGCTGCACTTCTGGCCTGAACTTAGTCATCGTGGCTTGCTAATGATGGTGCTTCGGGAGCTTTTAACAAAATTCTTAGGTTACGTTCCTGAAGCGATACACTGGACTGAGCTGACTTTGAAAAAGGTGGTAGAATAGCGGTTGTGTAGTGGTTCCTGAAAACACATTTAGAAAGAGAAGTTGCTGGGGGGAAAAAAAATAAATCTCATCATCTCGTGATGACATTCTGGAGATAGCAATGATAGCAATCTACAGCCCTGTAGACTAGGAACAGATTTAAAAAAAAAAAAAAAACAACTTTTACCTTGGAGGATAATTAAGACATCTCACCCTATGCCAATTCACCCCTTGCACCTTGTAGTGCTAAGAACCAGGTAATATGATAAGGTGGACAGTCTAGTAATAGAGAAGTTTTGTGAACCTTACTTTAGTTTATCGTTCTGCTACAGCTTCCTGTGATCTCAGATAAAGTTCAGGTAGTTCCCCTTTCGTATAAATACCTCCTAAGTAAATGTATTCCCCTACAAGTATGTAAATACCTTTTTGTGATGGGGTAGAACATAACATTAAATATACCTGCCAGGTATATTAAAATCATGCCGGGCAACTTAAGGAGAACAAATAGTGCTATTTCCAAGCTTGGGACAGCGTCACAGCTATCTGAGAAGGAGCTGAGGAAAATGAGGGAAAACTTCATCCTCAGTCAGAAATGCACGAAGTAGCTACGTACTCAGCCTATTTTTAACGGTCGAGGGGACAAGGCACTAGAGTCCTTCACCGGATTAATACAGGGATTGATCCTTCCATCCTTGCTTGTTAAGAAGACAAAGCTAAATCTCCGCCTGCATCCGGGCCTACTCATGAGAAAACTTCCCCTGCCACTGCGCCATTAGTATCTCAGCTTTACGCTACCCCATCCACAGACTGACTTCTCTAACATCGCTAGTACAGCAGTTGGGAATAATGTTCAGAGAAAGGTGGGGTTTTTTTATTTATTCGGGTAGAAGATGTACATATTTATCAAGAGACACAATTCCACTATTTTCCAGAAGCGTATGGTAGACGGGAATTTTCTGGGCCATCTGGTCTTCATAGTTTTGTCACGTTTTCTTCCTCCTGAGTTTCTTCTGTTGTCAGAAAACTACCCTTGCAAGTTCAAACAGAACCTGTGGAATAGCAAACACATTGACAGATACTTTGATTTAATGATCCTTAAAACAGCTTACACTGTAAATGAGGTAATCTGAAAAGTAACTGTAGCTGCAATTCAGAAGTTACTGGCAAAGCACTGAAGACTAATCCCCTTGTACAGGACATTAATAAAATAATCTTGATTCTCAAATTATGAAATACATAAATTGCACTTGTTATTACATTTTCAGTATGATAGTGGGGGAAAAAAACCACCAACCTCTATGGTGATAAGTATTACGATCATCCACTCGAGGCGCAGAGCATGCTTTTCGTTGAGGTGATTTCGCATTAGGTCTGTCAGCTCCATGCAGTGCTGAAGCTTTTCGTTCATTACCTGCAAGAGATTCCAAATATATGGCAAATCTGGATTCCGTAAGTGGAAGGAGATCACTAAATAAAGGAACACAATCCACAGAAGGGCTCACTGAACAGAACTAGAAAAGTGTTAACACTCGCCTGCGAAAGAGCAGAACAGAAGGTCCTGTAAGGCACCACGCACAAGCGACAGAAGTTTCAATATAAGTGAGTCTGTTATTTCAACAGGTTCACAAAAATAATCTAAATTTAGATACGCATCTGCAGGTATTAAAATGCTTCTGGGTGCTATCTACTCATGAAAACAGGCACAAGCAAAAGAAGATGCAGCTTACTGGAATGCCTCAAAAGTAACTAAATATTTAAGGTTGCTGTACCACCAGAAGAGGTAGTTTTTGTGCTTCTTACTCTGGTTCAGCAGCAAGCATTATGTCGCCCTTCAGTGAACTGACCTGAATGATCATGTCAGTAAGAAGACTGCTTCACGTCTCAGTTTTTAACTTGTTTTCTTGCACGCATTTCAGAACAAGAATTAAACGTCCTCTTCTTATAACTATTTAAAGCCTAATTTAGTGGCTCAGGAAATATGCAATCCATTGATTTGAGGCAGGGTTGTTAACCTAAACTGGGTAAAAGATGTGAGTGGGTTACGAACACATGGAAAAGGGGACTGCGTATAGGATCCTCTTATTCTTTATTCAGTTTCTACAATTAAAACAAGATATTCGTGGAGCAGACTGTAACCCTGCTGAGCCAAAGACAGCTGATCTGAGTGTGGAAAAGTAAGACACCTACCTTAACTCTGCGATTAATGTTGAGAAACTGACAAGTCTTGTCATAAAGCTCTTCCAGTTTTTCTCTATCCCAGTAGAAGTCGGGTGTTATTAGCAGGTCTGAACTCAGATTTATACGGTGCCTAAAAAGAATGGGTACTACGGTAGTTCAGACTTCCTTTTGGTGAACACAGGAGCAAATATTTACGTAGCAGTTAAAAGAAAGAGGAAAATTTTCCTGTAACTTTAAGTAAAATATGAAAAGAGTCTCCTTTCATAATAAAAATACAATTGTAATGATTGTTTTAAATCGGTCACGTCTCCTGAAACTTTTCTGAGAATACAGTACTGTGTCACAGTTTTGAGCATAAATAACTTTTGGCTTAGGGCAACACTGCCTCCTCAACTTGTCACCTTCCTTAACTTCCGACAGTGGCAGAGAAGTCCTTGACCATGCTAGTAGCTCGCTGAAGCTGAAGTAGTACGTGGATTAAAGTTACTGGGGAGCTCCTTAACAGCTTGTTTATATCTCAGAATTCGTAAGTGTGACTGGCGCTGCGTGCTGGGTATGTGAGCACAGCACGCCTTTCAGAACCAGGCTGTTGTCTCGATACTATAAAGGCTAAGAGCTAAAATCTCCTGCCCTCCACCTACTGCTCACATAAATCTTTGGACACTCAGAACATCATTGTTCATTACTGAAGAGTCCTTCAAGCAGGGATATAAAATCCAATGTTTCAAATAGGAAATGCTTTTTTTTAACTTCCCTCTTCATTGATTTTGAGGTTTTTTTGTGAAAGAGTGTGGCCAAATTTCACTTCAGAGAGAAAAAAAATCCCATTAAATTCTTAAAATGTAGCAGTGGTTTCTGAGTAAGTCAAGGGAAGAACAGAACTCACAGAAAAGTTTTACTAACTCTAGGCCGTAGTTAACAGTTCTGCCTACCCCTGTCCTTCCTCCCGGTGTCCTCTGCACACGCTAGTACCTGCTATAATTACTGGTTATGAGACATGCGCTGCTGGACCCAGGGAAGGCAAAGGGTGTGGAATTTGGCCATTTACAATATGCTGCTTAATGCCCGTCTACAGCTGAGATGCCATACTGCGAGTGGTGAGCCAGCAGGTCCTCTGACTAACATAAACAGCACACACAGCCTCCAGCCAAAAGACGGCTAAAGGAATTCCCCCCGCCCCACCCCGCTGTGTTTAGTGTGCATTCTGGTCTTTGTATCACGCAGAACTTCGTTTTTAAGTTCTGTGTAACACAATGTCTTGGGCGTAACCAAAAAAGTTACCTTAATGCAAAGAGTTCTCCAATTTTCTGCATGACATCTTCATGAGACAGTTTTACCTTCCTTCGTGCCTTCAGTATCTGCAAAGTAACAAGTTTTTCACTGCTTGATCAAGTAGTATGTACTAGAATAGTAGTTAAGAAGCCTGGAGTTTTACAGCCTGAAGCATGTATGTGAGTTAAAATCTGAATACGTATCATACTTATTAATGTTTGAGTTCTATTTGCTTATCTAGCTTTGTAGGAGTACCACCATGCAACTCTCCATCCAGGTTTTTCAATAAATCACTGAGTATGTCATCAGTATCTGTACAAAATCCCGGAGCATTTTCTATGAATGATCTCCCGAACAAGAGATCATTTTTTTTTCTTCCTACTATTGTTATTTTTAAGTCAAGACAGTGTTCTTTTACCTTGCCACTACTTAGCCTTTTTATAGACTTTTTCCTCACAGCAAACAATGTATTACCATTTATTTCCTTCCTAAAGAAATAATAAAAATTGTTTTCTCTTTTGAACCCTACAAATCTCATTTTTATATGTGACAACATATGGGCTTTGTAAGTCTCATGATGAAACTATGGTTTAAGTAATTCACTCAAACTCTTCATTATATCCATGTTAAAGCACATTACTTTCAGCCCAAGCTGCCACACACTGTGGCAGGTTTTTAAACGCCACTTGTCCTGTTGCACGTACACATTCAACGGTGGCAGGTGACAGTGGCACAACACAGGAGACATTATTCCAATGCAGAACCCCACTCCCAGCCTTTAAAGACTGTTGATTTCTTGTCCCACCACTTTGCAGGTGTTCTGAGCTTCTCTACGTTGATGGCTTTACCAGGGAATGTGTGAAGCATTCAGTTGCTTTTTCCCATATCCTCAGCTGTATCTGGCCTGATCTTTTACAAAGCACAGGAGAAAAGGAGGGGAGAGGTACAAACAAGACCTCACCTCAGGAATTGACTGGATAGATTCCACGAAGTTATCCAATAATGATTCCCAAATAGCCAGCTTTACTGCAACACAGAGGTGACAGAGCAGAGCACTGTGAGAGGTATATATACTTTCGAGTAATCATAACTTTAAGTCTGCCAACATGCTGCTTCAAGACTCATTGATACACACAAACATTATTTGCAGCAAGTTACCGTTAGTATTATACAATCAATGTTCATACATCTACAGACAAATGTGGGCTGGGCGCTGACACAGCTCTCTGCATGCAGAACCACCTTGAGCGCAGCTCTCTTCTCCAAATGATCAGTTCAGATCCAGGGGAGTTTTTGCTTCAGCTCAGAAGTTGTGCGTTTACGTGCTCTGACGTATGGACGAAGCCTTTGCAAGCTGCCTTCCAAGAAGGCTGGAGAGAATGAGCCGTGCTGGAGTCAGGCTGACTTCATGTGGTGCCGCTCAAGAGACTCCACTGCATTTTTAGTGTCCTGCAGAACTCTCATTCTCTGTTTGTCCAGTACTTGATGCAGCACGCTCAAACCATGGAGAGTTAGCTTGTACAGACACACCACCTGTACTTGCTGAAGCTAAATCAAAACTTAAGCTATGTCCCATTTTGGTTTTAGGTGAGTATACTGTTCACTGAAGATATAACTTCTCTTCTACGGAAGCTGTTCAGCACAGGCAATGGCAACACAAATTCTACTACGCCCCAGCTTGAGCTTGGAAAGATGCTTCTACAGGAAGATGACAGAACTCAGGCCTTTGTTCTTTAGTCTGCACATTCCCCGACAAGAATGAAGTAGCAACAGATCAAAAATTAGCTCAGAAGAATTAATCAGGGAAGATTTAATTGTCAAAATGAACTCTTTCATGGTAGTAATCAATAGTTTCATCTAGTCAGGACACGGATAGTAAATCCAGTGCCGAGCATTCTTCATGCTCATCTTTTGAATACAGAGGCCTAATCCAAGTCAGTGACTTAAATGACATTTAATTTAGCCCCTGAAAAAAAGCCAATAAGCATTTCAGCTATCACTGATTATCTGACAAGAGGTTGGTTTCTGCTGTGTCATAAATTTGGCTTGGACTGTACTCGCATCCTTCATTTTTATTAAACATTACTGAACTGTTTTCCTTCATGATGTGCATGTCTCCCACTAACATAAATTGGTACCAATTATCTCCTGGGAATAAACTGCTTGCTCCATTATATGTGGCACTGCTCTTCCATAAGGAACAAAAGGCGCTTTTTCTCGATAGCTCTTCCTTCAACAGTCAAGAACCATTTAGTTATGCTGTACTCCTGGATCAAATGGTGTATCACTTCCAGAACATGCATTCTGTTTCTTGATGTCTCTTCTGTTTAAAGATGCACTTCCCCAAATACTACAGGAATCCTCTGATTTACCCTAAAAGCAGGAGGGGCAGACAGACCATACTTCCTTTAAAGGCCTTTTCGAGGACGGCCTTACTGCTGCTAGCTTCTGCTCCCGCCTCCTACCTCATTCGAGGTCTGCAGCAGCAGAGAGGTGGATTTCCTCAAGCAGCAGCACCACTGCTGAGCCTGACTTCTTCCCAGTGCCTCCCGCTGTCTCCTGCCATGGCTAATAAGCCTGGAAAACATCATCTGTGACTGGTCCACACCTTTGATACTCGCATGCCTCCCCAGCTGGGAATCGCTGCTCTACATTACTTCTTTAGCTGGCATATAGCTTTTTTTTTGTTAGAGGAAATGATGTCAGGATGAATTACCCAAGATTCCTGACAGGTTTCTAATACTGGACTCTACACTTGTTGCTATCCTAGAACGTTCTCAAGGAACGTCGTTCTCCTGGGGAACAGGATGCTCAGTAGCACGTCTGTCTTTTGCAAAGTATGTTTCTTAATATGCTTTGTTCATCTTTGAGACTATTTACATTGAATGAGGTAATTCTAATTCACAAAAAACAAGGTAAAAGCTTTGAAAACAGATCCTCCCACTGAAGCACAATCAGCCTTTACACAGTTTGCCTAAACCAGACACTGAGTCTTCTCCAACCTGTCACTGTACATGTCCCACTTATAATGACATTTCACAAAATCTGTAGCATAGGCTGAAATTACAAACAATATTAACTTACCAGAAAGACAAAGGGCATTTGAAAAGGCAAATTTCTGCAGAACAACTTCATCACTATCCAGCTCAGAATTTAACAAGATTTCTCCTTTATGAAGCTTTGACTGACCTCTGTTAAAACAGGATTGAAGCATCTTCATTGACTAAGCCACCAGCAAAGGAACATTTAAAGAACAATCAACAATGCAAGAAAGGCTGGTTGGTTATTTATATAAAGCATGCCGTATCTATACGGGTATCACCCCGTCCTTGCGTTTCACTCATGTTCAACCTGACAATAACCAAAACAAATCACTCAGAATTAGTTCCTCAGTCTAAGACGAATCTTATGACCATATTTTCTAGGTTTAAATGAAACTGCAGCAAGCTATGTTTGTAACTACAGCATTGCTATATACACACAGATAATTCAGAGTAAGCAGGACGCTGACTTCTTTCCTGCTCTCTGTTTCCTGTATTTTCTTTCTGTTCCTATCTTCCTTTTCTTCTGTCACTTTAATCAACACCACTCCCTCCCTGCTATGATGTTACTTTCCCTGAACCCTCTATTGCACAGGGGGCCAGGAGCAAAGAAAAGGGGGCATAAAAGTCATTCAATTTATCACGTCAATCTCATTATGAAACTTGCATAAGCACAATGGAGTATGTCAGGAATCACAAATTAGACAAGTGGACAGAACATGCAGTTTTCAAATGGCTAGGAAAAAAACAAAAACGAAAACCTGTCCTATAATCAGGTTACCTTAAATAAGCTCAACCTCATTAGCTCAGCTCCTAGTGTTACAGTGTCCTGTCTAGGAGCTGGGTTTGGTGCTGTTGGAAAATTACAGATCATTTATATAATAGTTTACATCAAGAAATATTTCTGTGGAGATCATTTGCTCCCCATGATGGTTTCTCTTTGGGATTGCTGAAGAACATGTTCAGTGGCGTGGGCATGGACCTTCATAATTTACAAAATCGACTGCATAACAAAGTCACGAAGGCAAGTTGAGCAGTACAGCAAAATTTGTCAATTTAGATTTAACTGTTTTCTCCTTTCTTTATTTTACTCATTTGAAAAAAGAGTAAGGACAAGTATATTTTCACTAGTTCCTTTGCTTGCGTTTGGTTTAGGTGCCTATTAGCTTTTATATAAAGACTGCCTGAAGATACTTACTCTCCTATTCTGTAGTTCATCTCTTCATTCTCCCAATGGACTAGTGCAACTTCATACGGCTGAATTTCATGCTGTTCTAGCACTTGCATAATATTCTTCATCTAAGAAAACGACAATTGCACACACAGGAACAGTTACCATGCAGTATACTATCACTCTACAAAGATCTCACATACAGTAGGCTGATGAATGCAACTTTCATGCTGAAGTTATTTAAATAACAATGAACAGGTGTGCTAAGTAATGAAGTGATTATTAGCACAGTCTACTTCTGAAGCTATCTGTAGCCGTGTGGAAGAATTTATGGGTATGAACAACCGCAAGGAATCTGTGAAGACTAAAATGTCATTTAATGTCTGCACATATAAAACAGGGTAAGGATTAATGACAGCAGCAGTAAAGACAATGCAGACCTATTCAGTATTACAACAATAGGCTGTACAAGATCTTGGCAGATGTCTGAGTGTGGGAATGAATCTTTAGGATAAGTGGCTGTTTCTGCCAAAATTACTAGTTTCCTGCTAAAATCAATAGTTTTGTTTCGGCTACCAGAGGTTGGGTTATATTACAGAAATCCTGTACCACTACAGAAATATGTAAAAACAGTTTCAGCTGCCCACATTCAACCCTGTAAACAGTTAAATGTGCTATTTTACTTGCAGAAGTAATCTCATTGTCACTTTATTCTCAAGCACACTAAAACCTGATGCAGGAAGAAAGAGACCTTTTCTCCCACAAAACTTTCTCCTCTGACATCTGACTTAGGATCCCTCATCCTTATTCTCTTCTATGTGCTACAAGGCTCCCCTCATAAAAATCATTCTGCAATTAGAACAAACTCTAAACTAAAAAAACCCCACTCACCTACAGGTTTTTAAAAGCCATTTAGCCACACAACAGCCAATTAAAAACAAAAAAAAATACACTTTTGATGCCTAAATTCTTTAAAGAGGTGAATCCTCCACTAACTCATACTTAAAACGCTCTCTTCAAAATAACAGTTAATCTTTTAGTGCAAAACTCTATGCTAGTAAATTGTTCATGAAGCATATTCTCCAGGTGAAGTACTCTAAAAAAAAAATCTCGGATCACCTGCAAGAGGGATTTTCTTTGCAGTGCTAGCTTTCTTCATTGCTTTCAAAAATTTTAGTGATACTACCTATATAAGACATGATAACATTTTTCACTTAAAAAAAACCCCAACCCTATAGCTGTAACTGCTTGTTTCATAATCCTGAATTTAGTATTAGCATGACTAGTACCTGCCATATATTCCAAGTCTTTTGGTAAAAAGGGGTATGAAACATTATTTTCGTTTTTTAAGCAAGGAATTGCCTGCTGTTAGGCCAGTCAGCTTGGCCAGCCAGCTACACTGTGTCCAGGGAGAGTTCAGCAAGGCAAACCCTGCTAAAACAATGCCAGAGGTAATAGCCAATGCATAATGCAGCATGCCAGACTTCAAGAGTGTGTTCAGTTGGATCCAAGCGCTCTAGCTGGCTTCGTGAAGTCATTAGTAATACAGTAATAATTATGCTGTTAATGGACTAACAGTCCCTTCCAGAACTACAACCAGCTCAGGCCTCCCAGGGCCAGTACAGAGCAAGATTTAACAAAGCTTTACAGACCACAGCCGATTCTGTGAAATTCATATGTCTTGTAATATGCATACTTCCAAAGTTCTTCCACTGCTCTGGATAATGAGAAATTGTATTTCAGTGGCAGCTTTCTTTTATCTAGTCAAGAGTAATACAAAGGCTTCTACTGACTAATGTGAGTTTCTTCTAGGCCCAGCCTAATTTTATGGAAGGAACTACCTGTGACACAGTACATTTAATGAGAACAGACGTTCTGGATTCACTAAATGCAAACTCTTGCTATTACAGGCAATCACATAACACAGTTTCCTTTTAAAAAAAAAAAAACAAAAACAACCAAAAAACAGATGAAACTCCACCTCAAAGCTAGTTTTGCTTTTTGCCCTTGCTATTTTTGGCGGGGAAGCTGTTGCACAACCTCCCTACTCAGGTATTTGAAAATGGTATTATATATTTTAAATTTCTAATTCATGATCAGTCTGTAGTTATTACTTCTTAAGCGTCTGTTAGTTTGAAATAGTTTTTCTTCTCCTAATAGTCATTCTGGAGTACTTTTAAAAAGCAGTTTTGTCCATTCACCGTTATTCCCCACGTTCTGTTTTACTGAATTACTTTCAGTTTCTGTTCTACAGACCAGTTTGGTTTTTGTTTGTTTGTTTCAGTGCATAAAAACAGCTCCTCTACTTGAGCAAGCTCTTTAGAAGTTAAAACTTTTACTAAGATTTCAATAAGCAGAAAGAGGCAGTTTTCCTGTTCTTCTATGCATAAAGCTAACAAGGGACAAACTAACGTTACTAGTACTGACAAGAAAAACGTGGTATCAAATCTTCAAAGGTATTTAAGCATGTACAACAAAAAGAGATTTTTCAGAGTACTCCAGTGGGTAGAGGTGCCCAACTCATCAAAATCAACAGGAATTAGTCAGCTAGTCTTCAGTAATACCTGTGAATCAGTAGCGTAGTTACAGCCATAGCATCCTAAGTGTGCTACAGGCAAGGTTTGAAGGGAGAACTAGTATCTTTTTGTAGGCCAGCTGATATACTGAGACCCCCCAAAACAGACAGGGAATCAGGAACATTTCAGGTCTGAAACAGAAAAAGTGAACTTGAATCCAGAAATTGTTCACATCTGGAAACAACTGCTCTGTGTTTTCATTTACCTAATGAAAATTCTCCTGTGAATTTGTGTGCATCTCAGACTCATCTATTTAATACACCATTTAATTTCACATACTCTGCCTACAGATAAGATCAATACTTTTTCACTGTGTATCTAGAAGACAGTTTTATGTAACCACAGTAATAAAGAACAATGTATTAAGAAAAATTTAATAACTGTAAATATATTCGTAACAATAGATAAGCCTGTGGCATACCCCTCTTGGTCAGCAAAAAGCACCAAATTATCAGAAGGGGCATATAATTTCAATGTCAACATATTTTAACAACTGTACCAGCCAATAAAAATATTACTTCAGGAAAACTGCTAACCGGTAGAAAGACCAATCAACATTAAAAAGTTCCTTACAAATTTTGTCTCTTTCAAAGTTAGCCAAACATAAGTTTTGAATAGTTTTTAACTTAAATTGAACAGGATAGAATGATCCTTTTCTTCTAACACATTTTCTGTTACATTAGTGCCTTTCAAACAACCATTCACAGATTGATTTTTCTGATCTACTTCTTCAGGACACAGTGCTGAAAGAATTTTCTTTTTGCCAATCTCACTAAATTAAGGTTTCAGATTTTTGGCTTTAAGCAGAAAACGTTATCCACTTTGTACGTTACACATATATTTGCTCCTTTTGTGCACTAAGGCAAGCTTCAAAGGTGATATATCACCAACCCACACACTTGAGGGCAGCAGCAGGCAAGCACCTGCATTCATTAGGAGAAGAATCAATCCTTTTCCTTCATGCAGAGATCCAAGCTCCCAAACAAAGCCCAAGCCTGCTGAGCTTTGTGGGACTGACAAAACATCTGCTGATGAAGTTTTAACAAACACTTTTGCTTTACTCACACTTTTCTCTTCCACATTCCAAAACACAACAGCCCCTTCCCTGTGAATTCAAGGAAAAACTTAAGTGTAATTATACTGTTTTAAATGTATTTCAATGCAATACTCAAATTGTACAGTGGCAATTTTTGTCATTGTGAATCATGAAACTTAATACTTATCTTCACAAAACCCACACAATAGTTACTTTTTAACCATACTTTAATGAGAAAAAAAAAAACCATGAGAAAGTAAGTTATTTTTTAACTATTTAAATCATTCTGATTTTTATTTTTAATCATTCTGATTGGACAGTTATTCCTTGAGTTTCATGAGGTAATATGATGCAATGATCTAGCAAGCTGCACTGCTTCTGTCACACCATTGCTGTTAGTACAATAACATTTTGGGCATGATTTATAGCTTACCTGAAGAAAAAAATTGTGCCAGGATCATCTTCTTTTGCAGATTTCTCAGTACCAATCACCAAAACATTTGCAGCATCTAGTTTGAAATAAATGAAAAATGTTGAAGAATTAGTCAAACTTCTAAACATGATAGCTATAAGCATATAATTCCAGTTTAACAGTTACATGCTAACATGTCAGCCAGTCCCATATTTTATTTTTCTGATGGAAATGCTTGCCAGGAAACAACTTCAGTATCAAACTACACTGCTTCTCTGAAGCGTCACGCTCGAGACAGACTCAGCCGCTATGCTGAGCTTCACCGGAATTTTTAGTTAATGAAATGTAACAGTTTTGAAGAACAAAAGACTTAAGGGAAAACTGATGCAGGGCATAGTAAATAACCAGGAACAGAATACAGACATGGACACGCAAAGTGAGTGAAGTTGCCTACAGTTGCAGAGAAACTACCATTCAAATCTGCTTGCCCAGAAGATCTTTCTCTTTTCTATATAGTAAGGGACTAATGTGCACTCAAATTGTGCTGACTTTGCCTGACAGTCAGAAACTTGAAAGCGCATACTCCCAAGACAGGACAGGGTTACACCTGCATTTTCCTTTCAGATCAGCAGCGTGCTTTTGAAACAAATCTTCCAGCCACCCTCATCTAATGCTTCTGATGCGCGCTGCAGAACAGTGTCAGAGTACACAAACTGGTTTTGTTGTTTTGGGGTTTTTTTTGCATTAAACTGAAAGAGGAGCTCCAAGAATGCACCTGTGGTACTCCAACCACTAAAGGGCACTTGTTACAAAGGACCAGACTTGAGCTAGCGTTAAGTAGAAAGCCTCAAAACTTACAAAATGTGGATGTTGGCTTCTCAAAACAGGGTTTTGCTTTTTTCCCCTACAGGTCTGCTCCACTGTACTACTCGCTAATATAGATAAAGCTTTAGAAGTCCTGATGTGGTTTTGACAAAAAAAGGTTACTTTCCAGCGTGACTCATTTTGTTGCAGAACTAGTGGAAGCTAGACCAGCAAAACCCCCTAATTCTATTATTAAGTGAGACTCTGCAAAGAAGAATTTGCAGGGCCTAACACCTAAGCCTTAAAAAGTTCAACCCCATTGCAGAAAGATCACAAGTCAAGTGACAAGGCATTAATTTCAGCCTGTGTACAAATTCCACCCTCTGCTTTACTGCTCAAGCCATAGAGGCCAGGTAGACTAAGGCAGCAGAGAGAGATGATTAAGTATCGGATATACTTTTGCTAATACCCGAATTGAGACCACATGGTTGGTCTGTATGTACTCCTTAAAGACTTTTCTTTCACTTGCTATTCCAGTTCAGAAACACATGATTTGATGAATCACTAGAGCAAGTTTTGGGTGTGCAATTTGAGTTCACCACGGAAGAAACATTTGCCTGCATTTTCTCATTTGTCCTTTCAAGTATCACCCTTATCTTTATCCGCTCCAGCCAAAACACACACAGTTAAAGAGAATTTGGTCCATTGTATGTGGTGGTACAGGATCTGCCTCTAAAATGTTTTTAAAGAGGTCAAAACCAAGAATAATGCTTAGGAAGAACACTACAAAGCAACAAATCCGCACAATAATTGCTGATTTAGATTTCTATGTGCTAATATTCTTCGATTTTCCAAGATTCAGTGTTTGAGTTGGTAACCAACCACTGCTACACACACAAGCCAACTACCACAATGCATCAGATCTGCTGGCACAATCCAACATCCCTTCACTAGTACTTCCTCCAAACTTTTGATAAACAGAGCATCTATTATGAGGAGTCAAAAACACACCATGAAGAAATGAAAGAATTGGCAAAACCCACGCTCCCAGGGTAAAATACCAGCAACAGCAACATTTACCTTACAATAATTCAGAGTCATGCTGGAGATTGTACAAAGTTTCTATCCCAAAGCCACGAAACCAGTGTTGGTTTTAATACAAAGAAACTACGAAGGAACATGAAGCCTCTACTCTACAGCACCTTGTCCTTCCATATTCATCTTTCTAAGCAAGGCGATCATTAGTAAATCTTGTGTTTGAAAGAGACCCGCTGGAGTATTATTGCACTTGGATTATTAAGTGTTTGAGAGGCAGACAGATACGCGATAACCTCTACTGAAATGCCCATAAACACTATCTGTCATTCTCTTAGCTTCATATAATCCGTTCATTCAAAGAAAAAAAAAAAAAGCATTCTACTGCCAACATATGAAAATCACAGCTGTTCTAGGGCATAAGGTTCCTTAAGCTATAAAAAGCTCCATTTGTTTTTCTCTTGTAGTATACTGCAGCTATTTCCAAGCCATACTTTCCCAAGTCTTCAGAGATAACTTTGTATGGAAACCAGAACCAATTATTTTGCTGAAACCTAGCCAAGTGAAGCATTCAACAATTGCTAAGATATATTTGGCCCAATTTAAAAAAAAAAAAAAGTATCAGCTGCATTCTCTTTACTAGAACTAAGCATTTATGCGTGTACCTTTTACATTTCACTCAGTCAGCAAGACACTCTCTTGCATGCCTCTTCCTCTCCAACTCTCAGTGATTTACATTAACAGAAATATGGGTATGGGAAGAAGATGCAACACTTCAAATTACAAAATTGTTTTGACAGCTGAAGCACTACGGTATCACACTACTGAAAGATGAACTAAAATAAAGAAAACTTTCAGAATTTTTTCCGTTAGCAAATTTCTATGGAAATTCTTTGTATCAGAAAATTCCCAAATTTATTTTTCCTGTATGCATCTAATTTTTCAATACTTTTAGTGTAATTGTAATTTTGGGAAAAATTATCAAAGGCTAACAGCAAGTGGTAGTTATATTGCTATTCTGAAAGGTTTAGTTGTGGGTTTTTTTAGGCAAATGGAATTTTAAAGCAAAGCAATATTTTTATAGGCAGTATGATATATTCCAGGGTATTACCAGAACAAGAATATATAAAGTTATAAAAATTATATACCTCACCCATATTTCATTTCCCAAGGTATAACATTGCTTTTAGTAAGTTGCAAAAATCTACCTCTAGGCAAACTTGTTATTTCAACATATCCATGTGAAGTCAGGTCATGACACAGATTACCAAGATGATATTCATCTGCTGTTGCAAAGGCTGTGCACTGCATCAGATTCTGTGCCAAAGGAATAAAGATTTGAGTTAGGGTAAGGCTGAAGCAAGATGTTCGTAAGACAACTGTCTGCCTCAAATTCGTTCGGAGTGACATTTATTCACTCTTTTCTACGATATCATTGCCATGCTGTCCACCTGGTGTACAAATACTAACGAGATTACTTGCTCCCTGTTAAGTGGGAAAGCAAATCACAGACTGAGATCAAACCAGGTGACATGAGTAAGTCACACCAAAAAACTTTGTGACAGAGCCAGAAAGTGAACCCTTCTTCCTTGAATGCCAAACGCTGTAGCAGTAGAACCACACTTGCTACTGCTCTCCCATCCTACAGCTTATGACATACTCAGCTGACCACTGAAATCAAAAGCACGACACCCCCGATATCAGCTTTAACACCTTTATTTTAAAGATAAATGGAGTTCAACTATCCCAGCCTGCTTACCAAACAGAAGCCCCAACTGCTAACATCATGTTCTTCCACACACAAAGCTCCCTGCCCAGGTAACTCCCAGGGTATAAGCCACTGCAACACTGCAGTACAGAAAGTCACACATCTTCTGGTCCAGCTGTAGGTGCTGCGGATGTACAGCATCCCTCCTGAGCTGAATCTTGCACTAACAGCGTGGTCTCAACTGACACTACAGTCGAACAGTATACAACAGCCAGAGCTTGTCTCCATATTCCACAATTTCCATGTTCAAACAAATAACTGGAAAAATGATACTGACTTGCGATGAGACTGACTCATGCATGGCAAAGAAATCAGAAAATCATCTGTGTAAAGATTTTCTTGATGAATCAAACAAGTCACAATAAACCGATGTACAAATTCTACTACTCATTTTAAGTGGGTATCTTTGTTCCGATACCACGCATGTCCCATGATAATGTTTTTCAGTACAATGGAGTGGAAGATATCCAGAAAGCAATGTGTCTTATTGCAGATCAGTCACTTCCCAGCTTTTTGTAACTAATACAAACGGGGATGTAACTAACAACAAATGAACAAAAGAACTGTACTCATCTGCAAGCATTTATACCCACAATACACTTCAACTTAGAAGTCCAAATTACATTCTCACAGCACTCATACACTATCAAACAGCAAGGCTTAAGAAGGGGTTCTACTCCTTGGGGGGCCCGTTACCAGCCATCAGAATCACCACCACACATTTAAACTTCTTTTTTAATGTTAACATTCTGTTATCACTTCCAAAGCTCTGCTTACACATCATCTTATTTCAGTGATCACTAACAGAAAATAAACTTTAAAAGTAACAATATTCAGTGAGCAATTTTGTAGGCGTATTTCCACGACTGTGCTACAAGGCTGAGTTAACAGTGTAACAGAACTGCATTTTCAGTTCCCTTGCTGCAGTACCTTTGAAAAGTTGCATTATCACAATTTCATCTGTACAAATCCATTCTCAATCTCTAAACTGCCAATGCAAATTATACATTTCGGATTCTTCCAGAAAGCCCTGGTTATTATAAGTACACATGCTCTGCCATGAAACTCTTCTGTCAAGAGTTAAGGGAACAAACTCTTATCTTCCAGCTAGTATACAATCTGAAAATCTCTATCCTGCTCTATGCTTCCCATAGTTTATTACACGTGCTATTGTTCATTTCAAGGCAGACGCACTACAGGACAGGCTTTCTGTCTTACTGCTGCAATTTTAGTTTCAACATAGCATTTCAACTTCACATTTAGTTAGAACCAGAAGTTTTCTGCTAATACTACATGCCTGAAATAGCATGTTTAGATATGCACTAGGTTTGGTTTGGTTTTGTTTGTTTGTTTGTTTGTTTTTACAATGTCCTGTTTCACTTAAACTTTTACTAAAATCTTGTTTGATGGAGAACATTTGGATTGGGTGTAATTTGGGATTAAGACACCTAAAATACATGTGTCCACAGGCACTCTACATATCTAAGCTCCCATGATAGTTGGTGGAGATATAGCCAAAAAGTCTATATACTCTAATGAGTGATTCAGCTAATCCTAAAACAGATGTGTTAACTGGCCAATCAACCTTAATGCCATGTTTTCTGCTACGTCACTTCCACTTGCAAACTTCAAAAAAACAGAATACGGAATCTGTACTGGTGCTAGAAAGAAACTCCAGCTACTCACCACCCTCCTCCTTTCTGCCTACAAGCTAGGGCTTCACTGAGAGTCTATTCAGAGCACCACAACAGCTAACCTCAGCAGTAGCCATCCTAAGTACCTCAACAACTCATTTCCCATATCATCATAGCCCCAACAACTATACAAGCTCACAGAACCCTAATTCTCCTTAGCCCACCCCTTCCACTTTAAGCATACAAAAATTTTTAAGAAAGAAAACCTGCGGGATGAACTTAAATCATCAGCTCACCATAGGAATCAGTCTTTATCTTAAGTACAGTAAATTCTATATCTTTACCTTAATTTCAAGCTTTTTCTCTACCATAAGGCTATAGCATTAAAAATTAGCTCAAAGGCTTTTCATGCCATCACAGCTTAGGAGGTTAACTAAACTGAGTAGTGGTACTACTCACTGAGGGACTGACTAAACCAGTTAACTGCTTTCAAGTAACTCTTCCACCTATCCCAAAAAACTGGTCTTATGACCATTTATCCCTGCTGGTGCTGAGCACTCTGCCTGTAAACAACACAGGAAGACCGGTGTTGGGGAGGGATGGGAAGGACCTCATTCATGGACTCTTCTGCAGGCCCTCCCAGACAGAAAACACCAGAGATCCTGGGGGTTCATCTAACTGAGAACCTTAGTAGTGGACCTAGAGCTAGTAGTGCCTCAAGGGGCAGATCGGGAAGGAGAGGACGCAGCGGCCTGCCCTGAGGCACCTGCCCTGGCAATAGGGTCTGCGTTACCAGAGGGCTCTTGGTTGCCTCCACACGTGTGCAGGCAAGATCAGCTTTTTTGTGACACCAGGATTTAGAGGAAACCAATGGTGTGCTGAAAAAAAAACCTCAAGGAGTCTCCATCTGCACTACTTCTATTATTCATCTTGCAGACATCAGCCACATCTTGAAGCTGTTTCTCTATACTACGTATCTGTAAGGAAATACACAAACAGGTTAAAAAAAAAAGCTTATTCCAAAATACTGTTAGCCTGCAGTCAAGGTGGCAGTCCGTCCGTACCCCTGGGGATGGGGCTATTTATCTGACAAAATCGCATGGGGTTCATTCAAAAATAGAAGATGTTTCTGTTAGGTCAGAGTTTATGTGATTTCTGGCACAGCATTTTGCCATGTGGAAGCTTCCTCAGAAAGTATATTACTTCAGTGTATCAGGAGAATTTTCTCCATTTCTTCACAATGGAAGAAAGTTAAAATAGCAGTGCATATTACTTGCACACATACCTATGAAAATATCAAAGAAAGAAACTGTTTGCATTCTATGCTGCCATTTAAAAGCCTCAGGAATCTAAAAAACCTGTCGCTTCAATTCACCCAACAACAAAAAGAAGCAACCTCTGAATGTATTGTCACAGCATGAACAACAAGCTTGAAACATTACATAGTGTTTCAGGACTAATATTCTTCACTTTCTTTCTTCAAAGCAATGGGAAAGTACAAGTGGGAACTAAACTGTCTATAATGGAGTCTTTGTGTTATGTTCATGCTCCTGCTCATCATACAAAATATTAAACAGAAGCTTAGATGACAAGAAGGCAAGCATTAAAACTTCGGTTTCTGTGCTCACGTTCAGTAGATCATGTAACAGACATATTTTGCAATGTGCAAGCTACTTCTGAAAGCACAATACTTGTTTCAGTCTCATCAATAATACTATTTTATTAACAACACTCTGGAACTCAGTGGTGGTTGTAGCTCGAGAACAGTAACACTTCTGACACCAGGATTTTCCTTGGACATCTTTTATTCAAGTATGCTTAAGGTCTGCCTTGGCTAGTACTGAGGCTTGCAAAGAACTATCTTAAGGAGGTTAAAATTGTTCTTAATGGATTTCATCTTTGCACTTATCTTCCCTCCACTTCTGTTTACACACTGCTAGTGAATCTCCATTTTATGTTCAAAATACCAGACAAACTAGTTTCTATCAAGCTTGTTTCTCTTTGCAGAGCTCCAACCTCTTTGTAGCCACACTAGGGTAAATAACGAAATCCTCCTCACCAAAAAAACCATGTTAATTTCATTAAAATGTTAACGTAAACCCAAATATGAATCCAAATTACATTGCTGAAGTTTCCTTAATATTATACAGACTGTAAATTTTATACTTTACCTCCATGTCTGACAGCAGTGGCTGGTTAGTTCTGGATGGCTGCTTGGTCCTTGGTGCCTTCGGTGGCCTTTTAACTGGCTGGTTACTGTGTTTTGGAATAATTTTACCAGTTGATACAACCGAGTAAAATCTTGATGAGATGTTCCTAAGCTTTTTAATACGCTCTGTATTGAGCTTGTAGTTTTCCATCGTCGCCACACCAACACGTTTCCAGAATGGAAAGAAAAAATCCCCACTCTGGTAATAAACTTTTTTTCCCAAAGCCGATAAATTTCCTTGGAGCAATTGCCAATTCTTGACTTGCACCCACCGACTTGTCAAACAAGGGGAAGCAGTTTTCAGAGCATACAAATTCCAAGACTTTGCTGTTCTGTCAGCTTCATTATCCAGCTTTGATAGTGGACGTCCAGTTTTATCAAAGCTTTGGCACTGGCATACTGTTGTTAAAGTGTGGAAAGATCTAGTCTGAAGGTGTAGAAGTTTCAGTCTCATTGCTTCCTTCAGAACTGTATTTAAAACAAACACACAAAAACATCCATCAATGCTTTGGAAGGAAAGAGCATTATTTTCCCCTTATCTAAAAGGTGACCCGTACTCCTTTTGCATGTATTAGTACTCCTAAGCACATAAACATTGGTGGGACTAAACAGCTTTTTTTCAATGCTATGGAAATACTCTAATTAAGATCAAATGACATTATTGAGCTGTATGCTTGCAACACATGGTGAAACAATAGAATTGGTTGCTATGTCAATATGCAAGCAGGCATCTTTCCCCTCTGTTGCTCATTCTGTGCAGCAGTCGCACTCTCAGTAACCCCACTGACAAAATTACTCATGAGCCAGCACACACCTTGAGGAGGACATCAGACTCTGTGAAGCATTATTTTATACACAATAAAAACAACAATTAAATTACTGTGGGCTGGTATGGGAATGTCACCTACAGAATACACACACTGATCAGCATCAGCCCAAACTGCTGTATTGCAAACAGCCAAGCAGAGATCCAGCTCCGTTTGTCTGTCTTGACTAGAGCGAGAGCCGAGTCAATCAGGTTATGGTCTTGATCCTGCTAGTACATACTGGTGCAACAGGGACCACAAGGTCTGCTTGCAGAACTGCCTGTGCTGACAGAAACACGATAGTGTCCTTATTCTGTTATTCCAGACTAAGAGCAAGCGTATTATATTCATGCTGCGTTGTACAAGCTAATCAAATAAACTTTAAAAGTATTCATGGGCAGTAGACTGAATACCTCAGTGCTTGTGTTTCACTCGCTGAAAATTCGCAGTGTCAAGTCCCTGCTCCCATCTGCTTTTATTAACCAAGAGTATTTCCCTCGTGACAGAAAATCCATCTTCAGCAAGTTATTAACAAAAAAAAAGGACATTAAGTTGTACAGTTTGAAAAAAAATGCCGGAGTATTTTTCGAAAACTGTGTAAAGAAGGATCTTCAATACCACCTAAACATTTAACATCATAGTTCAAATAAGCATTTTCTTGTGGGAACAAATCATTGTACGCTGACTGGAACAAGCCCTCCACCCTGACAAGGATACCTAGATGCTAGCACAATACACATACAAGTTGAAATAAACTAAAACCAAACCTCACCCTGACATAACTTAACGCAAGGGGAGCACACTAATTCTAGTGAAAGCAGCATGCAATTCTACCAAAAAAAAAAAAAGGACATAAAATACCTTTAGGCTATCACAGAGTCAGTAATTGATATTGGGCATAATTTTATATGCTCTTCACTTGTAGCTTTTTGCCCAATTTGTAAGTCTGTTATTTGCATACTTATTAGAATAAACTAATTATTATTATCATTTTAAACTTGTCCTGTATTTAAAAAGCGACCCAGAAGACTCTGCCCAGGGCAAGGCCTGTTACCTCTGGATAATCAAGAGAGCTGAAGAACTCAGCAACTGCAACCCAAGGCAGTCGAGAGCCAGGGCAAGGGGAGAAGCTTCCAGAAGCACAGGGTAATTAGTGGAAAGAGGCTCACAAATGCCGGGCAGATCCGTACCTCCCTAGCCAACAAAACCTAGTGTTGAACCACGGTGATCCCAGGGGTGATTTTTCAACTGTGCGGGCTTACAGCAAGTGACAAGGAAGTGGTGATGGTACAGACTAAATTCCACCGAGGGGCCTTAAGGCCAGATTTGCTGCAGCAGCAGAGGCACCTAGCCAGGAAGTGCGGAACAGAGCAATCCGGGAAGGAAGTGGGACAACGAGCTACCAACAGGAAAAAAGCAGGCGCCATCTCCGAGCAGCAGGAAGAAATCTGCCCTGTCATTTTCCAGCGTCTCTTTAATACGAGACACACTTTGTTCACGCCCACTGCCTTTCTGCATGGGAGTCCAACCTTACTGCGGCACAGCCAGCAAGATGTACGGATAAGCCGGGCCCGCTCCGCCGGCGGGTGGACAGACCAGACCAGACCAGACCAGGCCAGGCCGGCCCGGCCCGGCCCCCCCCGGACGCTGCGGATCCCGCCGCCGACACTCTGCACCTTCCCAGCTCTCTCCCCGCCCCTGAGGGAAACAACCC
>JAVKLA010000081.1:32063682-32082852 GCA_034782735.1 Sagittarius serpentarius | reverse complement strand
GTTCCCCTCCCCCCACCCTCCCCCCCTACTCCCCCACCCCCGGCCGGGGAGCGGCTGCTTTCGGGCGCCGCACCCCTCGGTTGGGGCCTCTGGCCTAGCGGTGGGCGCCGGGCGGGGCCAGTTCTCACTCCTGCGGGCGGGGGCGGCCTCGCCGGGAGGCGGCGCTGCGGGCGCTGTGCTGCCGGCTCCGCAGGGGCGGGCGGCCATCCCTGCTTGTTAGTGAGCGGGAATGGTGGGAGGGTGGCTGTTCGGCAGCGGGTAAGGGTTCAGTTCGGAGTCCCTGAGGGCGGGGCTCCGGCTGACGGGATAGAAACCTCGAGGTCAGAGTCGTTCCTGGGGCTGGGTTCGAGCTCTCTGCGGGGCGGGTCACGCTTTGCTCGTTGTCCCTCTCGCCTGTAGACAGCGTCTGGGGAAAACGTGAAGGAAGTGTGTAGTGGAGAGCAAGTAGTGTGGATTTTCTTGTTGATACAAGATACACTATAAACGAATCTCTGTGCTTCTAATTTTAAATTTTCTTGATGTCACATCTGCGTAACTGAGCAGTTAGAGAATGCATTTTAGCCTGGAATTAACTGTAATTTTCACTCTTTTGGCAGGGCTGGTCATTTAGCACTTTCTTCCCTGAAAAGACTGCCGTTAATCTTTTTCTTCAAAAGTAGACCCAAGAACCTGACCAGTCTGAGATTTTTGTTTGTTTGGTTTTTATTGGTGTCTGCTGCTTTAAAGGCACATAAAATTGCTTTTAAGACTGTCGTGGTTTAACCCCAGCTAGCAGTGAAGCACCACGCAGCCGCTCACTCACTGCCCCCCCTCTCCCCCCCACAGCAGGATGCGGGGAAGAGAACTGGAAGGGTAAAAGTGAGAAAACTCGTGAGTTGAGATAAGAACAGTTTAATAATTGAAATAAAATAGTAATCATAATAATTCAGAATGAAAATAACAAAGAGAGAAATAAAACCCAAGCAAAACAAGTGATGCAAATGATAACAATGGCTCACCACCAACCGACTGATGCCCAGCCAGTCCCCGAGCAGGGGGCACCCCCCACCCCCCCCCAATCTCCCCCCAGCTTTCTATGCTGAGCATGACACCATATGGTCTGGAATATCCCTTGGGTGAGTTGGGGTCAGCTGTCCCAGCTGTGTCCCTTCCCAAATCCTTGTGCCCTCCCAGCCTCCTTGCTGGTGGGGCGGGGTGAGAAGCAGAAAAGGCCTTGATGCTGTGCAAGCACTGCTCAGCAATAATGAAAACATCTCTGTATTATCAGCCCTGTTTCCAGGACAAATCCAAAACATCGCCCCATACCAGCTGCTATGAAGAAAATTACCTCTATCCCAGCCAAAACTAGCAGAAAGACCTTGCATTTATTTTAAAAAATAGAAGATGCTTCATCATTTTCGCTCAATAAAATTTGGATCCTCTCCTTTTTAGATCCTTTGCATATTTCACAATTAAAGACAGACTGCCCCAGATCCTCACAAGAGTTATTGATACTCTGCATCGACATAAAAATGAATTTTTTGAAGAACATGGTGAGGTAAGAGTAAGGTCTCTTTTTGCCTGAGATTTTTTTTCCTCCCTAACCCTTGAGACCCCTTCTCTGCCTTGTTTTTACTGGTTTCTTACTACAGTCATTACTTGTCTGTCTTAATCTTTTCATCTGTTGTGTTTTTTTTCTCTATCATCTCTTTCTTGTAGCTATTTTTCATTAATTTTACAACTCGCCTTTCTGTCTAACCTTTTTCTGATCTATCTGTTCTGCAACTGCTTTACTTTCTCAGGTTTTTGCGTTGATGCAGTGTTTAATAGACCGTGGCATCTTCTCAACATGGCAGCGTTTCAGTACTCTGTTCCCCCCTAATAAGCAAAAAGTCCAATCTAAAAAGACGTCCCATGTGCGATTCATTTTAGGATGTTAGGTGTAAAATGAGTTTCATTCACCAAAATGTGTTTGGTTGAATCAAGCTCTGATTTATCAGGGACTCGTATTTGGCAATTAAAACTTATCACTTGCATCTTTCATGAAAAATTGATGTGTGTCTCTACAGGAATAAATGTTCAGAATAGGTACTTTTGTTCTCCACTTATTTCAGAAGGGTGTTGAAGCAGAGAAGAGAGCTATATCTTTCCTTTCCAAACTGCGGAATGAACTGCAAACAGACAAACCAGTGACCCCTTTAGAAGATGAGCTGCCTGATGCTGCACTGTGGAACCAATACCTCGACTACCAACGAAATTTATCAAATGGAAATGGAGGACCAAGTTGGTTTCAGTCCCCTTGGTTATATGTAGAGTGTTACATGTATCGAAGAATTCATGCAGCATTAGCACAGAAGTAAGTATTTAGTAGCTTGGTATACCACTCCGCAAAACATTATTCATTCCCATTTTTATTTTAGGAGAAAGGAAGACAGCTGGGGAGTAAGGTAAAGGAAAATCTTAAGCTTTTACCATATTCCTTTTCCCTCATCTTGCATGCACCTCAGATTTAAAATGAATCCTTTTTCTTCTTCCATGCAGCAGAATTTAAAGCTTATTGGATTTTTTTATGCTTCAGTTTCTGTGTCTTGGTCTACAGGAAAACTCTTAAGCTTGACTGTATAGCTTGACCTTCTTGCAGACTAATGTGCGTTGAGGTATGAAAGTTATTTCACACTTCTAGAAGGTTTGTTAGTCTAGGATTCTCTCTTAAGATAGACGTTAGCCTAAGACACAGAATGCAAGAGCCGCTAATCTGTTGGGCATTTTGACTTGTTCTGCTGCTCGAAATCTGAAGTTACCAGTTGAGAACTGTTTCGTATAGCAGTAGACCCAGCTTAAGCAGCCCCTGTTCATTCTACACCACCTTCTTAGTTACAGCAGTGTTTGCAGACCATATGTTGCACTGAACTTTGGGAGCTGATCCTGGTTAAAAATAACTTGGCAGGAAAAACTTGTTGTGCTGGTACTGTGGAGGGGTGCCAGTACAATGTAATGGGGTAGGAATGAACAGTCTAAGTTCCTGCTGCTGCCAAAAAAAATGGAAAGCTCCACACATACAGCATTTGCCCTTAGTATTACAGAGGCGCAAACACAGTAATGGGACTGTTTCTACTGGTATATTTAATAATTTGAACTCTTGTAGCAAAAACTTCAAATGTGAGAGGGATCTGCTAGATTGCACTTAAAAAACTGAGCAGATACTTTTCATTAGTAAGCTTTAAGTTTCTTGATCTCCATTATTAAGCTGCTCTGAAGCATGTTTGGATGGATGCTCTGTCATTTGTCAAAAGGTGTACGTGCAAATATGCCTCATAATAGATGAGTCTATATTTCTTGCATGTTACAAGAACCGAATTGTTTTGTCATCTTTGTCATGTTAATTTTCTAAAGTCCTAGTTAAAAACTTTCATAAGAATAACTTCATATCACTGTAAGAGACTTCGGTGAGGGAACTACACTTCAGCACACACAAACACGCTTAAAATTGGGCCAGCAATTCACTACGTTAGTTCACTTGTACATTACAGTTTTAAGTTTCTCTATCTGAAGACTGGAGTTCAGAACTGTCACTGTATGTGCAGTTCCCAGAACTGTTGTGGCTGAGCACTTGTTTGCTTTCAGAACATACTGCTAGAAATACAAAGAAAGACATACTGTCTGTTTTAGCGAGATATGATATCAGGCTGTTGTTGAGATGTGTGAAAATCTAACTAGGGCCCATAGTCTGGCCTAAAAAAAGCTGAGCTTCGAGCTTGCATTTCAGGTGTGTTTCATGTGCTGTCATGGAAAATGTGGCAAGTATGTCAATATATTTGTTCTCCTTCTATCTTTAGCCCACCTATTGACAACTTTGATGTATTCAAGGAAGGAAAGGCTCAAAATTTCTTTGAATCCCAAGAGGCTGTTATTGCCTTATGCACTTACTTTCAGGAACTTCTTAAAAACATCAAGGACCTAGACGAAAACCAACTTCAGGAGGAACTTTTTAAGCTATTGCAGGTAAACTGGTAGTGCTTAACATAAGAATTTTAAAATCTCTCTCCTGTGTAACAAACAAAAACTTGAGGTTATAAAATCTGAACTTCATATGGAAATTAGAATACAGCTCTTTTGTTTGTAAAAATGTGATGAAATCCTGACAGCCATGCTGTATTGCTGCTACGCTGGAAATATTTAAGTTTTCATTACTTGTATTAAATGTGGCATTTTCATTATACTGCAGTTCTTCACTGTGTGTTTGAAAAGCCAGCTGATTCTCCCTCAAAACCAGTATCTCTAAAAAATCTTAAGTCAAGTTCCAGATGGCCTTTTTGGTTTTTAACTATAAAATTTTAAAACAGTTCATTTTATTGACACTCTAAAAATTTTTAGATTTCTTTGGGAAGAAAGTTAGAAGTCAGTTTGGGCCAGAAGTGGTTTAAAAGCTTTATAACTGCATTATTCTTGGAAAATAATGCCTTTGGGTAGAATACAAAATATCACAGGATTACAAATAAGTCCATTAGCTGGCAACAGTGCCCTCCAGGTATGTGATGACTCTTTAAAAAGACCTCATTAGTGTGTACTTAAAATACAAGTTCTTACTTGGCTGCATGTAATAAAAAAATAAACCTGCTTTTATTACTCCTTTTTCTGTCTTCCCACTGATGTTTTCTGGAATTACAGTATGGGAGAGTATTTGTGTTTTAAGCTTTGCGATCAGTGTATTTATATTGATCTAAATCTTGCATCTTTGTCCCTTCTAATGCATGTTTCTGATGCCTGCATAAATACACAGCATTGTTTGGTTTCCCCTGCAAAATCTTACCTATATTAAGATTTCTTACAAGAAGCTGAATTTTATTAAAGCTTGGAGGAAAATGTGGAGTTAAATGTTGCTAAAACAAAAACAAACAAAATCTTTAGTGTATGTGAAGCATAGAATGTTACTACAGTGAGACTTAGCAAATGGTTTTTTTTTTTCCTCCTTCTAGGTGTCATTGTGGGGCAATAAGTGTGACCTTTCTTTTTCAGCTGGTGAAGACAGCTCTCAGAAATCTAGCCCTTTACAATCCCTGGAAAACATGATACCTTACATCTTAGTGAATGACATGGAAAAACTTTGGTTGCTACTTGTAAATGCCAAAAAAAAAAATTCAGAAAAAAGTAATGTTAGAGTTGACATAATCCTGGATAATGCCGGATTTGAACTTGTAAGTGATCTTGTGTTGGCTGACTTTCTGTTATCATCAAAGCTAGCTGATGAAGTCCATTTTCATGGAAAAAGTATTCCATGGTATGTGTCAGATACCACAAAGCATGATTTTAACTGGACTATTAAACAACTGCAGTCGTCTAATCATATGTGGATGTCTAGATGTGGGATAAACTGGGAGGGCAATTTGAAAAAGAGAGTTTGGGTTTACCGTGATCACATGTTTTGGACTTTGCCGCATGACTTTTCCAGTATGGCTGAAGTTGCTCCTGACTTGTATGCTGATCTACAGAAGTCAAACTTGCTTCTTTTCAAAGGTGATCTAAACTATAGAAAATTAACAGGAGACAGAAAATGGGAATATACTGTTCCGTTTCATCAAGCCTTGAACAAGTTTCATCCCGCGCCTCTCTGCAGCTTGAGAACACTGAAATCTGACACTCAGGCTGGCCTAAAACCTGGACAAGGTGAACAAATTCAGGCTTCTGAACCTGAATGGATGGTAAATGGGAAATATGGGGTAGTTCAGTTTGATGCTGCTCTCTAGTTAAATAGTTCCTAATATTCTGAAAGAGAGATTTGGTCTGAGTTGTAACTGCTTTCTCTGTTCCATGCTTGTCTTCAGCAAAGATTCTTTTTGCTTGCACTTTTTCCTCCCAAGTGATGTGTTGGTTTTGTTCCACAAAAGACCTTAATGTTGTGCAAAAGTTTACAGACTGTCTTTGTATACATAAATCAATCTGCATTTCAGTATATTGTGTTTTCCTAATGTCCAGTGCCAGCAGATGTTTAAGATGAACGTTTAGTTGTCCGTAATATTTTACTCTTTATCAGTGGGTATGAGAGTTTGTGGCTAACAAGTGAAAAATCTGCTTCAGAAACCATTTCCTCAATCCCACATTAGCGTGTATTTACTTATTTCAGGATTTGTGCTCCACGTGCCATGCATTGCATGAAAGTTCACATTTTAGAGAATGCACAAATTAGTTCCAGATAGATTCTTTGCAACCCACTGCAGGATTGTATTTTAAAACTGTTTGAAAATTGAGTTGACTTCTACCAAGACTTTATTACATAATTTGTTTTTTACTTGCTTCTTGTGTCCGTGGACAAATAACTTTTGATGCTTTGAGTATAGTTTGCTGTACATTAAGAGTTCTTGGGTGATACCTTGTAAATATTAATTTAGAATTTGAAAATTAAATTTTAATTTTAAAATACAAGTGAATGTTGCTAGCCAGTTTGACTCCAGGAGGGGAGTTGTCCCATCTGGTAGGAAGGTTAGTAGGAGAATTTTAATACAGAAGATATTGTTTATCGAAGAACCTCTACCAAGAAAAAGCACACAACCCACCGTGCCCCCAACCAAACAAACCAGCCAACCCAACCAGTTACATTAATTGCATTTTAGATGTAATACAGATTTGAATTAAAGGTGGCCTGTCAGCAGTGTTTGTGGTTCAAGCACTGCTGCCTCTTTCCATTGTGATAATTCCCTTTATTTGTCAAATGTATTTGTTTTTTTTTTCAGAAGGATGTCATAATTTTCATAGCAGAAACACAACCCCAGTTGCACTGAGAAGTATATGCTAGAGAAGCATGCGCCATACGGGTTGCTGCTAATGGGAGTTGTTAGATGCCCACTTCTTCTCTTCTACACTGGTCTCAAATTACTCAGAATTTTTGGGAAAATTTAGGGATGGTTTAGTGTTTTTTCAGAGTGAAGTGAAAGTGGAAATGCATTGTCCATTTATAATGGAAAAATTAAAAATAGAGTCTGTCGAGTCTTAAAGTACTTCCATGGTTTGAAATAGGGCCTTTGACAGGGGACTAATTTAATGCCAGTGATAACCACAGGTTTGTTAGAAAATGGTGGCAGAATTACCCATGGAGTCTGACTGGATTATGCTTTTGTCTAGAGCTGCTAAAATGAGATGAACTTGCCCCTGGTAGACCCGGTGGCTATGTTATAGAGAACAAGTAGACAGTAGAGAAACTTCATTTTCCATTTTATGTATGTCTTAGTGAAAAGGAGGGCACAGAAGTGGCCTTATTTGAGTACATTCTGGAAGTGGTGCTACGGCAAGGGAATTAGAATGACTGTGTGGTAGAAAGCAGAGTTAGAAAGACTTTTGCACTTCTGATTAACATAAGACAAGGGTAAGCTTTGGCAGGCCTAAAGAAGTGGGAGGGGGAAGATGGGGCAGTATTTTGTACCTATTTCTGGCTTTGAAAATGAAGCTCAATTCCCCTTCTGGTCAGTGAAATCACTGGCAAAGCGTGTCTTCTGAAGTGGGGAGAATCAGCTACTGCTTATTCATAGAATCACAGAAGGGTTTGGGTTGGAAGGAACCTTAAAGATCACCTTGTTCCAACCCCCCTGCCATGGACAGGGACACCTTCCATTAGACCAGGCTGCTCAAAGCCCCATCCAACCTGGACTTGAACACTGCCAGGGAAGGGGCATCCACAGCTTCTCTGAGCAACCTGTTCTAGTGCCTCACGACCTCACAGTGAAGAGCTTCTTCCTTACATCTAATCTAAATCTACCCTCTTTCAGTTTAAAGCCATTCATTACCCTTTGTCCTATCACTGCCATGCCCTTGTACAAAGTCCCTCCCCATCTTTCCTGTGGGTCCCGTTTAGGTACTGGAAGGCTGCTATAAGGTCTCCCCGGAGCCTTCTCCAGGCTGAACAACCCTGACTGTTTTAGCCTTTCCTCATAGGAGAGGTGCTCCAGCCCCCTGATCATCTTCGTGGCCCTCCTCTGGACCCACTCATGCAGATCCATGTCTTTCTTACGCTGGGGGACCCAGAGCTGAACGTAGTACTGCAGATGGGGTCTCAAGAGGGTGGAGTAGAGGGGGAGGATCACTTCCTTCAACCTGCTGGTCACGCTTCTTTGGATGCAGCCCAGGATCTGGTTGGCTTTCTGGGCTGCAGACACACCTTGCTGGGTCATGTTGAGCTTCTTGTCAACCAACACTCCGAAGTCCTTCTCCGCAGGGCTGCGCTCAATAGTCTGTTCATACAATAAAGATCTATACAGTGGATAAATATGCTCTGACTGCTGATGACTTTGATTATTTGTGTTTGCGTTCTTCTTCTTACATTTGAAAATATATTAACGTTTCAAAGTTGTAAGGTCAAGTATTCAAAAACTAAGATGCTAGGAATTGCAGGAGGCACTGCGATATTGTAGGTGGGGTTCTACTTTTGAGACCTGGGTTTAGTCTTCTCATCTCCTTTGTATCTCTGTCTTGGCACTCCTAAAGGATGAATTCGTGCTTATCCTTAGGCACCTGATTAAACTGCATAAATTAGAAATCCAGTCGAGAGCTGAAGGTCAGACTGCTGAAGGTCTCTGCCTGGAGAGAGCTCGGGGGGAGTCTGGCTTTGGTGCTTTGATCAAGTACACAAATGACATGATGAATCTGGGCACTGGGGCCTCAGTTTTTCATCTCTGAAAATGCTGTTAACTTGTTTCGAATGCCCTTTGAAGCAACAACTTTGGGTCAAGAACAGAGGCATGGAAGTTGTAGAATACGTGCAATGAAAACTTCCCACCTTGTTCAGAGAGTCAAAATGATTAGGGGAAGAAATCTGCTTTGCCTGTGGGCAGATTGTTTGTAAGGTGCTGACTTAATTTGCTGGAGAGGTTTAAAAGTGTGCAATGGACAAGAAAAGAAGGGATTGTTTCACTGTTGAGGTCACCCTTGAGGAATAGATTTGCCTCTTACACAATCCTTACACATGCTGAGAAACTTGGTTTCATTTTTCACTGGTTGTTAATCTGTCTCTCTGTGCCCAGGTTGCTTTCAGGCTGTTACTTCCGGGAATTCACAGTGCAGATGAGTGAAAATTAATATTCTGAAGTTACGATAAATAGAATCCTACAAAATGCTAAATCGCTTAGGTGATGCAGGAGAATCGTCTCATTGGAGATTGTTGCATTCATGTTTGTGAGGAAGTAGGGTGGTGATTTTATGAGTACTGTAAAACGTGTAATTCTTAGATTAGCATTTGAATGCTAATGTAAGACGTGATGTCATGCTGGGGAAAAAAAAAGAAATAAATTAGTTCTATTCTCCAGTTTATGAGGTGAGCACTTTTCATCTTGTGCCTCAAAGAGAAGTTTATATGGTAATACAGAGTGTGACTACATAGTTACGTGAGGAATGCACAGCCGTAACTTCCAAATCCTTAATTGCTTGACTTCTATAGCTGTAATTGCAAAGTGCTGTCTGTAGACAGACCTGAATATGCAGCATACTTTTCTGTTTATTGGTTGGCCATATTTTTGTAAAATTTGGATTGACTCTATGCAAAAAAAAATACGGTGCTGTAATGCCAGTGTTCTATTTTTCCATGCCACAAAGAAGTAGTGAAGACAGATACTGTGAAGAGGCTCTGTGCTCTGCTGTTGGGTTAGGTACGGTTTAGTTGAAAACAGGAAATGCTTCTGTAGATACTCAGCATTATTTACTTGTGTATGAAATGCCAGCATGTGCCTACTGCATTTAGGTGTAATTTACTGTTACGCAACGTTAAGTATATGTTACAACCATAGCATATGCTATAATATAGCATAATTTTTTTTCTTAAGTATTCAAGAAAATTGCTTCTGTACATCCGTGTTACATACAACTGATTGCCCAAAATGCTCGTACAGCATAACTCACAAGCTACTGGTTTGTATACCCAAATTCCTGAGATTTTCATTTCATGTGCCACTTGAATATTTATAGCAAAAACAAGGGCATTTTCAGTAATTCTGAGGACCACAACAGACCAATGTCTTTTGACTTCTATTTTTTTATTTTAGCTTTTGAGCACCTGTATTTGTAAATCAGTTTTTGATAGCATGTTTTGCATTTGTGATGAAACAGGAGGACAAGTAACGTCACAGGCACAGTGAAAGCCTGACATACATCTGTCTGAATGCTTGATAATTCATTAGATAAGATACTTACAATAATTCCATATGTATATAAGGCTTCTTAAAAAAATTGATGTGGAAAAGAACTTGATTGTATGACTGGAAACTGTTGCAAGAATATTGAAATAAATTATATAATTTTGTGCAAAAGTCAAACATCATTATACTATTTCAGCGGCTGGGAAAGCCAGCTTAAAATAATTCAGGTCTCAGTTCCTCAAGTTTTTTTCTCTGCAACAGATTTCATGCAAAAACCTGTAAAGCATATTTGTCCAATGAGGTTTTGAAATATATAGATGCAAGAGACGGTTATCATGAAATGTTCCTCTTCATCAAGACAGGGCAGTATTAGGGAAGTTTCTACCTTGTTGCTCTACCACTATTCTTGTTCAAATTTCATAACCTTAAAAACCATTGAGAATCTCTTAAAATGTATCTGGTAATTGCTTATTAAGGTTGGTGCAGCTGATGATGTCATTACCAGGATCACTTCCCAATCTGATAGGTGCTCCATGTGATCTCAGCAAAAATGGAAATATTTTAGTGTTACACTTGCTGCAACTAAAATATTTCCAAATCACTTGTGTTACACACCTTACTTATGTCCCATAAACCCTAAGTATTGTTGTTGAAATAGTTCCTTTGAAGTTCATACTGTATTTGCATTCATGGTTGAACTACTTAACTGCTTGTTCCATGTGAAGTGTCAGACAGCATAGGAAAAAAGTTCACGCTATTGCATGAAAATTACCACATGAAATGTTATCAATCTGAAAAAACCTAAATCATGTCTAAAATACAAATTCCAAAATGGAGTTTTGTACAGCATTGTTAGGTTTTTTTCATTAAACAGTTTGTTTACTTACAAGCCTTTTGTTTAATTATTAAATTACAGAACAAAAGTTTGGGACGATTTTTACTTAAAGCAAAAATATAAGTTCCAAATCACTTAAGACTTACCTAGGGATTTTAAAATAAAACTGTGAAAATGTGCTGGTTAAAATGGTCCTTTTATTTCTTTCCAGTATGGCAGTGGCAGAAAGCATGTGGGGAAAAACATTTCCTATACCATGGACTGTTTATGTTTTCGTGTTTGGTTGTGGGTTTTTTTTCCTAAAACAGGTTTTCAAAACTTCTGTGAATTTTTATTCTAGCTGGTACAGAAAGATTTCTATTTCTATCAGCCCTGGAAATAAAAAGGCCAGTTAAATAAATTTATATAGATGAATTAATCCACATTCTGTCTCAGCTTTACAGTTGAGAATTCTGCAGATATATTGTGAGAAGGGTTTTTATTTACACTTCTTGAGGTTTGGCTCATTTGGCTTTGTTTCCACGGGGAAAGAAATGCAAAATGTCATATTATGATCATATACAATGAATAAACATATTCAGTACTGGTATGCTGCTTTTGGTTTATCACTTTTCAGTAAGCTAAATAATCATAGTCTTTCAAACTGCCTGTGAAGAAAAATTCTCATGTTTGTAGGAATTTCTTTTATCTTTCCCGGGATTCCACTTACTTCTTCCAAGTCTTTAATGAAGTAAAAGATTAAAAGCTGAGCAGACTAAGATAAGCTATATCAAGGTATATGTTAAGGGCTTTTTCATTTGGTTCCTGAATGTTAACTAATTGATTACTCTCATGCTATCATGGTAAGGCTGATGCTTTCTAAGTGACTATAATTGATAAAGGGCTTGATAATAGAGTTAGTTGTATCTTCCAATGTGCAGTCTGCACTGAGTTTTGCCTGCACCTGTGGTATTTCGCTCGGGGATTAATTTTAAAGGAGGACTTGGTACCAAATGTGGAGATACAGTGCCTGACACCTAGGCAAATGGATGATGGAACAGAGGCAGAAGGCATCCAGGCCTCCTGTTCCGTGTAAGAAAATGGCTGTACAGAAACCCTGTCTATTCAGTGCAATGCTGCCTAATGCTGGCACAAGGTGCAGGAACATCTCCGGACTCTCACCCCTGCAGTTCAGGCACCTGCAGAGAAAGGCTTTCTGCCCCCTTACCTCTTAACATACAGAATACTATGGCGGAGGTCATCGCATAGAGTTTCCTTGAAATAGTTGAGCAAGGCTCGATCTTTAAAATGCTTGTGTGTATTAAAATAACACAGCAGAGAAGGACCTGCAAACTGGTAAATCCATGCTTTCCTTCGGTGGTGTGTATAGAAAAGTTGTTCAGGAAACTGAGAATGGGCTTTTAACAGCCATCGTTGACCTGGAATAGGTTTCAGCTCTTATCTCCCACTTTCCAAGAAAATGTCTTAGCTGTTATAGATCAGGAAATGTACTGGGTTCTGGTCCTAGATGGCTTATATACTTACAGAATCGTTATTTTGGTCTAAGATCCATGTTTGTAAAATATAAAACAATTCTGGAAAAAGGGCTGGGGTCCAGGAGTGCCCACTCAAGCTGGCTGAAGGATCCCTTCACCTGGTCTTCCCTTCGTCCAGTGACTCATCTTACCTGTATAACGGCCCTATTTCAATGCAGGGAGTATGTGTACCCATGGCCGAAGGTTAGGGAATGAGGAGACAGATAAAGTTCAAATTCCTCCAGGCAGAGAAGGGCCTACAACTTGCTGCAAGGGCTCTAGTATCTTTATATGAACAAAAAGTATCCCTATTTCTCTGTAAATGGCTATGTTCTTGATTTCAAGCAATCCTGAATTAGAGCTTCGCTTGAACGCCTTTGGGATGGGTTGGATGTGCAGCTTGGACTGCGTCGGTGGCGTTGGATTTGGCCCTTAGCAGTTTTGCTGCTACTTTTCTGGATCGTGGTGGAGTATTGGCAGGAGCTAGCTGCCCAGTGCAAACCAGGGAGTTTCCATACATACGTGAAAACCTAAGTTCCACATACAGAGTTTAGACTTTCTAAGATTTTATATCTGGTTTAAGTTCACCAAACTGAAAGTGACCTACTATGTTGGCAGCAGCTTTCAAAGAAGAAACTCTTAGATTTTCAAAGAAAATAATTCTTTTAAAGTGTCCTGACTTTCTTTTTTTTTCACTTGTGTTTTGGTAGCTGCAAGTATAATTTAACGGAATTTTTTGCCTTTGCTTTCATTTAACATTGTGCACTTACTGCTGATGTCCTTGAGCTGGACAGCAGCTGTGCAAAGTGTTTTATTCTGTGTCCTCTCTCTCCTATGTTTCCATACATAAGATAGAGATACGTTAGTCTGTGCATAAAGTATTTTTAACCAAATATTTGCTTACATGGACGTTATCTTAGTACACCTCTTGTTACTCCCTTACTAAAACATAGTTTGTATTTTGGGCATAACGCTTGAATTTACAGGTAAAGAAGTTCAACTGTAATTTTCAAAACTTCCAAATATATTCTTTGGGAAGTGTAAGTACAGTGTTTATTACACCATGAAGCTTTGAATTTTCCTTATTGCTGTTTGCTTTGTGTTTCAGAATTAACTTTTTTGTTTCAGTCCATGGTTATTATGCCCTTACAAGATAAGAAGGCGTCTAGTAACGCTATCATAAAAATGTTTGGTTACGTCTTTGTCATCCAAAGATATTTGGTATCTGCCCATGGGCAGACTAAGCTGTTTTATTGCTACACAGGAGATCTTCAGGAAAACCTCTCCAGAAGTGATTTCTTTTTCCCTGACGGTTGTGGGAAATGACTTGCTCAAACCGGAAATATATGGTGGGGGAAAGTCATAGAATGAATCATAGAATAGTTTGGGTTGGAAGGGACCTTAAAGATCAACCCCCCTGCCACAAGCAGGGACACCATTCACTAGAACCAGGTTGCTCAAAGCCCCATCCAACCTGGCCTTGAACAGAGTCTGTCTTAAAATCTGACTTCTTTCCTAAGTCTGATTAGTTCCCCCACAGGCATATTGCATTTTCACCACCCTGCTTTGTCCCAGCGGGGGAGTCCAGGGGCGTAAAACCAGCTGGCTTATTTCCTTCAGAAGATTTACTGACCCCACAAGAGATCTTAATCAGTTTAGCTGAGCTGTGCAAATTCACATGGGACGAAGACAGCGTTAAACTCAAGGTTTCAGGAGAAAAAAGGGACTGCCATTTTGGTTAGGGAGAGGAACAGCTAGACTTAATCAGACTAGTTAATCCTTCTTAAGCGTGTCCTCTATCAGATTTACAATAGTAACTAGCATCAGACACAATTTACACACACACAACTTACACAGGCATCTTAATCATATTAGTTAGTGATATTGTCTCCCCACTTTCCCATATGAGCCTGTTTTTTCCTGATAATATAATTGCATTAATACCTTTTCCACCTTGAAGTCTGTAAATGTGTTACGAAATTACCTCCAGGGAGGCGGTATCTCCCTTTGTTAACTGAGGCTGCATTTTCAAGCATGCGTTTAGGATCTCTACATCAAATCGTCTGTCACTGGTCATGACCCAGACTCCTGTGTCGGCTGACAAAAAAGAAATGGGAGTAAGTCCTGTCTTGACTTGTTCATTGTTTTTTGAAGTAGGTAAGCTGAGCATAAGGCACTCCTCAAGAAAACTTTCTCTACTACAGGATGTGATACTAGTGATTTGAGGGGGCAGCGGCGGAGTGCATCTTGGTGTTGGGACATACGGTGCTTTTGGGGTTGATACCTTTTGGAAGGCAAGCAAATGAGAACCTTGGAGAGTCGTGCCCATGAATTTCATGCTAAGTATTTGTGAAAACGTGGCTGGCTTAGTTATTCTAGCTAAATTTGTAGATAACGAAGTCCTGTGGACTCAGTTTCCCCTGAATCTCTTTTTGGAGAAATACATTTCATCTTCTTTTTTAATGTTGCTTGTGTACAGTTCTTTTCTACCTCCGCTACATCTGCTTTTAAGTTATGAGTGTCTGAAATGCATATATGCATTCAGGAAATCATTTGGAACTCATGTGTGTGGTAAAACACAAATACTTCACCTTCTCAATATAATGCTGATGTCAATGGCTTGAGGTTAATAACAAAGCTTTTATTATAGTGTTAGTAAAAAAAGAAATTTTGTTTTCAAAACAAATGTGAAATGTTTTGATTCAGTCTTTTAATCAATTGTTATGAGGTATTTAAATTACAAGACCTGTGAACAGTCCAATTAATGAAGCAAAACTGTCTTTTCCCCCTAGATTCTGTCCCATGGGTACCTGAAGACCTGGTAGATCACCTCACTTCCTAATGGGGCATTTGAAAAAAAAACACCAAAACAAAACAAAAAAAAAACGAATCAAACCAACAAACAAACTTTGGTACAGATTGTAATAATGCACAGAAGTGTACTGCAGGCTTTCCATACAGTTGGGGCATCTCAGTGTTCATTCTGTGCTTGGCTGTCTGTGTTTCACAACATTTGCAGGAAATTAAGCATCATTCTGACTTTACCTCTGTCAGATTTGCTTGAGATTAGTCAAGGACTTGGAGAAAAAAAAATGTTAAAGAATTACCTGTCTGCATGCTTAAATACTGTGATTGCACTTGGCTCTTTTGAAATCGATTTAAAAATGCAATGCCAAAAGATGCATTTTTTTGTAGTGCTTTTGATTTTTTTTAATTAAAGAAAATATTTTAAAGCAATTCAAATAATAAAAATAAGATCTCACCTTTCATTAAGGAGTTAATCATTCTGTTTTTAAGAATGGGTTTGGCTCTGAGGACTCTGAATTTTTTCTAGAAGAAATAGTGTTTTAGGGACCACTTTCCTAGATCAGGTCTGTGCATCTGTACGTATCACTCTTGCAGACCCCAATAAGCAGCTTTTTTCCCCTTTTTTTTTTTCTTTTTTTTCTAGTGGGGCTCTTATTTCATGTTACTCATTTCAGTTTTCTTCTTATTAAGTTCTCAGAAGTCTGCAGACTGATTTGTTAGCAAAATGCAGATATTGATACAGAAATGTTATTTTAGCCTGTGGCGTACTAAGCACTTTGAAAGGCAATCTAAGCTAATTTGTGTCACTTGCTAGGGAATCTCTGGTTCAAGTGTCCAGAGACATGGAACCATTGGGGTACTCGGAACAATTGCTCTCCACGCATCCATACCCCACAAGATACAAAGGAAGTCTCTTTCTTCGAGTGAGGGGCAAGCTATCCACATCATCATGTGACTTTTAGCTTTGAAATTACTCTGATACGTCCATTCTCATTTATTTACAGAAAATTCAACTAGGAGCAGATATTTAGGAACCTGCAGAACTATCTCAATTTTTAGATTTTTGAGTGTACCGGCTACTGGAGTTGGGGTTTCATATCCCAGATCAGTTTTAGCATCTTTCCTCAACACTGAGCTCTTTTGTGGAATGGAAAGATAGTAGTAATTTTTTAATTATTATTTTCTGTTTTAAAAATTAGAGTGACTTTATTAGGTACATGCATTCAAGAGATTCTATATCATTCTTTGCTCAGAAAGGCTGAGAACATCCTGTCCATGTAGTTTCTGTAACTGGACATAAAGAATCTTATTCATGAAAATGACTCCTTGAAATTATTTTTAACTAAAAATCCTGAAGTAACCTTTCCTAAGTCATTATTTCCTGCCCGTGTTAAGGAAAAAGAAACATGGAGTCCTTTTGAGAACTCCACCTGTAGTATTCAGCAAACAAGCCTAAAGCATCCTGTAACAAGGTACTTTTTTCTTAGTCAAATGGCTTGAAGAGTGGGTATTGCACCCCTTCAAACTGCCCCATTCTTTTTCAGAGTGTTTTATGAAATTTCTGCCTTTCTTCATTCTTTTTTTCTTGCCTCTTTTGTTGTTACTTTCACTACAGTTCATCAGATGCAGTGGTTTTTTAAAAGCCAAATAACTTTCTAGATCTACAGTAAGATACAGCTGTATAAGCATTCTCGCCCCGTCACCAAGGGTGTAGAAGTGGCTGAAGTATAGCTCTTGAACCAACCGTGGCACTGCAGGATTAGCGATGGGGAAGTGCACTCAAGCACACGCTTAAGAAAGTTAGGACAATGTTTCACAATCCTGCATCTGCACGCTGCTCCAGTAGTGGGACAGATTAGGCTGTAGTCAGATGCTGGACAAATCCAGGGTGATATTTTTGTCCAGATTTGCAGAGGATATTAAAACTTGTGCCAGATTTATGCTGGTTTTATGTAAGACCACCAGTACAAATCTAACCTGTCAAAAATACTTAATAGATTTGAACTGCAGAATGAATTTTTGATGGATCAGCATTTTGCACCATGCGGCGGTAGAAGCTTTGGTCAGGCCACATTTGAAATTATAAAAACTTTTGGTTGGGCTCGCTAGCCAGCAGTATAATGTTTTAGATACCTCACATAATGGAACAGTCACAGACATAGAAGAGGAAAAAAAACCCCCAAAAACGGTCAGGAGCATTATCCTCATAAAAATACTAAGGCTTTGTGTTAATCGAGACTTATACCACTTTGGGATAAACTTTGGCTCGGGAACTGAATGCAATTTAACTGGGAACAAGGGATTGCCTGGGCATTTATCTCTGAGCCATATGGAGACAGCCTGGGTGCATAGTTCCCTTCTGGCCAAAGTCCCTGCTCTTCTCCTCTGGCTGCTTTCTCGCCTGGCTCCTTTTGAGAGTTTAGCATCACAAAACTAGGGTCTCTCCTCCCAGGCAGCAGCTGCTGGGTTCAGGGGGTGTCTCCCTTCAGAGAGGGGAGATGCTGCTTGCAGCTACCTTCTCTGCACCCCTGTCCGCTCTGTCAGCACTGGGTAATTTGGATTCAGAAAGCCCTACAGGTTTCACTCGTCTGCTACAGCAACAGTAAGAGCATTTGCATAGACAGTCCTCAAGAACAACAGTTTTCATAATACGTTTTTATACCCCTTATGCTGCCCTGTGTTGCTGTTAGCTCACCCTTTGCCCGTGAGGGTGAACTGGAAATGTGCCGCTAGGGAGCTGTTGTCACCTCAGGCACCAACGGTGATTGCATCTTCCCCCCTGGCGCTCCCCAAGATGGAGGCTGGTGGTCCTGCCATGGCCTCAGCCCCCCACAGGTCTCCATGTCCCCTGATCTGTTGTTCCCAGTGCTGCTTCCTCACATTAAGAGATTTTTCTCCTTTCCTTTATGAGTTTAGTGGCGGATTCCAGACGAGGTATGGCATTGTCTAGCTTTGTGCTTTAAGCGATGTAGCATTTTAAATAGGGTGATGATCCACACTGGCACCCCTCTGCTTGGGCAAGGGTGTTCTCTGTCCTTGGCAGCGGCAGTGAAACGGCATCAGGCACACAGAGAGGAGGACAAAAAAAAAAAAAATCAGTACTATCCCTAGCTTTTCCTTTTTCTTCTCTGGAAAACATGAATAAGTCAGTGTTCCTAGGCAAGGTGAGATACTTTTTGACTTGTGAGTACAGAAATGGCGCAAGATTGCACCATCCTCAGAGGCACAGGGGCAGGCCTGCTTAAGCAACTCACAGGGTCCTCAAAGCAAACGATGTGCAGCACCGGTCCACCTGGAGGTTTACTTTTCTTTTGCTGCTAGCTGCAGTTCCTCTCCTCCCATGTTTATTTACTTTATTTCAGCTGGAGGTGTTTTAGCAGTAATTGAGGCAGACTGCTTTCCCCGGCCTGCGAGAACTGCTCGTTTTGCAGGCTCTGGGAGGAGAGAAGGAAGAGTGTGCTGCTGTTTGTCTGCTCCACTTGCCTCTGTTTTGACTTTTCTGAGGAAAATTTTGAGGTAATTTTCTCAGGTGTATAAAGTTTTGTTGTGTAATGTCCCTCTGAAGTGGAAAAAAACCGTTTCTGTGAGCATCCCCTGGTAAAGACTGTTCACCTCCAGGCATGGAGCACTGTGTGTGTGTCCCCACTTCCCTTCCCCCCACTTCCCTTCCCTTCCCTGGGGACCCCACTGCGACCCCCGCGCTGGAAGCCCCGCCGTCTGCCCGCCCGGGCAGAGGAGGGCGCAGGCCGCGCCGCCCGCTTCGCGTTGCCAGGGGGACGGCGGCACCGCGGCGGCCGCCGCCATGAGCAGCGCCAGGGACGGCAGTGGCGGGTCCCCCGCCGCCTCTCGGCTGGCTGACAGGGGCCGCAGCGCGGCGGCGGCGGCGGAGGTACCGCGCCGCGGGGCGCTGGGGAGCGGC